>OY755242.1:23518655-23953668 GCA_963576725.1 Azorinus chamasolen
CTATAAATTGGTCGCTTAAGATGGGTTTTACTGTAAACAAATTGTGTGTCATTAAACTTGACTGTCAAAGCAAACAGTGTAGACACTGATGAAATTGCTTCTTCAGAAAAGTTAGATCTGGGTCTGCACTATTTGCCTAACTTTGTCTGTCCGAATTCTTATGGTTATAAGCGTTGCAGTACCCAAACAATTGTCTGAACACATTGAATGAAGTGTCTGAACACCTTGAAAGAAGTGTCTGAACACCTTAAATGAAGTGTCTGAACACACACCTTAAATGTATTGTCTGGACACCTTAAATAAAGTGTATGATCACCTTGAATGGAGTGTCTGAACATCTTGAATGCAGAATTTACAAAGTTGAACTGTCCGTTCTTGTTTTGTGAGAGGATTTGGAATTTAAAAAAAAGTGCATACCCAGATCAGAGAGCTCCTCTTGGAATCTACCCTGTTTGCAAATGTCAACGTACTAGTTCCCCTCGTTCAAAAGGTAATTTAAAAGATTATTGACTGTCACGTGACATTGACCCACTGTTTAGTATCTTAGCAATCCAATTCTAATCAGATATCATTATCTAAACATTAACCTGTTTAACCCGAGAAATGCATGTATTGTCATTTGCAAGCAAGGTAGACCCAACTCAGGGTATGTACTGTTTGTCATTCCTTAACCTCTAGCTAGTTTAACCCATTTGCGCCCACGATCCCATATATGGGACGTAGGCAAACAGTGTAGACTCTGATTAGACACCGCATAATGCGGCGTCTGATTAGAGTCTACACTGCTTGCTGATAGGAAATTCAATATAAAACAAAATAAATATGAAAAGTTATTACAGACATCCCTTAGATAAAAGATAGACTAATCCAATATATAATCATGGAAAAATCCACTGGGAGCAAATGGGTTAAGCCTGTTATACTGAGTGGATTTTCTAGTTAAACACTGATGGGCACATTAACGATGACAAGTCCAGGTTGATAGAGTTAGCTTAGCTTCCTTACAATTGAAGAAAGAAGATGCCATTTATGATGAAGTAACTGATCAAAGTTTAAACTGTATGAAAAGATAGAGAACTAATTGCTAATTGAAAGAAGAAATTGGACCCCCTCTCCCATCATAATAGCATCTTGCATGTATAGCTGCATAAGGACACATACACATACAGATTCATATTAACCGTTTACGCCATAGATACGTCTTTTAACATATTGACAAATAAGGTTGACCTAGATCAGACGGATCCTATAGAAGCCGCCTGATCAATGTCTGCTCTGCATACGAAATTATATAGACCTGGCCGCGAGGTTATCAAACTTTTTGCTTGAGTCTGAGATCATTCTCAAGCATCTGATTGGTCAGATACTTGAGAATGATCTGAGACTCAGACTCATACGTTTTATAACCTTGGACCCTAGTTCTACAGGTTTTGCCATTGCAAAACTTCACGTCTTCATATTTCAATATAAAAAGTAATCTAGTTAGTATATGCATGATATTATTATTACTTACATAAATATTTATTAAGTGCGTGTAAAGGGTAAACATATCTTCTTATATGACACAGCAATAATCGCCGATGACGGAGTCTCATGATACAGTCAGACTGTTTCCGTATATACTCAGCATGCACAGACCTGCTGCCTTCAGAGTCTAATAATAATGATTAACTGAACTTTTAGAATGAAACTATGAACAGTATTCTTTTTGGGTCATGACAGAAACAAAATCAGACCTATATTATACATTGCACCATATGAAAACAGCGCAAACATTGATCAGACGACTGCTATATATAGGATCAGATTACTGCTATATATAGAATCAGACGACTGCTTTATATAAGATCAGACGACTGCTATATATAGGATCAGACGACTGCTATATATAGGATCCGTCTGATATGGGTGAACTGTGTTTTACTGTGTTTGCAATGGCTTTAAAGGTATATCGGTGGAGTAAAAAGTTAGTAATCATTCTAACTCTTCTGTCGCTATTCACAACTTGATCAAGCTCAAGGATTTTTCTGCATGACTTTCACCCGGCATTAAGCAGTCACCTGCCAACAAGTATCTAAATTCGTCTCTTCTATACTTCCGGTTTAGAGGGGAAGTCCTGCCAGGTAATGCCCCGCCCGACCATTGTTGGTTTATTAGTCCCAGTCCCTGTCCTGCTAGGTAATGCCCCAGCACGACCATGGTTGGTTTATTAGTCCCATTCCCTATCCTGCTAGGTAGTGCCCCCGCCCGACCAAGGTTGGTTTATTAGTCCCAGTCCCTGTCCTGCTAGGTAACGCCTCGCCCGACCATGGTTGGTTTATTAGTCCCAGTCCCTGTCCTGCTAGGTAATGCCCCCGCCCGACCATGGTTGGTTTATTAGTCCCAGTCCCTGTCCTGCTAGGTAACGCCTCGCCCGACCATGGTTGGTTTATTAGTCCCAGTCCCTGTCCTGCTAGGTAATGCCCCCGCCCGACCATGGTTGGTTTATTAGTCCCAGTCCCTGTCCTGCCAGGTAATGTCCCCGCCCGACCATGGTTGGTTTATTAGTCCCATTCCCTGTCCTGCTAGGTAATGCCCCCGCCCGACCATGGTTGGTTTATTAGTCCCAGTCCCTGTCCTGCCAGGTAATGCCCCCGCCCGACCATGGTTGGTTTATTAGTCCCAGTCCCTGTCCTGCTAGGTAACGCCTCGCCCGACCATGGTTGGTTTATTAGTCCCAGTCCCTGTCCTGCTAGGTAACGCCTCGCCCGACCATGGTTGGTTTATTAGTCCCAGTCCCTGTCCTGCTAGGTAACGCCCCGCCCGACAATGGTTGGTTTATTAGTCCCAGTCCCTGTCCTGCTAGGTAACGCCTCGCCCGACCATGGTTGGTTTATTAGCCCCAGTCCCTGTCCTGCTAGGTAACGCCCGCCCGACCATGGTTGGTTTATTAGTCCCAGTCCCTGTCCTGCTAGGTAACGCCCCGCCCGACCATGGTTGGTTTATTAGTCCCAGTCCCTGTCCTGCTAGGTAACGCCTCGCCCGACCATGGCTGGTTTATTAGTCCCAGTCCCTGTCCTGCTAGGTAACGCCCCGCCCGACCATGGTTGGTTTATTAGTCCCAGTCCCTGTCCTGCTAGGTAACGCCCCGCCCGACCATGGTTGGTTTATTAGTCCCAGTCCCTGTCCTGCTGTAAAATGATGTCTGTCTAAACCCTGCTGAAAAAGATACTTTCGCTTTAAGATTCGGAGTGTCATAGAACAGGTGGTAAATGCAGGAGAAAAGTACAGAACGTTCCTACATTTGTCCTGCATGTAGCTGCCACATGACTCTAAAACTAATTGCCTTAGAGGGATTCGTTCAAACTGTTTGGAACTTTAGATATTCTGACCGAGTGTCAATCAACTTGCATCTTAATGAGACACTTAGTTACTTTCATTCTACATCAAGTATATATTTGCTTTTAAAAAAGTCCGTAATTAAACTATACCTCACAGAAACTTCTTTCAACGCCTTTGCCAACAGAGAAGGCAAATTCACAAGACATATGGAAATGAACCACTTAATTAAACCTTTCCTCCATAAGAACGCCTTTCTACGCCTCTGTAAAAATCACCTACATGTATTGAAACCATTGTGATAAATAGAGCATTTGCTCTTATAGGAGCAAAATTAATACTCTATTTGTCACAATGGTTTCAAACTACACAATTCTAAAATGTTCCTTTTCTCTAGTTATTGCTCCTTTTCGGTGGATTTGTTAAAAGTGGTTTGATCTAAAAATAGCCTATGAGGGAATGGGTTAATATATAGTAGTGTCATAAAACAGTAGCTTGCTAAATGCAGGACGGATGTAATACAGCAGATACGACCACTATCTTTATTATACAGTAAGACCTCTCTATAATGGCCACTAAATTAATCTAGTACATGTATGTTGTGTTAAAGGCAGATGGTTGCTTAAAAGCAAGGTGAAAGTAAAACAGAACGCTCCTATAGGAGCGTTCTGTTTTACTTTCACCTTGCTTTAAGCAGCCACCTGCCCTAAAGACCAACTGATTAACACAAATTAGTGGCCGTTATAGAGATGGTTTACTGTATACGAGTATAAAACGCCCCGTCTATCTCAAACAGCAATACGGGGAGCTCGTGCATGTAAAATATACATATACAGATAGAAATTCCCAAATGTTTTCCAACAGCAATCATGCGATTGGCATGTCCTACCTCATCGTTACAGCCTGGCCCTGGCAACACTTTTCATGTACAGTAAAACCCCTTTGACACGACCACAAAAACAGGTCTAATTCTGGGCATTAAATACAGATGGGTTCTTAATGTAGGACAAAGGTTATGTAGAGAGCTCCCAAAGGAGCTTTCTACATTACGTTCATCCTGTTATTATGCAACACCCTGCTTTTAAAGACATCTATGTTTATTGATATAGTGGTCGCTTTAAATGGGGGTTTACTTATCTAAAGTGAAAGTAATTTCGCCAGACCTCCGATATGGCGCAATAAAGACCATTATGTGTGTTATTACTTTCATTGGAAGCTATGATTATTGAATCAGTACGGCCATCGATTCAGCTTGTATCAGATGTGCTGCCAATGTCTGGTTTGGGTGTCCCTCGATAAATGAATATTATAGAGATATATGAGATGTCCATTTATGGAATCGATGGCTTCTACACTGTCGATTACATATGGGGTTCGTGCAAATATTTAACCCTGGAAATACTGAATATTTAACCCATTACCTCATAGATTATTTTTAGATACAGACTCTTTGAATTAATCTACCGAAAGGGAGCATTAATTAGAGAAAAGAAGAAAATTTTAGAATTCTGTAGTTTGAACCCATTGTGATAAATAGAGCATTTGCTCATATAGGAGCAAATGCTCTATTTATCACAGTGGTTTCACAAAGCGTCTTTTACAGAGTCGTCAATATGAGGGAAAGGGTTAAAGTGGAATTGACCATCACTGCCTTACGATAGAGGCCACTCATCTTGAAGAGAGACAATCAGCTAGAGGATTTTGGATGACAAACAGTTAATATCCTGATCAAAGGGCTCTGATCTGGGTCTAAACTAGTTGCAGATGTGATTAAATTCGTTTATCTCACATTTAAAGGGCTACTGATGAATACTGAAGCGTTACCAGTTTATATGCTTATATGTATTAACCTTTTTCACGGTGTAACAATATGTCTGCTCCGACTCCGACCTAAACCCTTTCCCTGTTCTGTATTTAGGCCAAATTTCAATACCTACTGAATATTCATTAACAAAACAGTTAAAAAGAAATATGGAAGGTGGAATATTGTAGACATTTGAGAAAGTAAAATAACATATCTATTGTGAAATTGTTGGCTGAGTGATCAACAGCTTGGCAAATTGTCAAATAACTTGACAGTTTGTTTAACAATATGGATCTAGATGAGATGCCGAATAACTGATCAGGGTCCACACAGACATATTACTTTTAAGGGTGGGTCAATGTGTGCGAGACCTTGTTGAGATAATGCTGACAAAGCCATTATCATGGTTAGTAAACCTTTTAACGCTATATTTCCAAATGGACTGTTCCATAATCAAACAAGGGCAAGCCTATAGTGAATGTTCAGGGATATGTTAATAAAGAAATGTGTAACATGACAAAACAGTGCAAACCCTGATTAAAGGAACCCTCTCATCTTGGTCTATACATTTTGCAAACCCATTTGCCGAACTGTAAGGGTGACACTGATGCATTCCTGTATTGACAAATGCAATAAAACCCCTCTAAACCGGACTACTAGTATAGAAGTATTTAGATACAGTAAAACCTCTCTATAACGCCAACTAAATTACATCAAATATTTGTGTTAAAGGCAGGTGGCTGCTTAAAGCAAGGTGAAAGTAAAACAGAACTCTCCTATAGGAACGTTCTGTTTTACTTTCACATTGCTTTAAGCAGCCACCTGCCCTAAGTACCAACTAATTAACACAATTTAGTGGCCGTTATAGAGAGGTTTTACTGTACGTTCAGGTGTGTGGTTACTTAATGCAGGATGAAAGCCATGCAGAAAACTCATAGAGGAGCTTTCGGCGTGACTTTCACTCTGCATCAATCTGCCACCTGTCTACAAGACCGATATTTACACTAAACTGAACGTCCGGTTTAGAGAGGTTTTACTGTATAATAAAATCCTCTGTACAATGACAACTATAGCGAAGTCTTATTCAAGGGTGTACCACAGGAGAACAAGAAATGCAAGACTTGTGCAGAAGCTTTCCTTAACCTTTAAGGCGCCAACGTTCTAATTGTCGTCTGCATACAATTTATTTTAAATAATTCGGTAAAATAAGGAAATGAGATAAATAAATGCAAATTTCAAAGGAATAAAGCACAGATATAAAAATAGAGTTTGAGACAAGAAGTGAAGTCCCTGATCAGACGCCGCCTTTAAAAGTCGATGTATAATCTGGGACTGCACTGTTTGTCGTGGTGCATTTTTGCGACATTGGCGGTGAAAGGTTTAAGGAGTTTTTTGGTGATTAGTAAGCGTGAGTGCTTCAGTCACCTGATTTTAGAATACAACATAGACATGTACCTTGTATTGGGGTTCTACTGTTGTAGATGGCTAGACTAGTCTACCTGTCAAACATGAACATTCTGATTAAAGTTTACATGGATATCGATCTTTATTCTGCTGTGAGCAAAGTTTTGTTGGTTGAAAATGTCATGGGTTTAGTTGTCACATATGATTTCTTTTCAACCACACTAAAATAGTTTAGATCCTGGTGATATGCCGAGTCACTCGGGGTCTCATTTTGACCCAGACTGTTTACAGACCTAATCATCCATTTAGATCAAGACTGTTTGCAGACCTAATCACTCATTTTGGATCAAGACTGTTTGCATAGGTAATCACGTGTTTGCGCGTAACAGACGAAAGTGTCGAACCCTTTGTAATATTTCAAGGCCTTAGTAACAGAGCTGTTAGATAAAAATTCTAATATGATCTCATGGATCTCACGGAGTGAGAATGCTCACGTAAGCAAAAGCACTTAGTTGCTTTTCCTAGGTGTTGAACAACATGGTCCGTGTACGGAAACATAACCTCTGGGGTATGTCTTCCTCCACTTCGCGGTATGACTGAAATGCTGTTAACCCTTCGCTTGCTATTCACGTCAATATACCTACCTGTAAATAGTGAAGACCCAGATGAGACAGCTCCTGCAGGAGCTGTCTCATCAGGGTCTGCACTATTTACAAGTTGATTGTGCAACCAGTGCACTCCACAGCAGTGATTGCACAGCGAACTACCTTTACACAGTGAAGATATATGTAAGTATACAACAGGGCATGGGGAGAAATGTATTTTAAAATTCAGCAAGAGAAGGGTTAATCTTCCCCGTTGAATATTCATGTAAGTAGTAATGACACCATGGATATCTACTAACTAAAGTTTTATAATGGCATGTGTACGGAGAAATATATGGCACTGGTAGAATCTGTAGGTCAGAATTGTTGTAGATTTATAGGCAAACAGAACATCCTGGTCAGACAGCTGATAAAGAATTAAGCCATCCTATCTTGGTATATAGTAAAACCTCTCTATAACGGCCACTAAATTACGTCAAATATGTTGTGTTCAAGGCAGGAGCGTTCTGTTTTACCTTCACCTTGCTTTAAGCAGCCACCTGCCCTAATATACCAACTAATTGACACAATTTAGTGGCCGTTATAGAGAAGTTTTACTGTATATGCTAATACTGCACGATTGCTACGAGCTTCTTGTGACAACCATTGTCCACTTACCCTTGAATTAGAGTGGTTGCAACTTCTATAAATAGAAAAGTGTAGTCACGTCTCAGCACTCCAAATCGAACTATAGTTTTCAAGGTCTGTGTTCTGTATGATAACTTCCTCGTTTTTTTATGTGTAACGACTCGTGCGTAGTTCTGACGCATGCTTTTATTTGAAAAGACATATGTGTTTATTCATCTTAGTATAATACAGTTTGGATCATGATGAGATGTTCACATGCAATGAAAGCTATAGGTAGAATTTTAAAGATTGAAATACAATGAACATGTATATAGAATTCTAGATACACGAACAGGAAATATATGATGGAACATCACTTGAAAATGAATCATATCGCAACAGAAAACAGTTTCTATATCAAATAACTTCGCACATGTAATTAAAAGAAAATACAGTAAAATCTGGATTATGACTTTCACCATGCCAACTGTCTTAACCCGTTACCTCAAAGGCTATTGAATAAATCTACCGAAAAGGAGCATTATCTAGAGAAAAGGTAAATTTTAGAATTTTGTAGTTTGAAACCATTGTGATAAATAGAGCATTTGCTCATATCCTATAGGAGCAAATGCTCTATTTATCAGAATGGTTTCACAAAGTGACTTTTACAGAGTCGTCAAAAGTCGTAAATATGAGGGAATGTGTTAAATATCGATACTAACACGTACTTTGGTGTGAGACTACCCGAGATTTTGCTGTAGTTGGATTACTGAACAGCAGAGTCTCGCTAAAGCGCTCTCACGATTTATTGACATTTTATTTAAGCGTCTGTAAAAGCAGATGGTTGCTTAATGCAAGGCTCGCGTGCAAAGGTAATAAAGATACCTAGCTTTCTGTATCACCTTTGGCATGCATTAAACTACCTCTTGGTTTAGAAATCCAGAATTTAGATTTCTTTTCAGTGGTCGTATTAGTGCGAATTTACTGCAATGATGTTATTACAGTAGAACCCCTCTAATGCGACCACTTAATGAATAAACATGTGTGTTTTATAAGCAGTTGGTTGCTTAATGCAGGGCAAAAGTAATGCAGAAAGCTCCTCTAGGAGCTTTCTGCCTTACTTTTGTCCTGCATTAAGCTACCACCTGCATCTAGCACCCAGAATTATACATCTTTTAGGTGGTCGCATTAGCGGGACTTTACTGTATATGAATTATTATACGTCATATTATAATACGGTAAATAACGCTTTTTTATATCAATACATACACTAGACATGTATTATACTTACTCGATGCCTATGGTATCTTATTATTGTACTATGTTTAACTAAATTGTATTTCATGTAGTATTGTTTATCACTTTGTATTACCCTATGGCGCATAACGTTTCATATAATACACACGTCTTATAGAAATATAGTCTATAATATATGATGCAATACAAGATAATATATACTATAAACATGTGACGAAAGCTGGAACGACACAATCGAAAACAATCTATAAAGTGCAGTGCATTTATCTGCTTTCAGGTGGAGGACAATAGCTACCAATGGGGCTGTGGCGCTTTCGGTCACGTGGTGTGATGTATGCGACGTTATTTGTGCTCGGAGTCTGGCTCACGTCCATGGTAACCATAAACCTGTCTACGGTTACGAAGGTAATTTTGCATCGAACGTTTCACAAGAAAAGTATAAATATATATATGTTGTACATATTGTACATGTAGCGTGTATTAATGTGTACATGGTGCAGAAATAACAGGCCTGGGGTATTTTTGTATTTGGTTTGGTCAGTTTATCTACGACTCGGCTTATAGGTCCATATAAAAGTAAAACATGTCGACTGTATAGCCTAGGCCTGTAGGCAAAGTTGAGTCCATATGAGACCATGTCGACTGTATAGCCTAGGTCTGTAGGTAAAGTTGAGTCCATATGAGACCATGTCGACTGTATGCTGTATAGCCTAGGTCTGTAGGCAAAGTTGAGTCCATATGAGACCATGTCGACTGTATGCTGTATAGCCTAGGCCTGTAAGCAAAGTTGAGTCCATATGAGACCATGTCGACTGTATGCTGTATAGCCTAGGTCTGTAAGCAAAGTTGAGTCCATATGAGACCATGTCGACTGTATGCTGTATAGCCTAGGCCTATAGGCAAAGTTGAGTCCATATGAGACCATGTCGACTGTATGCTGTATAGCCTAGGCCTGTAGGCAAAGTTTAGTCCATATGAGACCATGTCGACTGTATGCTGTATAGCCTAGGTCTGTAGGCAAAGTTGAGTCCATATGAGACCATGTCAACTGTATGCTGTATAGCCTAGGCCTATAGGCAAAGTTGAGTCCATATGAGACCATGTCGACTGTATGCTGTATAGCCTATGTCTGTAAGCAAAGTTGAGTCCATATGAGACCATGTCGACTGTATGCTGTATAGCCTAGGTCTGTAAGCAAAGTTGAGTCCATATGAGACCATGTCGACTGTATGCTGTATAGCCTAGGCCTATAGGCAAAGTTGAGTCCATATGAGACCATGTCGACTGTATAGCCTAGGTCTGTAGGCAAAGTTGAGTCCATATGAGACCATGTCGACTGTATGCTGTATAGCCTAGGTCTGTAGGCAAAGTTGAGTCCATATGAGACCAAAAAGCAGCTCGACACCAAAATCAGAAAAACAGACTGATAATCTGTTTCGCTCAAAACAAATAGAGATAACGACTATTCTTTAAAATGTAATGCAAATATAATTATTCAAGTACGGCAAGTTATTAATGTTTATATGCTAAACCTTTCCCTCATACAAACGACTTTTTGGCACATTTGCAAACAGAATAGACCCAGATCAGACATCTTCGCCAGGATGTGTCAGAACAGGGTCCGCTGTGTTTGGTTATAGACTACCTATCTGGTTCTTTAGTTCCTGTCAAAGCCAAACCTTTCCCTTCTAACATGTAATTATAAAATGTTTACTTATGAATATCCATGCAGTAATGCATTCTTTAATTGATATGTTAAATATGTACTTCTTAGTGACGTGGCTATTGCTATATACGCAAATATAAGAACAATAAAAGTACGGACCACGACTTTGTGTCTTAAGATCTGTTTTAAGGTCAGCTCATATCTAAATTAATTTAATATCTCATGTTATATACTAACTATGACATTACAATTATCCACTGTGTACTCTTATTTTGAAGGGGTATCAGCGATCTTCCATTGGTAATATTCGAGTTTGGTCTTCAGATAAAACTGAAGATTTCGGTCCCTTCAGTGGAAACCGGTTGACCCCAAATATAGAACTCAATCACCAGCTAGCAGAGGTTGCCAGATCTCTCCACAGAGCAAAGCTCCATGCACGTGGAACCAAAACGTCCGATGAGCTTCGTCATTCGATTAGCATTTTAGATGATGTACTACAATCGTTGGGAATCAACAAAGAAAAATTGCTGAAAAGAA
Source organism: Azorinus chamasolen (assembly GCA_963576725.1). Lineage (NCBI taxonomy): Eukaryota > Metazoa > Mollusca > Bivalvia > Cardiida > Solecurtidae > Azorinus > Azorinus chamasolen. Next base: position 23,529,853 of record OY755242.1, read on the forward strand.
ATGTTTTAAAGCCAAAAAGCGTCTGTCCGGAGAAATACATGGGATCAACAGTCGGATATCCATTCTTTTACAAAGGCTTCGAAATGACCAAGTGTTCTTACGCCAAACCAATTTCAAAGTTAGTTACTGTTGTAATCTATATCAATGGCAGTAGTAGCAACAATACTAGAAGAAGGACAAGAGCGTTTATAAAATCTATGACAAATATATATAACTTAACTACCGTGATAGCATCAAAGCCTGATTTTGAATCGGAGAGCATCTCAAAGAAAAATATAAAATATATTCACGGATTATCGACCAAAAGTGATGGATATGTTTGGAATAGGTTGGTAACTGAAGTGAAGACACCGTATGTTCTCATTGCACGTGACGTAGAGGTTTTAAACGATGATGCTCGTTTAGAGCGTCTAGTGAGAGAGATTGAAATGCTGCAAGTATCCGTTGTAGCCGGGGCGTTCCGCTATCCCAACGGCCAATGGAGAAAAGGATGCTATCAGTCCGTCCACAAAAACTTTACTTTACGGTATCTCGAAGGTTATGATGAGTCACTTCATGAATGCATTTTCTGTGATTACACCACGGGGCCTTTTGTAACTTCTGTTGAAATCCTGAAATCGCTCCCATTTGTAGAAATAGACATGGGTGTTGGGTTGTTCGAGGACTGGTTTTTGAGGTTAGGACAGCAAGGGAAGGAAACTATTGTTTGTCCAGATTCAATGTTTCATGTAGTGAAAAGTGAACACGACACATCTTGGAAGCCATTTATGGACCACTGGGGCATTTACAAACTGCTTCCAACAAGTGGCAGAACAGTAATTTCGGATTGTCCAAGCATAGGTTCATTTAGTAGTTCGAGAGTTCTTCCACCATGTAAATTAAAAGCAAATGCAATAGCTGTTAATTTTCTAATGAACGCTTGTGATAACAACGGAATTATATGTGAATTGCAGGAAGGAACTGCCCTAGGTGCTGTAAAATTAGAAAAGGTATTGCCATGGGAACGTGATGCTGATATAGCCTTCCTGTCTGGAAATTACACGGCGTTTCAAAAACTTGCACAACTTTTTAAGGAAAACGGATTTATATTTATCGACAACAAATCGCTGTGGTGTTGCGCGGATAATAGAACAGCCGGTGGAAAATTTAATTTAGGTTTCAAGACTTGGAGTATTGAAATGTACGGACAGCACATAATGGACTCTGAGGTTTTGCTAGCGTCAGCTATGAAACCTACTCGAGTGTTATTGGATGGTAATTGGGTCACAGTGCCCAGGAACCCTGGCCTGTTCGTACGTAATCGTTATGGTCACGAAATCTACCAGCACGCCGTACACTGGCTTACAACAAGGTCGAAATCCGGATGGGAGCCTTACAAGACAAATGTATTTCCAGCATGTGACGGACCAGGACAGCATGATTGTCTTGACCGTTACAATGCCGACGGAGATCTACCATTTACGGACCCATTGCCGTGACGAGTAATAAAAGCGGATAGTTTTCACTTGTCACAGAAGTCTTTGTTGTCCTATTGCCACAGTAATACTAACCCATAATACACTGTAAAGCCATAATGTGGATCCAGTGCAATTTAGACTACTTTCAATATTCATTCAAGCATTTGAGAAACTATAGACAGTGTGTCAAATAAATGTGATTCAGGTTAGACGGCATGCCAGTTACTCGGCGTCTCATCAGGATACAGACAGGGTAACTCAGCGTCTCATCAGGATACAAACTATTTTACAAACCACCTACTCTTTGAGTAGAAATTGAAGGAAATGTTCATACCGACACTTAAAACAGACGGTAATGTGTGCAAACGAAACATATTTTGCACCAAAAGAGAAACTTACTTCTCAAGTTTATAGAAGATTATCTAGATTAATTAAGCATTGTCGTCTACAAAATGTCTCATCTGCATGTCTTTGCTATTTTTGAAATTCTTCATTTTTGTTTCAAAACGTATTATCCCAGTATGAAAGAGTTTGGATCCTGATGAGAAGACGGTCAACCCGTCTTTTCATCTGCACCAAAAACTACCTGCAGAGATGATCACGGACTTGCTATATGCAGAGACAGAACATGGATAATCTGTTCCCTGTTGAACGTTCATGTACGAAATAATGACACTGTGAATATAGTAAACCCTCTCTATAACGGTCGCTAAATTACATCAAGTATATTGAGATAAAGACAGATAGCTGCTTAAAGCAAGGTGAAAGTAAAACAAAACGTTCCTATAGGAGCGTTCTGTTTTACTTTCACCTTGATTTAAGCAGCCACCTGCCCTAAATACGAAATAATTAACACGATTTGGTGGCCGTTATAGAGAGGTTTTACTGTATTTAATAGCAGAATGTTTAGCATGGTATAGTTACACATGACTATTTGGTACTGGTAGAAACTGACGGAAACTGTAGAGCAAGATCTCATATCATTTTATAAGCAAACAGAGCATGCCCTCACCAGATCGCACGTCTTTGCAATGAATACCTTAACTCTTTGCCCGCAAGCGGCGAAATGTGATTACCTATGCAAACAGTTTGGATCCGGACGAGACGCCGCATAATGCGGCGTCTCATCAGGATCCAAACCGTTTGTCACCTTGACCACATTTTTAAGAATTGAAGCAGACGACAATTGTTGCAGACGAATAACTACTTAGCGTGCAAAGAGTTAAACCCAATCGTGCTTAAAACTAAATGTCTACCAAAATCTCTGATATGTTGCATGTCGAGTTACTCTGCGTCTCATCTGGATCCAAGCTGTTTGCAAATTTATGTGAGTCAGATGGTGTTAACTATTTCGCTGCAAAATTTTGTCGTCTGCAAACATTTTCTTCTGCTAAATTTTTTATATCTGTTTATATGTCTTCATCGTTGTTTCAAAAACAGTCACAGTCGAGTTACTCGGCGTCTCATCCGGATCCAAACTGTTTGCATAGGTAATCACAGATGCGACATTGGCAGCGAAAGAGTTAAGCATAGTAAGTGTTAAAATAAAAAGCACGTTATAGGATATACATTTGAACACAATCATCAATCTGCTTAAAGAAGGCCGGTAACAATTTCCCTCATAAATGTTCATGTTAAAAATAACTAATTATGAATACTTATTAGTATAATTATTAATGATTTCAATTGGATTTTGGACAATGGCAGAAACTTTAGAATCGGATATAGATATCATTTTATTAGCAGAGCAGAGCCTGATCAACAGCACACTTGATCTGGGTCTACTATATGTGCAAAAACTTCAAAGGTGCCTCTTTGAGGGAAAGGGAAAAAGTAATAAAGAATCCAATCTTAACTCGATAGTCTCTACTTGCAACATGTATTAAAATGCCTAACAATTACATAAATATCGTGTTTATATTATTAATAGAAGTATGCATTACATTTGCCCTGCATTAAGCTTTTAAGTATCCTTGGGAGTGATGTTGTCAAACGGGGCATCCCTATATGCTTGGTACCTCGGGTGTGTACAATTACCAATGAAGGGAGCTCCGTCGTCAAACAGGGCATCCCTATAGCACGCTGGTACCTTTGGAGTCTTGCTGGCATTGCTACCCTGCCCTCAACTAGTGCCAGGGATTCCTGTTACGGTAATTAATGTTCCCTTTTCCGGCTTTCCAGCGAACCTTGTCATTTAATTATGAGCAGTGGGCAGGTTAGGGTTAGGTTAAACTGTTAGGGGTTTTATAACTCATTTACCTATCTCCATTTTCCTAATTTCGTTTGGTGGGAAAAGGTTGACGGGGCCTCATTAGGGTTAATATATCTCGTTAACCTATCTCCCTTTACCTAATTTCGTTTGTAGGAAAAGGTTGACGGGGTCTCATTCGGGTTAGTTAGATAGATATTGCTTTAACCCTATTCGTCAAATTGACGTTTCTTAATGGCACTGTAAACAGAGCAGACCAAGCTCTAAGGACTCGTAAAGGAGTCCTCTGATCAGGGTCTGGTCTGGTTGTTGATAGAATTATTATCTATTTGCACGTTTGATATGCAATTGTAAAACTTTACCTGATAATATTTAAACAATCAATATAGATGGTCTGGAGATTTAGATTTTGCGCACATCGGCATATCATTTGCGGATTTTTTCATTCGTTTGCGCACAAAAAGGTTTCATTTGCGCACAAGGTTTTACTATCAAATGCGTATGTGTACCTCTTCCGTTAGCCAATGTTAAACAAGCAAATGTTAACAGTGTTGCCCCTTGATCACTATGGGGAGGTGGAAGTAGTATTTTAACCCATTCCCTCATATTGACGACTTTTGACGACTCTGTAAAAGTCACTTTGTGAAACCATTGTGATAAATAGAGCATTTGCTCCTATAGGAGCAAATGCTCTATTTATCACAATGGTTTCAAACTACAAAATTCTAAAAATTTCCCTTTCTCTAATTAATACTCCTTTTCGGTAGATTGATTCAAAGAGGTTATTTCTAAAAATAACGTATGAGGTAAAGGGTTAAATCGTAATTTCTCTGCCAAACCCTATGCTGTAACTTTTCTTTAGAATCGTCTCGAAGAGACGATTCTAAAGAAAGGTCACAACATAGGGTTTGGTAGAAATATAATTGAAGTTTTCCTTAAAATAATTTAATTTACCCATCTTATCTGAGCCTCTTATTATGCCACCTGGTCGATATATTAGGAATATCCTTTCAAATGGCATATCATAACATAGTTATTTGGTCTTCTATGCATTTAAAATGACTGCTGCTGTTTAATATTACTAAGTCCACGTGTCCTCTTAACATTAAACTCACTCTCCTGATTCCATATAGAGTAGAACCCCTCTAATGCGACCACTTAATGATATACATTGGTGCCTCTATAAGCAGGTGGTTGCTTAATGCAGGACAAAAGTAATGCAGAAAGCTCCTCTAGGAGCTTTCTGCATTACTTTTTCCTGCATTAAGCTACCACCTGCATTTAACACCCAGAATTATACCTCCTTTAGGTGGTCGCATTAGCGGGGGTTTACTGTATTTGACATAGACAAACAGTAAAGACCAAGACCAGAGGGCTCCTGACAGAACCAGTTGGCCAGGATCTGTCCTCTTTTCTATACCTGTCTATGTCAAAGATTTTCATCAGCATGTGTTTATTTTGATAGAGCCCCTTCCCGTGTAAAATGAAGGGGTTTTCAAATTCAGTTTGGGCGAGCTGTAACCCTTCTCATGCAGAACAAATAATGTCTACTCAATTATTGATTTGTGACTTCCGAATCGTTCTACCCTTTAACCCAGTACATCAAAGGCTATTTTTAGATCCAACCTCTTTAAATAAGTGTACCGAAAAGGAGCATATACTAGAGAAAAGGAACATTTTAGAATTTTGTAATTTGAAACAATTGTGATAAATAGAGCATTTGATCCTATTGGAGCAAATGTTCTATTTATCACAATGGTTTCATAAAGTGACATTTACAGGGGCGTCAAAAGGTGTCAATATGAGGGCATGGGTTAAGAAACTACTGATTGAGTATCTAACAGTTTAAGTCCTAATAAATCGTCGCATTACAGCGGCGTCTCATCTGGATCCAAACTGTTTGCAACTGCCAGTCAATATACAATTATTATGAAAGGAGGTAACCCTTTCGCTGCCATGTAGTGACTTCTGCAAAATGTGTCGTCTGTTTCAATTTTATGTTTACTTGTCTTCTATTTTCATTAGGAAACACTTACAGCATCAACCATTTTGATAGGCAATCATCTGGATCCAAACTGTTTGCATAGCTAATCACAATCACATTCGGCACTGGCAGCGAAAGGGCTAGCTGTTTTCTGCATTCCAAACTTTCTCGTTCTTATGCATATTTATGTGCCTTTTATTACGTCGTTACCTGTCATAACTCCTTGGTACTGCATAGTGCGTCCTGACTGACATTTGCACAACAGTCTGCAAACGGGCCGGCATCTCATCAGACTACAAGCTGTTTAACGCTTTGTCTCATATTGACGCCTTTTGATTCATTCCCTCATATTGACGACTCCTGACGCCCCTTTTAAAGTCACTTTTGAAATTATTGTGATAAATAGAGCATTTGTTACAAAATATGAGCATATGCTTTGTTTATAAAACTGGTTTCAAATTACACAATTGTATTTTTTTCTAGTTAACCCTTTCCCTCATATTGACGACTTTTGACGACACTGTAAAGGTTATTTTACGAAACCATTGTGATAAATAGAGCATGTGCTCCTATAGGAGCAAATGCTCTATTTATCACAATGGTTTCAAACTATAAAATTCTAAAGTTTTCCTTTTGTCTAGTTTTTGCTCCTTTACCGTAGATTTATTCAAAATGGTTGTATCTAAAATGGCCTATGAGGTAATGGCGTAATGCTCCTTTTAAGTAAATATATTCAAAGAGGTTGGATCTAAAATAGCTAAAAATAGTGGCAACAGGTTAACACGCTAGGACAGTGGTTTCTAAATAGCTTGAACTTATTGGAAGTATTCATATTTTATTCAGATCAGTGTATGAATGGACATTTGTACAGCGGACACAATACGGGCAACAATATAATTCCGTTATAGTCATTGACCATATTGTTTTATCTGTCTGTAGTTATAATGGATAGAAAGAGCAACAGCAACAGAACCTCGCTAAACCGACACTTAACTGAGTATCATTATTAGTCTTTAATTCTTTCCCTCATACAAACGCATATTAGCGCATTTGCAAACATAGTAGACCCAGATCAGACTGCTCCTATAGGAGCTGTCTGAACAGGGTCTGTTCTGTTTGCTTTTGCTGATTCTACAGTTTGTGTCAGAACAAAACAAATCCTTGAAATATTATAAAACATCAGCTTATAAATAGTCATGATGCCAATATTTCTTACATGAATAATGGTCCGGGAAAGGCTTGAGACAAGTGAAGATTACGCAAAATGCTCCTCTGTTAGCTTTCTGCATGACGTTCGTCCTGCATAATGCAATCAACTACATGTAGTCAGGTGACTAAACAAATCTCATTTGTTCTTGACTCACATTTTTTATTACTCAGACATGCCTATGTTTCGCCACTGAATTTTGCATACGCATATTACATGTAGATGATATCTTGCTGGAAAATAAAAACATATTAACCTACGTTTGCTACATGTACACTTTTAATATAAACATTTATTTTATTACAACTTTGGAAAAAACCGAATGAGTGTGAAAGAAATTGGACTCTGATATGACACCTGGTTAACTGGCGTTTTATTTGAATTAAACTTGTTTTCAAATGTCAGTCACACTGTGCTTAGCTTCCAGTTGTATATTTGCACATAAAATGGCGAAATATTGCTTCTACAGTAGAACATATCTTTCCTTCAAATGATGCATTTGCAAACAGAGTAGACCCAGAACAGACATCCCTGATCAGAAGCCGTAGGACCAGGGCCTGCTCTGTTTGCTAATGGAATTTGGAAGTTAGATCTGTTTCTTTACGTTCTAACATGGCTACAATTTTATACATTCCATGTTTCGTTATAAATAGTTTGTACATAAATATCCTGTATGTAAATAGGAATAAAATAGGACATAAAAAGGGTTGAGCAGTCATGCATTTATTGAACAAAGCAGTCGTAACCTTTAGCCTGCTGAGCAAATTATTTTTACAGAATTTTTCACCTACTTCATTTTCAAAATTCAAGCTACAATCAATGTGTCTACCAAATGCAACCAGAGTGTCAAACAGTTTGGATCCTGATGAGACGCCGAGTTACTCGGCGTCTCATCTGGATCCAAACTGTTTGCATATAGGTATTCACTCATCCGCCCATAGCAGGCTAAAGGTTAAAAACAGCGGGTTGCGTAATGCAGGGAAAAATAACGCAGAAAACTCCTGTTTGACCTGCATTAAGCCTGCCTTACAAACCCTTAATTATACACATTTTATGGTTGCTTAACCCATTGCCTCAAAGGCTATTTTTAGATACAACCACTTTGAATAAATCTACCGAAAAGGAGCATTAACTAAAGAAAATGACAATTTTTTAATTCTGTAATTTGAAACCATTGTGATAAAAAGAGCATTTGCTCCCATAGGACTTTTGCAAAAAGGCGTCAATATGAGGGAATGGGTTAAGACAAGATTATACGGTATTCAGACGAATATTTGATGATAACTCGCTTAACCCGTATCCAGTAATTCACGGCCTAATTCACATGAACAAACAGTCCTTAAACATGACACACGGTCAATGGGTTTTCAGAAGAATGGTCCAAATTGCACAGAAACCAAATTGAGATGATATAAAAATTTATTTTCACAGCGGGATACGGGCTAAGTTACCTTATTGTTTGAACATCTCGTGTGTATTGTTATCAAATGATATTATTTATACTTTATACATATTGAAAGATATGTATGTATGCAATTAATATAACAATTTGCTTACAGTCACACAAATCATTCATTCAGTTGATGTGAGTATTTGACCAGATAAACAAACCCCCTCGAATATGAAACTTCTGCAGAACTCTGCTTTATGAGCTTTCTGATTTATTCGTCCTTCATCAAACAGGCACCTTCTTTTAAAGACTCCTGCGTGTATTGCTAAGTGGTCGATTTAGAAAGGTTCTCCTGCATTAGTGTTTGATAGACATTACTCCGAAGTAAAATGTATCATTAAATGCAATGTTGACACTACATAGGCGGCATGCAGTTTACGAAGCGGTTGGCCTGTCTCAACATTCGAAGACACGCTGTCTCTTGATACTACCTATATAGACAAGAACCATTCTACACCGCTGAAAAGAAATCGTATTCTGTATTCTGGATGTACAAGGTATATGACAGCTTAATGCAGGGCGATTATTTGGACATTACGTTCGTGTTGCATTTAGCAGTCATCTGCTTTTAACCATTTCGGCGCCAAATTTCTAATTGTCGTCTGCAATCCAAGTTTGTTAAATCATTCAGTAAAATAAGGAAATGACATAAATAAATGCAAATTTCAAAGGAATAAAGCACATATATAGAAAAAGAGATTGAGACAAATAGTGAAGCCCCTGATCAGACGCCGCCTTGAAAAGGCGGCGTCTGATCTGGGACTGCACTATTTGTCGTGGTGCATTTATGCGACTGCGGCGGTGAAAGGGTTAATCAATAATTGAATGTAGGAAATGTGTGTTTTGTCATTTGCAAACAGTGAAGATCCAAATAAAAAGTTTATATATGAGTAACCTGGTTAACAGTGCCTTTTGCTACCCTTTCCGTTCGAAACAAAATGCTGTTTGTGTTGTCTTCCTTGCAATAGTTCTATTTTGATAGCTATTAACAGGGATGTTTTACCTTACATAACAACTATGCTTCGTGGCTCTGTGTATTATATAAAGTAATAAACGGTGTGCTCCATGGATTATATGAATTTGCCTGTGTGTTATATAAAGTAACAAGAAAATCATTGATGCAAAGCATCAAAAGGCGCGTATTACTGAATAATAATCAAACCTATTTTACATGTATATAATATTTAAGTAATGTTAACAACAAAAAATATGGCCTTAGTAACGCAACAAAATTCTTCAGTTTCATCACAAAAGCCCTTGAAACGACAGCCGTGTTAGTCGGGTGGCCCTAGTTATACAATAACCCTTTCAGTCTCACACTAGACCCCTTATCCCCTTTCAGGTTAAATATTCCTGTAAGAAATAATGACATCATGACTATTTATCAGTCCACTTTTTATAATGGCATAAGCACACATATATCCAATTTCTAATCTGAACAATTTCTTAAGTTCAAAGCTTATTGCAGGCCTAGAGTAATGCTGAAAACTCCTGTAGGTATTTTAGACATGCTATTTTTTTTTCATAACAACTCCGTACTGTATATTATCCAATTCGAGATATCAACTGTATGCCTAAATAAAATGCCAAAGAGAATCATCGGTAACTGGCCACCTCAACAAGATCCAAATTGCCTGACGTACAGTAACAGTGATTGTTCATGTAAGTGACATTATGACGATTAATTAGTGGCATTTTATAAGCAAATTTGATTGACGATTTTAACAGTCGAAATCTCATTTTAACTGAAAAACTGCTTAAACAAGGATATAGATACCATAAACTAAGAAAAACTTTCTCTAAATTTTACTATCGAAATCTCTCGCTTATTGGCAAGTACAAATGTAATCTCAAGGTACTTTTGCGACACGGCATTTCACATCCTGAATTTTATGGTGATGTGATTTACAAACTTCGTAAAATTATTGGACATACCCATTTTCTCACTTTGTTCATCAAATATATAAAACAATTCATTAAAAAGGGATATGATCCTGTATTACTACAACATACTGCATGTTTGGTTGTGAACCCTTTTACAGTTGGCAATCACGCTGGCCTCTTTGCATGTACGCCGACAAGAAAGGTTTAGTACTCTATGAAGGCGACCTCTTAAATCCAGAAATGGAAGGAGAACGTCGGATATCTGTACTATTTCATTTTTGTCGTACCCTTTATTACTTTTCTACAGTTACTCTGTTTGCAGCTCAATCATTGAGTACACTAGCGATAGGTGGATACAGTATGTTCAATTAAATGTTTTTTTGTTATACATGCACTTTACCACTGTATTTGCTGTCGCGGTTGTTGTAGATTAGTCGGAGAGGGGATACGTTTATTTACACTGTTTGTCTTTTGGGATGGGGATGGAATAAGGGTGAGGTTGGGCGCCCATAAACCGGTTTAAACCCCCGGTGACTTTTGTCACTGACCGTTCCAAGGCGGTACTTCCATCTTCCTCCTATTGTATGTTTGTTTTGTCTTTGTGCGTCTCTTGTTGTTTTTTCTACCTATGTACATTTGCTGTTTCCTTGTGTTGCTGTTCGGGCGAGTGTTTGTTCTGTATGTGGTGTTTCCTGCATGACTCATTTTTGTACTTTGAACACTGGAAGCTTTCACCATGGCAAAATAATTTCATCAGATCTATATTAGTTCATAAGTAAACAGAGCAGATTCAGCAGGAGCCATCTATTTTGAGTTTACTCTAGGTTTACCCTGTTTGCAAAGGTGTATCTATGAAGTAAAAGGTTATGCCTGGATCTTAAATCATGCTCTAGCATAAAATAGGTGTATATATTAATTAAAAACACTAATGATAAACCGCAGTTCTGCATTCAATTACATTACTTAAGAGCTCCTTTCGCGGGATTTAGTACTGTGGCGAAAGCAGCACGTAACCCGTTTTCCCGGTAAATCATGTAAATGTCATCAATATATTAATGATGTGTTCATATATCCAGGCTTATATCAGTATATTAATGCCAAATATATTTAAAATATATGTTCATATCATTTATAATCGTAACTAATCGGTAGCCGTTATTAATCTTTAACCCTCCTTTCACCTGCTTTCGCCTCATTTCGCCAAATATCCTCCTTGCCATACTCGGTTTCGCAACATCTTAGACATTTCTTCGGTGGTTATCGTTAATGATCTTGCCATTGCGGTATTACATTTTGTATTAGCCCCGACCATAGGAGAAATAATTTTCTAATATTTTCATTTCCAAAATACAAACAATCATACAGTGGAAACAGATCAGTCGACCTGTTTCCAACTATATTAAATGTATTATTCCAAACATACTGTTTTTACACTCATAACCCACGAATTGCAGTTCCACTGTATTCTCACAAGTCTTGATAAATCAGCCCTCCTACCAGTGAAATTCCACCGAAAGTATTACATATAGACGCGGGGGCTTTATGTCCCCGCGCCGATAAAAGGAATGCTTTGTTGCTTGCATGGGTGAGTGTGTTATACAAAGTAATCAATGGAGAGCACTGTTGTGTTATTTGTGTGTTATATAAAGTAATAAACGGAGTGCACTGTTGCTTATATGAGTTTGTGTGTTATATAAATTAATCAACGGTGTGTACTGTTGCTTATATGAGTATGTGTGTTATATTAAAGTAATCAACGGAGTGCACTGTCGCTTACATGCGTATGTGGTTTATAAAGTAATAAACGGAGAGCACCACTGTTGCTTGTATAGAATACAATACAATACATATTTGTATGAGCGTGTCTGTGTTTGCACTGTTGCTTGTATATAATACAATTGTATGAGTATGTCTGTGTGTTATATAACGTACACAGCATGTATGCTCCGTGGCTTGTATAAGTGTGTTATATAACGTACATATCATGTATGCTCCGTGGATTGTATAAGTGTGTCTGTGTGTTATATAACGTAGATATCATGTATACTCCGTGGCGTGTATATGTGTGTCTGTGTGTTATATTATTATTATTATTATTATTATTATACCACATTTATATAGCGCTATTTTCACACTGGATATGTGCGTTCAAAAGCGCTTCAAATGGATGAAACCACTAACCGGAACGATCCGCATGATTATCTATCCAGACAATGAAAGATGTACAATGTATATGAAATCGCTAGCCGGAAGGAACTACATGACTTCCCATCCGGTCAATGAAAGATATGCAAAAGATATACAATAGACACGAAATCACTATCCGCGAGGAATAGCATAAACTGCATTAACAAACTTGATACAGACAAGTTGACTGAAATGGAAAGGTAGTAAAGTCAAACACTGATAGATAGCATGACCCCCCCCCCAACACACACACACACACACACACAGCCACACACCCAAACGCACACTCACACACGAGATGAACACAGAAAACACCAACAGACACACAAGAACTAGAGACAAACACTCCACACATGAACAAAATCACAAGTACAAAGACGTAAGGCAAACAAAAGGAAGGGTGACAAAGAGAGTACCGCCTTGGCACGGTCAGTAGGAAAACCACCACTGGGGGTTTAAACCGGTTTACGGACGTCCTAACCTAACATTTCTCTCAAAGTCACCCTAGCTTTACAAATAGTGTAAATAAAGGTATCCCCACCGGACTTACCCACAATATAGACGACGGTGAACACAGGACAACATGTAAAAACATACCATAATAACTGTGACAATCCGTCAAATATGTACTCAATGACTTTGCTGAAGTCAGAGCACATGCAGGGAAGCCGTTAAGAGCACGACATGGAAAAGTAATACATGAGTCTGGTAAGCTCATCCCGTATCTGGGTTTAAGAGTATACCATCATAGAGTACTACACTCGACCTGTCATCGCGCAAGCAAAGAGGGAAGCGTAGCTACTGACTGTAAAGGGGTCGATAACCAAACATGCAGTGCGTTGCAATATAATGGGACCATAACCTTTCTTCTTAAATGTTAATGTGTTTTATAAACAAATATTGAAAATGGATATGACCCCGAATTTTCCTAATGAAAAAGTAGTAAAGTCAAGCAGGAAAAGCCACACACAAAACGCCACCATCACCAAAACACCTACAGAAAGCATAGCAATTTATACTCATACACACACATACAGTAGAAAGTCACATACAAGACGCAATCACCACCAACACATCAATAGACAGCATGCCACACACACACACACACACACACACACACAACCAAACACACGCAAACACACGAGAAGAACACATAAAACACCAACAAATACACGAGCACCAGAGACAAACATGAACAAAACACAAGCACAGACACAAGACAAACAAAAGTAAGGGTGGCAAAGAGAGAACCGCCTTGGCACGGTCAGTAGCAAAATCACCACTGGGGGTTTAAACCGGTTTACGGACGTCCTAACCTCACACTTATCTCAAAGTCACCCTAGCTAAACAAACATTGTAAATAAAGGTATCCCCGCCGGACTTCCCCACAACATAGAAGACAGTAATCACAGTACAAAATGTAAAACATAGCATAACAACTGCGAAAGTCCGTCAAATATGTACTCAATGACTTTGCTGAAGACAGAGCAACTGCGGGGAAGCCGTTAAGGGCACGACAGAGAAAAGGTAATACATGAGTCTGGTAAGCTCATCCCATTTCTGGGTTTAAGAGTATACCATCATAGAGTACTACCCTCGGCCTGTCATCGTGCAAGCAAAGAGGAAAGCGTAGCGACCGACTGTAAAGGGGTCGATAACCAAACATGCAGTGTGTTGCAATATAATAGGGTCATAACCTTTCTTCCTAAAAGTTTTAATGCGTTTAATAAACAAATCGTGAAAATGGATATGACCATGAATTTTCCAAAGTTTGTAGATAACATCACCATAGAAATCTGGATAAGAAATACCTTGTTGCATTAATGTCCGTAAATTGCAGTTATATTTACTAATGAGGGGTATATTTCGATAATAGAATTTTGAAAAAGCTTTCCGAATTTTATGATATATGTAGCCTTGCTTAAGAAGTTTATGAGTTATAATTAAATTACGACTATTAAAATCTACTAACAAAGAACAGGCTAAGTTTATAGATAACATCCCCATAAAAGTCTGGTTGAGAAATGCCTTGCTGCAGTAACGTCCGTAGATTGCAATTATATTTACTAATGAGTGGTAAATTTCGATAATAAAATTTAGAAAACGTTTTCCGAAGTTTGTGATATCTGTAACCTTGCTTAAGAAGTTTATCGGTTATAACTAAATTACGACTGTTAATATCTTCAAGCAAAGAACAAGCTCGGGCAAACCGAATAAGTTGAGAAATATAAACCCCATAAGATGAACGGGGCACATCTCCATCTACAAAAGGATAATTAACAATTTTAAAATTAAAATCTTCTCTTTTATCGTATATTTTGGACGAAACTTTATCATTTGTAATTGAAAGATTCAAATCTAAAAATGAAACTATAATGTCAGATTGATTCGCTTTGTTTAAAGACAGTTCTTTTGGGTAAATTGAAGAAATCATAGTTTCAAAATAAGGATTATCTAAATTCAAAATATCGTCTAAATACCTTGAAGTTTTATTAAAAACAATATCGGTCTGTGTATCAGGTTTTAAACAAGCATGAAATCCCTCTCATGGTGAAGCCATGCTCATCAATATCACAAATTAGAATAATCTGTATTAACAAAAACTTGATACCGACAAGTTGACTGAAAGCCATGCTCATCAATATCGCAAATTAGAATAATCTGTATTAACAAACCTGATACAGACAAGTTGACGACTAAAAGCCATGCTCATCAATATCATAAATTAGAATAAAAGGGATGACTGAAAATCAGTCCATGTATATGACTATTGGGTCAACTGTTAGCTTGTTAGCTTGATAGGTTGGCTGAAAGAGATTCCTATCCTGAACTCAGTTGCCATTGTACATGACTACTGGGTCAACTGTTAGCTTAATAGGTTGGCTGAAAGCCATTCCTATCCTTAGCTTAGCTGCCACTGTACATGACTATTGGATAACCTGTTAGCTTAATAGGTTTGCTGAAAGCCATTCCTATTCTAAACAAAACTGTCCTAGAAACAAATGTTGAAAAAATGCGTTTTCAGACACCTTTTGAAACATGCCAGTGACCTTGCGTCTCTAATGCCTGAAGGTAGAGCATTCCAAAGTTTCGGAGCTGCATGCATGAAACTTCTCTCACCGTATTTTACCTTACGACTTTTTGGCACAACCAACGGCAATGATCTGCTTGCTGACCTTAACTCTCTGCGCGGCCTGTATACGTCAAACATGTCGACAATGTACATGTGAGATTCATTGTACATGGCTTTGTACGTAAGAGTCAGAATTTTGAATTCAATCCGATGTTGAACCGGAAGCCAGTGAAGTTCCTTCAAAACCGGCGTGATATGATTATGTCGAGGAGTTCTGGTTATGATGCGGGCTGCTGTGTTTTGCACTCTTTGAAATTTCCACAGTGAGTTGTTTGAAATTCCATGCAGTAGTGAATTGCAGTAGTCTATTTTCGATGTAACAAGAGAGTTTATCAAAGTCTTGGTAGCATTAGGTGAGAGGTACTTTCTTATATGGCCTATTTGTCCGAGCTGTGCATAACTAGACCTACACACGGAATTGACATGTGATACCTTGACAACTATCCATTTGTGAATCGAGCCATGCACCGAGATTCTTTATACACAAAGATGGTCAGATTTTAGAGGGTCCTACTTGCACATTAACCTCTGCAGGTACTTTTGTGTTTTTGTATGAAACAGAATGACATCAGTTTTGTCAGTATTGAGCTTCAGCATGTTCTGATGCATCCAAGAGACTACTTCTTTGAGGCAGTCCTCAACTCGCGATAAAGCTTCCTGTTGACAGGAAATGCCCTTGGGCTTAAAGGACAGGTATAACTGTGAATCATCGGCATAGAAATGGTGATTAAGCCCATGGTTTCTGGAGATTGAGCCGACAGGTTTCGTGTACATGATGTAGTGTTTTGGTCCTAGGACGGAACCCTGTGGCACGCTATATTCCATTTTAACTGGGGTGGACAGTTCTCCATCTACTGAGACTATTAGATGGCGGTCATTCAGGTAGGAGGTTATCCACTCAAGAGGTTTTCCAATAATTCTGAAGTCTTTTTCCAGGCGTTTAAGCAGAGTTTCATGATCGATAGTGTCAAATGCAGCCGATAAGGCAAGCATGACCAGAACTGCTATTTCGTTTTTATCTAGGGATTGAAGGATGCTTTCGGTATGCCGACTGATATATATACGTTTTGTATAACGTACATATCATGTATGCTCCGTGGCTTTTATAAGTGTGTCTGTGTGTTATATAAAGAAATAAACGGAATACAGCAGAACCTACCTATAGTGACCACGTAATGCATAAACATGAGGAGGTCTATAAAAGCAAGCCGTTGCTTATCCCTTTCCTTCATATAAACGTGTTTTCACGCATTTGCAAACAGAGTCTGGTCAGGATCTGCTCTGTTTGGTAATGGTATCTTAAAAACTTTCTTAAGTGGCTACATTGTCCATCTTCCACATTTCGTCATAACTATTTTGTTAGGTATCAAAATTTGGAATAAACATACAACAAGGAAAGGGCTAATGCATGACAAAAGTCATGCAGAAAGTTCCTAGAGGAGCTTTCTGCAAAACCTTCATCCTGCATCAAGCTACCACCTGTCTTAACACATTATCCCCTAGTGACGCATTTTTGCGCTTCTATAACATTCACATTGTGTAACCATTGTGATAAATAGAGCATTTGCTCCTATAGGAGCAAATGCTCTATTTATCACAATGGTTTCAAACTACAAAATTCTAAAGTTTTCCTTTTCTCTAGTTAATGCTCCTTTTCGGTAGATTAATACAAAAAGGTTGGGTCTAAAGATAGCCTAGGAGATAATGAGTTAAAACAACAGAATTATACTTAGTTTTGATGGTTGTTGTAGACAGGTTTAACTACACATGTTCTTAATTATTTTCTGTATCTATTAAACCATTCCGTCAAATTGACGCCTTTTGACGCCTCTGTAAAAGTCACTTTGTGAAATTTTGCGCTATTTATCGTGATGGTTTCAAAACTACACAATGCTCCTTTTTGGTAGATTGATTGAAAGAGGCTGATCTAAAAATAGCCTACACGTTTTTATCATGGTTTCAAAACTGTGCCAGATGTGACCTATCATCTTATTATAGTAGCTATATTTATGCACACTTTCTTTGGTGTTATTTGTACTGGGAACACTTCGTGATCATACTGAAGCTGTATAAGTAACACCATATGTCCTTTTTAGATTTATTAAACAGCATGATGCAATGCCATTCTTTAAAAGTTTAAATTAGAAGGTTGTTACAGCTGGTATATACACAGCATTATATCGTCACAGATATAGGTGCATTAATGTATTCACCTTGCTTTCATTAATGAGCTGAAAAAACAAACATTTCCCCAAACCATGTCCATGTTTTACTGTCACATTACATAAATAAACAGGGAAACATTCCCAGAAGACAGGTTATACTTAATACTTTATCATCAAGTTCAGTTAAGTCTTTTTATCAATAAAGTGGGCATGGTTAATGTACTATAGCTTGTACATTCACACTTAACCCATTACCTCATAGGCTATTTTTAGATCCAACCTCTTTCAATAAGTCTACCAAAAAGGAGCATCAACTAGAGAAAAGGAAATCTTTTAGAAGTTTGTTGTTTGAAACCATTGTGATAAATAGAGCATTTGCTCCTATAGTAGCAAATGCTCTATTTATCACAATGGTTTCACAAAGTGACTTTTACAGAGTCGTCAAAAGTCGTCAATATGAGGGAATGGGTTAAACTTGTACATACCATTATAGTTACTTTACACATATATAGAGTACCTTATCTATCATATGTATATTGGAATAATAATATCCCCATTCCTACAATGTGTAAAACTGTATAAGACAACTCAACACTCTTTTTAAACTTTATTAATGTTTAGCCTGCAGCGGGCACATTGGTGATTACCAATGTAGACATCTTGGATCCAGATAATAATCGTCGTCCAATTACGATACGTAATGTTTGACATATTGATTGCATTTTGGGAGACAAAATTGTTATACATGTAGTTTGAAGCTTGAAAATGTAGTTGGTGATTTTTTTAAAGAAATCCCAGCAGGCTAAATGTGAAAAAAATGCATTAAAGGATTATCACACAGTGCAGACCATTCACTTTATTTTCGCTTGGGTTTTCTCTATTTGCCTAACTTTGAACCTACATCTGCGTTACAGACTCATAATTGGACCTATTTTTGATGACAGCTTAAGAATGCTCTAATGTATGTATTTATGATAAGTAGGTTATTACTTTACACATCTTATGATTTGCTCATTCATAGTTCCGAATGGACGTATTTGCTTATATTTTTCAATAAAGCAAGTTACAGTACGATTTTAGTGCCATACAGCACTTAACACTTTCAATCGCATTAATATCCTCCTACCGCGTACCACCACCATTGTCGCATTTTGATTCAGATGTTACACCGAGTAGATGCGAGTCTCATTACCGGCTATACTTTAAAAGAGTCGATAGTAAGAGAAAATTATATCACAATTTAAAAAGGCATCCTTTTTACAACAGGTTAATTGTTAAGGGAGACATTGGAGTTTTATGTGGCAACATTAATGAATTATTTTCACTAAATGCATTAACATTCTAATACATTACTACATTGTATATATTATGACCTTAAATTTGATTATGAAACGTTACATTTTATAATTTTGTTTATAAACATCACTAAAAAAATTAAGGGCGGATAAATCTGCGAGATTCACGCGAAAGTTTCCCGCGCTTGCATTGATAGCTGCACAGAAAAAATATTGATTTGTATATTACTACGAAACGTTAAAGTTTATAATAGAATTGATTGTGATCTAGTAATAACTTAGCATGCGTAAGTGTTTCATTATTGTAATTTATAAACTTACTCGAACTACCATGTCTTCCTTTAAGAGCTAAATAAACAGGGCAGCGATCTGATGAAGGATAATGGAAGTTCTTTAAACTCGTTTTAACTCTATTAATTAGGAAACAGGTAACACCTGCTTTATCTATGATCTGTTGAACACTTGTCTATCATCAGATTCTTTCAAATCCAAACGATCGAGTGTCAAACAGTTAACATCACGAGACGCTGACAGTTCTCGGTGTCTCGCCTAGATCAAAACTGTCATCAAATGCCATCCAGGTGGCGCTTAGCACGAAAAGGGTTATGCAAGGGTATTGCATTAAAGCTATTGGCGTAATTAGCCTTTAAACCGGTATTCGCGACCTCACTCCCACTTGCAAACAGCTTGGACCCAGATAAGACACCGAGTAACTCGACGTCTCATCAGGATTCAAACTGTTTGACCCTCGGTCAGTAGATTCTCAAATGACTGATCAAATGTTATTAACATTGTACTATGACCCTTTCCCTGTTCTATGTTTATTCCAAATTTCAATACCTACTAAATATTCATGGGAAAAATAGTTATAATGTAATATGGAAGGTGGAGCATAGCCATTTTAAAAATTAAAGAAACAGATATTTAAATTTACACTAGCAAACAGAGTAGACCCTGATCAGACAACTCTTATAGGAGCCGTCTGATCTTGGTCTTGTTAAAAATGTATGAAAACACGTTTATATGAAGTTAAGGGTTAAAGACTGCGTCCTCGTCACTGTGTTGCTTCACTGCATTTTTGAGTCTAGACAAATGCATCTCTTTATATTCATTCACTAACCTATGTTTATGTATTTGTCCAGAGACATTTATATGTTTCTGATATGTCTGTCAATCATGCAACTCCATTACAATTCAGATCACGAAAAATATTACACCCATAAAATTTTCATGGGAACAAGCCACTACGGCATTATTACCCAGCCCCGAGGGTACAGTATAACCTCTCTATAACGGCCATTAAATTGTGTATATTAGTTGGTATTTAGGGCAGGTGGCTGCTTAAAGCAAGGTGAAAGTAAATGAAGGCTCCTATTGGAGCGTACTGTTTTACTTTCACCTTGCTTTAAGCAGCCACCTGCCTTTAACACAAAATACTTAATGTAATTTAGTGACCGTTATAGAGAGGTTTTATTGTATATGCGAATGGTTATCAGGAGCACAGATGCCCTTTGCATGCTATGTCTCAATAACAACAACAACTCCATCACAAAAACATTATTTTTAATCACATGTAATAAGTATCTAAAGCATACCAAAATATACAGTACAGGCCCCGCGGACTTTTTGTTTTCCGTTTTACTAGCGCGGACAAAATAAATTGAGCGCGTGTTTCCAGCGCGGACAATTTTTATGGATCATCGCGGACAAAATCTGTGTCTACCGCGGACCGAAATTTGCCCTACGGGATATTACCGCCGCGGAGCCATGTGCTGATACCAGCGTGGATCGCGAGGCTTCATCGCGAACACTACCTTTATGACTGGCAGTCGTTTAATCGCTTTAGATGTAAATTATTTAGATAAGATATACAAAAGCTTACATATACATGTACATACACATGTGCATTTTTTCAATTGAAGAAACACATATTGAATACTGTCAGATTTTAAATTCAAAATTAAATTAGATAACATATGTGAATAGATATAGCCTTCACCCAAAACCTGAGACTGAAACGGGTTCTTCCTGCTAAAACTACAATTTATAGTCAGATTTTAACGATTTCCAGACTGTAAATGCTTGAGAAAAAAGAAACAGATACGAAATACCAGCAGTAATTATTTTCACAATCTGATTTTCAGAAAAAGCGTAGCGCAGAGATTATACATGTCGGGAGCATTCGGTCATATTTGTTTCGACCCCACACGCGTATTAAAGTTGGTGGAGAGATGTGTCTTGGGGAAAACCATTACTTGTTTATTTCTTGAAATACTTCTTTTTGAAACCTTAATCCTTTACTCCAAAGTTTGTGTTTAGTACTGAAGACAGATGTTTGCTTAAAACAGACTGAATGGGACCATTTTGCTTTACTCTCAACTAGTCTGCTTTAAGCTACCGTCTGCTGCGATATAGAACATGTACGGAGTGGAACTATCTTTTGAGAGTAGGAATAGATTGAATGCGTTAAAATGAGTACATATGGAGCAAAGGCTTTAACTTGGGTCTCATTTGAAGAAGAGATGCTAACAGTTGATTAAATAATGATTTAAGTTCGAAGCGCATCTACACTAATAATCTATACTATTACAGCTATTTTTGTTTGATCGACCATTCAGTGCAGCTACAATATTTAAGTTGATATCAGAATTTAGATGAAAACTATTGTAGCTTACTGTATTATTTTGAAACGGCGCAAAGCAGTCGCCTGCATCAATCAAAAATCTGTATAAAACAGCCACCAGAAATAACAGATATCCAAATATTGGTATTTCGTTGTCTTTCAAATGAGTTCAAAGCTACGACCGTACTGTTATTCATTTAACTCATATTAACCCTTTTCATGCTAGTAGCATATATTGACCCAATTTAAAAACAGTGCAGACCCAGATCAGTCATCTCTCAGAGGCTGTATGATCAGGGTGTGCACTGGTTTCTTATAGGATCTATCAAACTTGAATTGGCATTCGTCCTGCGGAAATTATTGCTGTATTCATTACCAATATAAACGTTGAGATGATAGATATTCATAGAGGGCATTTATATATGAAAACTCAGCGGAAGAAGGGTTAAAGGAATTTCTATCTAGCACAAAAGTACAATTCACGTACGCTGTTTGCAAAGGCATGGAAATATATATGTTTATATAATTATGGTAAAGGGATAAGCAAACATATTTTTATGAATTGTATAACTATGAAAACATTCTTGTTATTCTGTTACATTGTGATGATTAACCTTTTCCCTGTTCAGTATTCATGAAAGAAATAATGATATCATGAATATTTATAAGCTAATGTTTTAAATGGCATTTGTAGACAAGATAGTTTTGGTGTTGATATGAAATGTATAGTAGAGTCGGGCCTATTACAATTTTATTAACAGAGCAGACTCCTATAGGAGTCGTATGATCTGGGTCTGCGCTGTTTGCAAATGCACGAAAACACGTTTATATTAGAGAAAGGGTTATATTTTAAGGTGGAATGGCCGGTCATTTTTTAACTGTAGATTCCATTCATTATATAAGATTTAAATTTGCTATATGATTTTGAATAATAAACAGTGAAGATCCTGGTCAGAGGGTTGCTTTTCGAGCTATCTTGTCTGGGTCTACAGCTTTCAAATGTCGGTACTTTTATTTCCCGCATACAAAGATTTTAACAATACAAACTATTTGTTTTGGAATACTGAAAATGAATTGTGTTAGACAGTTGGAGACTATATTATTACATTACTTACTCAGCCTAAATACATGTATACTGCTAATTTACTAACTAGACTTAGGAAAATAGTAACGATCAAAAGTGCCAGATGGTCAGTAAACCCCCTAATTTCTCAGCAGGAGACAAGGGTCAGTGATCACACAACTGTCATCTATCAAACACTGTCTTATCAACAAAGTTATGAATTATTACGTAACAGGAACGATTCTACTGAAACAGTAAGTACTACCAAACAATGTAAAGTTGTGATTTGTTAAACAGCTTCCCGAAAAATAGAAGACTAATTAGATCTATGGCTAAGCTTAAACCCCAACGATTTAGATCTATTTAAAAAGTTAGATTATTGTGAATTCTAGTTCTAAAGATAGTTTAGATTGATATGATCTAGATCTATTCTAAAATACTTTTACTAGATCTGTTACGGTACTATACAGTATCCAGAAAGACATTTTACAACACACACATGAACGCCATGAGACTGTATATCTTAATATCTAGATCTTATTAAAATAAAATGAGAATTAAAAATTTAAATACTGTTGATCTAATTATAAAAAATGCCACTGGAAAATATGCCACTTGGAAAATTGCCACCGTTAAGTGAAAAAATGCCACTGGAATAAAGTGTTCTTTTAAAAAAAATTGTTTTTGGTTATTTTTTTTTTTTTTTATCTTTTTTTAAAAAATAAATCGTGAAGTTAAAACAAGACAAATCTGTTTTACAAACTTTCATTGTAAATCATTTCAAGCACACATATCCTAAATATAGTACAAACACACTAACAACACTAAAATGATGTCGTCTATTTACACTGTATACAGTGTATATCCAGATCATGAGGTTCACAATGAAACCTTATGGTTTGGATCTACACTGTTTGTCTGTTTGACGAACAAACCCTAAATATATAGTACAACACACTAACAGCACTTATCACCCACATAATTAGTTCGTCTATTAACATTTAACACAGTGTAGATCCAGATCATGAGGTTCACACTGGAGCCTTATAATTTGGATCTACACCGTTTGTCTATTCGATGAACATATCTGTTTGTCTGTCGTTTGTCTGTCTGTATGTCTCTCTGTATGTCTGTCTGTCTGTCTCCTTCTCTTTGTCTCTGTATCTTTGCCTGTATCTGTCTGTCTCTGTCTCTCTGTGTCTCTCCCTCTCTCTCTGTTTGTCTCTGTGTGTGTCTCTGTGTGTCTGTATCTGTGTCTCTGTATGTGTCTGTCTGTTTGTCTGTCTATGTGTGTGTCTGTCTCTCTCTGTCTGTATATCTCTCTCTCTGTCTCTCTCTCTGTATGTCTGTCTGTCTGTCTCTCTCTCTCTCTCATTGTGTGTGTGTATGTGTGTGTGTGTGTCTCTCTCTCTCTCTCAATTTACTTATTGTATTACAATATGAATTAAGGACCTTTAATGCAATAGAACCAGAGTTGTTTTATATTAAATAAATTATTGAATATTTCACTCGGGTATTGTAAAGCAGTGTATATTCTAGTTCTTGTTTGATTATTAAGTCGTTAAAGTAATGCACCATAAATCTAAGTTTTCCGCCCATACCTATGACACTGATAACAATCTTAATAGTTTGACGTAGATACGTAGATATATTGAAATGAAACATTCAATACAGATGCAGTGAGTCGTATTATATTTATGTACTCGTACATGTACTTGTTATATCCATGTGGGTGATAGATACATAGACAACGAACATGTAACCGGGTTTAACCTTACTGACCCATATTGGTACACAACAGAACATTTCAACATAGTGCACATGCGTTTGTTTGTTTGAATGCATGTGGCTGTCAATTCAAACCGAAGTCTGATCCAGAATTCGATCGCAGCAAGTATATGTAACAGATCCAGTAACTTTGTTGATCAATTCTAACATTCCAGGTTGTCATAGTTCTATTTACCCTTTACCTGAAGAATATTTATATATGTTCACGTAATAGTAAACTATTACATTTACTCTGCGTATGCTAGTTACAAAATCATGATAACAGATATGATCCATATTAGACGCCAAGTTACACGACGTTTCTTCAGTATCCAAGTGCACGTCATTGAAGAACTGAAGTAGGCAACGTCTTATGATCACTCGCCGATTATGATAACAATATCAGTTTTGGTCGTATAGAACTAAAGCAATATTTATTGGCAGTCTTGAATCCTGATGAGACGCTGAGTAATATGATCTGGGTATACACTGTTTGCACAGGCGCAGAAAGTCGTGTTTATGGAATAAATATATATAAAGAAAATATGAAATAATGAATGTTAATTAAATTATTTTAATGCACATGGAAACAGGAATTGTTGGCAGACCTTGGTCTCTTCTGTTTGCATAGGGGTAGAAAGGCGTATTCACAGAATACAGGCTCTGCTCTGTGTCTTCTCTGTTTCTAGTACGAGAACATGCGGAATTATGAGGGAAAGGGTTAACGTTTTATATACATAACTGGTGATAATATTGATAGTTGTTCGAAATAAAACAACACCTAAATATATCTATATTTCTAGCTTATATTATAGCTACATATATATCAGACGAACAGTCAACTGGTCGAATTGATTATAGAGCAAAATAAATCCTTACCCATACTCACCGCAAAACGTACTGATAGATACTTTCAGAACCTGTTTCTAACAATGTTACAGTAGGTGTGGAGGTTATTTTGTGGCTAGATCAAGGTAAATATAGTAAAACTTATAATTCCAAACCATAAATCAGTATCAGAACAATTATAGTTCCGTAAGTTGAGGTTCAGAATAATACAAATACATACAGCAAGAAATATATTTATCGACGCAAATCGAAATAATATATCGAAGCCGCGAGAACGCACAAGTAACACGCGGTTGCTCTTTGATTATACCATACCTTTTTATGTAAGGGTAATTCTGATTGGTTAAAGGCCCGTGGTTTGGCGTTGCGGTTCGGCATGTAGCGTATGGACGGTCTATAACTCTCGAAAAGCGCATGCTGCGGTTTATAAAGCACATGATGCAGTTTAGAAAACGCATTATGCAGTTTGTAAAGCACGTGAGGCGCTTTAGAAAGCCCACGATGCGCTTTGTAAACCGCATGATGCGCTTTTGGAAAGTTATGAACCACTTCGTATACCATACATCGCAGTCCACGATGATACCATCGCGACCAGCGGTGATAACGATCGAACCCGGCGACGAGTGTCCCTGGTGAGACACCTTCGCGGACCCATCACAACCCGCGACGGACTGCGGAAGACCGCATATTAGCACGGACAAAAAAAACCTTGTCCGCGTTGGATAAAATTGCGATGGACCGCGGAAAACAAAACGTCCGCGGGGCTTGTACTGTAGTTTTCTGACCCAACAAAAAAATCGTTAACACCCCTGCTCTATATAAAAAGGGTGTTCGCGATTTATTTTCTTTTTCTTTTCTTTTTGGTTGGGTCAACAAACTATATTTTGGTGTGTTTTAGATACGTATGGCATGTGATTTGAAAAATAATGTATTTGTGATGGAGTTTTTGTTGAGACATAGCATGCGAAGGGCACCTGTGATCAGGTGGGAGTACAAAGGGAGATAACCTATATGTTTGAAACTCGATTTCGGTTAAAATTTGCGGAGTGATATCTTATGGTGTTACGCAAATACAGTAAACCCCCTCTAATACGACCATTTAATAAACAAACATGGTTGTCTTCATCAGCAGGTGGTTGCTTAATGCAGGACGAAAGTTATGCAGAAAGCTAGGAGCTTTCTGCATAACTTTCGTTCTGCATTAAGCTACCACCTGCCTTTGCCACTGTGAATTATGCCCATTTTGCTGGTCGCATTAGAGGGGGTTTACTATATCAATGGATATTTTAATAATGGATCAGACTCAAGCCCCAATCGAGGTTTAGTTTAACTCTCGGCAAGCTTGTGGTGAAACTGTGATTACTTATGCAAGCAGTTTGGATCCAGATGAGACACCGCATAATGCGGAGACTGGAGTCTCATCAGGATCCAAACTGTTTGACACTTTCGCCATAATTTTGCAAAGAAATGATGGAAAATTTATTTAAGAATTGCAGCAGACGACAATTGTTGTAGACGAAAAAGAGTTAAACAGGCACCATACTTGATGTGAATGGTAAGTTATGTAACCATGACTACGGAAGGACAGACACTGTTTATATCTCTAAAGCTGTTTAAATTTCAAGACTCTCGACGTTCCTGTCTTTAATGCACTGATCCGTAAAACGTCCAAAAAGGTTCTCTAAAGAAAATGTATGATATAATTGAAGTGTTTGGTATGTGTCAGCAAAGAAGTCGTTTGATCTTTTAAGGCAGGTGGTTGCTTAATGCAGAATGAAGGTCATACCGAAATTTCCTTTGTTGGCTTTCTGCATGTCCTTTACCTTGAAGTAAGCTGCCATCTGTCTTATAGACCGAAATTGATACTAATTTGAAATCCTCAATTGGTGGAGAAATAACGATTTTAGCATATGCATATGCACTTAACTCTTTCGGCGCCAATTTTCTAAATGTCGTCTGCAATCCAAGTTTGTTAAATCATTCAGAAAGATAAGGAAATGAGATAAATAAATGCAAATTTCAAAGGAATAAAGCCCATATATAGAAAAAGAGATTGAGACAAATAGTGAAGTCCCTGATCAGACGCCGCCTTGAAAAGGCGGCGTCTGATCTGGGACTGCACTATTTGTCGTGGTGCATTTATGCGACTGAAAGGGTTAAAACTATATCGCTAACATGATGTTTTGTCTGTACAGACCAGACTACTTTGCAAGATCTTAAGAAGACTGAATAAGGTGGGAATGGCGATAAATATCGTTCTGTTTGTCCTTAGAGACAGTCCAATCCTTGATTTAACTCATGTATGCCTATTTTCTAAACATGAATTTGTACACTAGTATACATTACATTTAAAGAGTGTTTCTGCAGGTATATGTTTGTCAATGTGACATTTGGAAATAATTTGGTAGTGCAGATCCTGATCCGATCTGGGTGTCCTCTGGTCTATGGCCACGCTGTTTTCCTATGTTCCTAGTAAAGAATACTAGGCACTAATGGGTTAAGTCATTCTCAGTGTTGTTATATTGTCTAGTCCTGCTGTAGGGTGCACTGGTTGCACAATCAATTTGTAAATAGTGCAGACCCTGATGAGACAGCTCCTGCAGGAGCTGTCTCATCTGGGTCTCCACTATTTACAGGTAGGTATATTGACGTGTATAGCAAGCGAAGGGTTTAATAAATATTAATGAAGACCCAGATGGCCACGCTGTTTTCCTATGTTCCTAGTAAAGAATACTAGGCACAAATGGCTTAAGTCATTCTCAGTGTTGTTATATTTTTCTAGTCCTTCGGGATCATTAGTTTCGATGTTATTAGTTTTGAATACCGCTTAAGCCGGTACTAGGGGGCATGAGCAGTGTTGCACTTTTCATAACTGCTCATGAACAGACTCAATAAAACCGACTCTCCAATTCTCTCTCTTTGCATGTCCGCCTTTGCTTTCGAATGATCTCCTACTTTCGTAACTTAAGCATTCATAAGTTATTTCGTAACCACGTAATCTGACAAA
Organism: Azorinus chamasolen; assembly: GCA_963576725.1. Taxonomy (NCBI): domain Eukaryota; kingdom Metazoa; phylum Mollusca; class Bivalvia; order Cardiida; family Solecurtidae; genus Azorinus; species Azorinus chamasolen. Next base: position 23,558,133 of record OY755242.1, read on the forward strand.
ATAGCGCCGTATGACAAGCTGTTGCGATTCTATGGATTGTTACCCTTATCTCGATATCCGCAGCCTGATTCGTATTTGTAAACAGCTAAGATCCACATGAGACGAGTCATACGGCATTCCTACAGGCTCAAATCTGTTTGGTCGCTCTGATAATACGAGATTTCTCAAAAGTTTAATCGCATCGGAAGAAATCATTATTACACTGGATCTAAATTTGAGCAAACACAGTTTATCACAGCGGGGTTAAGGGTTAGACCTAAATGAGTAGCCATGAAATAAAGTTAGCGAAATGAATGTGCATTTAATCCTTTATCTCATTAATATTTATTAAACCCTTCGCTTGCTATTCACGTCAATATACCTACCTGTAAATAGTGAAGACCCAGATGAGACAGCTCCTGCAGGAGCTGTCTCATCAGGGTCTGCACTATTTACAAGTTGATTGTGCAACCAGTGCACTCCACAGCAGTGATTGCGCAGCGAAATACTTGTACACAGTGGAGATATATGTAATTATAAAACAGGGCATGGGTAAATAAAGAGAAATGTATTTTAAAATTCAGCAAGCGAAGGGTTAAGAAATAATAACTCTGTGCATATTGATTAGCTTCGTTTTTATATTAGCATCACGAACATGGGCCATTTGAACTATGTCAAAATCTATACCTTCAGATCTGTATTACTTCATAAGCAATCAGATCTTACCCTGATTAGACGACTGGCTGACGCATGAGCCGTTTGGTCTGCGTCTACTCTGTATGCAAAGGCTATACAAGACGCCTCTATCAAGAAAAGCATTAACTCTTTGGCACCAAACAAACTTCGTCTGCAAATATTGCCGTCTGTTGCAAGTTTCAGAATCGAATTTATTTCAATTTTTTTTTGCTGTTTGCCATGGTAATCACAAATTCGTTGATTACAGAATTACGGTAAAACCTCTCTATAACGGCCACTATATTGTGCTAATTAGTTGGAATTTAGGGCAGGTGGTTGCTTAAAGCAAGGTGAAAGTAAAACAGAACGCTCCTACAGGAGCGTTCTGTTTTACTTTCACCTTGCTTTAATCAACCACCTGCCTTTAATGCAAAATACTTGATGTAATTTAGCAGCCGTTATAGAGAGGTTTTACTGTACAGAATCCCTGTGGATCGTTTCCCAGCGACCGTGACGGTAAAGGGTTATTCACGCCTAGCGTTTGCATCATAATACTTTGGAAAACGTATAGAAGAATGAAACCAAATGTTATAAATCTTGGTTGAATTTCAAATATGTCAAATATCAACACATACAAAAGTGCGTATGATGGCGAAATCAACAATAAAAATTAATCAAGCCGCGCGGCATTGTATATTTTCATGTTATACGGGAAACATAAAACATGGCACAGGATAATGTAACGAATCTATACGGGTAAATGAGACATGGCACATAATAATGTAACGAATCTATACGGGTTTTACGGGAAATATGAGACATGACGCAGGATAATGTAACGAATCTATACGGGTAAATGAGACATGACACAGAATAATGTAACGAATCTATACGGGTTACACGTGAAACACGAGACATGACACAGGATAATGTAACGAATCTATACGGGTTACACGTGAAACACGAGACATGACACAGGATAATGTAACGAATCTATACGGGTTACACGTGAAACACGAGACATGACACAGGATAATGTAACGAATCTATACGGGTTACACGTGAAACACGAGACATGACAAAGGATAATGTAACGAATCTATACGGGTTACACGTGAAACACGAGACATGACAAAGGATAATGTAACGAATCGCTATACATACATCCATACATACATCCATACAAACATACATCCATCCATACAAACATCTATCCATCCATCCATCCATCCATCCATCCATCCATCCATACATACATACATACATACATACATACATACATACATACATACATACATACATACATACATACATACATACATACATACATACATACATACATACATACATACATACATACATACATACATACATACATACATACATACATACATACATACATACATACATACATACATACATACATACATACATACATACATACATACATACATACATACATACATACATACATACATACATACATACATACATACATACATACATACATACATACATACATACATACATACATACATACATACATACATACATACATACATACATACATACATACATACATACATACATACATACATACATACATACATACATACATACATACATACATACATACATACATACATACATACATACATACATACATACATACATACATACATACATACATACATACATACATACATACATACATACATACATACATACATACATACATACATACATACATACATACATACATACATACATACATACATACATACATACATACATACATACATACATACATACATACATACATACATACATACATACATACATACATACATACATACATACATACATACATACATACATACATACATACATACATACATACATACATACATACATACATACATACAAACATGCATACATGCATACATACATACATACATACATGCATACATGCATACATGCATACATGCATACATACATGCATACATGCATTACATGCATACATGCATACATGCATACATGCATACATGCATGCATGCATACATGCATACATGCATGCATGCATGCATACATGCATGCATGCATACATACATGCATGCATGCATACATACATACATACATGCATACATACATACATACATACATTTTTGAAGCCGCGCATTATATATACATGCCATCGTCAAGACTTCGCCAAACATAAAGTAAATAGAAAACAGCCATACAAATAACAGCATGCATTTAATGCGTTGTTACCCGTATGATGCATACAGCACTGATAACAATTAGAATTATCTTGTTTATTTCAGTTAAACATCTTTAAAGAAAACCACATACAATGTTCAGACGTATGTCTAATTCTGTGTTACTTTCATCCTGCATTAAGAAACCACCTGTTTTAACCCATTCCCTCATATTGACGACTTTTGACGACTCTCTGTAAAAGTGATGTTGCGAAACCATTGTGATGAATAGAGCATTTGCTCCTATAGGAGCCGTATGGTCTGTGTCTACTACTCTGTTTGCAAAGGTGTAGAATATCATATATATGGAGTAAAGGGTTAATCCTTTCAATGGCCTAGAAAACTGTCAATGTTTCCGTCTTTGATTCAAAGATGAACCATAGATACTAAAATTCAAAGTTTTGTCGTCCACAAATCACATCGACAATTTGCATATAAATAGCGTTTTCCAAGTTCCCCCAATTCCACCTTCTTGGGCAAGGTTGTTTCAACCTTGTTCTTACGTAATTACCAATGAATATTTAAACAATTGATTTGATCAGTCTCCGAGGAAGGTTTTGTTTAGACAAAAACCATGCTTTATGTGATTGGCAATTCAGTAAAAGAAATTCGATGAAAGGTTTTTTTACGAAGTGAACACTAGAAATAGTTACCCTTATATCTCAAGTTGCGACTTAAACGAGTAACTCGTCGTCTCATCAGGATCGAAGCTGTCTGATATTCAGGGAATCGTGTCTTAAAAATTGGGTCGACGCGGAAGCTGTCCGAATTGTACTAAATCCAGATTGGAGTAGACGTCAGCCTACTTTTACAGCGGGGTCAGGATTAACCTTTAGCTTGCTGAGCTAATTACAGTAAAACCTCTCTATAACGGCCACTAAATTACATCAAGTATTTTGTGATACAGGCAGGTGGCTGCATAAAGCAAGGTGAAAGTAAAACAGAACGCTCCTATAGGAGTGTTCTGTTTTACTTTCACCTTGCTTTAAGCAGCCACCTGCCCTAAATACCAACTAATTGACACAATTAAGTGACCGTTATAGAGAGGTTTTAGTGTACTTTTAGACAACTTTTTACCCACTACATTTTCAAACTCAAGCTATAATGAATTAGCATATCAAAATCCTACCAGGGCATCAAACAGTTTGGATCCTAATGAGACGCCGAGTTACTCGGCGTCTCATCTGGACCCAAACTGTTTGCCTATGTAATAACTCATCTACCTATAGCAGGCTAAAGGTTAATTACTTACAAGACAATCGATTCTTGTAGTCTTCTAAAATTTATAACTTGGACTTCTCCACTGCACTCAATGTATGTTTTTCTGACCCCCGTTGGTATATTCATTACGTAACCCTGCTCGTACTAAACGTGAATTGACTGGCATCTGTACGCATCTGCTTGGGTATAGATAAGACGCCGAGTAACTCGGCATCTAGTCAGGGTTCAAGCTGTTCGACACTCGGCCAACAGTTTCTTAACTCACACGCTGCCAATGTCACATCTGTGATTACCTGTAGTATCTCGGCGTCTCATGTTCGTTACTGTTGTTGTAACGGAAAATAAACAACAGGGCCCTGATGGCATTGATATTGCTCAAAAGACATTTAGAGGATAAAAAATTCAAAATGTTCACTATAAGTTTCAATAGAAAACTGACCATCCACGGATGGGGGCCTCATTAGATCCCAGGGGCATAATTCATATATCTTTTGTAGAGGATTTCAATGTGATGCTATGTGCCGAATATGAAAACTAAGAACCTTCCAGTTTCAGAGGAGAATATGTTCACTTTGTGTTTCTATAGAAAACTGGCCACCCCTAGGGCGGTGCCACATTTGACCTCTGGGACATAATTTACATATATGTTTGTAGTGGACTGAAAATAATGTTTTATGCAAAATATGAAAGCTGAGAACCATCCAGTTTCAGAGGAGAAGATTTTCAAAGTTTTCTCTATATGTTTCTATAGAAAACTAGCCACCCCTGGGGCGGGACCTATTTTGACCCCATGGGCATAATTTGAATAAATTTTGTAGAGGACCTACAGACGATGTTATGTGCCAAAGATGAAAGCTGAGAACCCTGTAAGTTTTTAAAGGTTCAAATTGTTGACGACAGACGATGCACGACGCACACCACAAGACGCACGCCGACAGACGACGGACATTAGGCGATCACAAAAACATACCTAGAGCATAAGGTGCTCAACTGAAAAGCAGACGACAAAATTACACCGACAAAATTATCTGGCAACGAAAGAGTTAAAAGCTTGCAGGAATTGGATGCAACTAAAAATTATAAGAAGCAGAGTTTTAGCATACTTTATCATTTTCAGCATAATAAGATTTAACCCGTTCCCTCATAGGCTAAGTTTAGATCTATCCACTCTGAATAAATCTACCGAAAAGGAGCATTAACTAAATTATTTTAGAATTTTGTAGTTTGAAACCATTGTGATAAATAGAGCATTTGCTCCTATAGGAGCAAATGTTCTATTTATCCCAATGGTTTCAACAGGTGATTTTTACAGAGGTGTAGAAAGGCGTGTTTATGGAGGAAAGGGTTAAAACGAATTTAACCCTTTATTCCATGAATATTCATGTAAGAAATTATGAATATTCATTAGAATAAGTTTTATAATTACACATGAAAACATTACATTTTGACCCTAATACCTTTGTCTGCTCTGTTGGTTTTTGACATCAAAATACGTGTAGATCTTCATGGATAGCCATGCAGCTTTCTAAATATTTTTTTTCGTCCTGCATTTAGCTACTTACCTGCCTTTAAGATACACAATTAGCTACATACCTGCCTTTAAGACACACAATTAGCTACTTACCTGCCTTTAAGATACACAATTAGCTACATAACTGCCTTTAAGCCACTCACTTAGCTACATGCATGCCTTTAAGACACGCGATAAGCTACTCATCTGCCTTTTAAGCCACACAATTAGCCACTTACCTGCCTTTAAGATACATAATTAGCTACATACCTGCCTTTAAGACACACAATAAGCTACTTACCTGCCTTTTAAGACACACAATGAGCTACTCAGCTGCATCTAAGCTACACGATTAGCTACATACCTGCCTTTAAGACACACAATTAGCTACTTACCTGCCTTTAAGACACACGATAAGCTACTCACCTGCCTTTTAAGCCACACAATTAGCTACTTACCTGTCTTTAAGACACACAATTAACTACTTACATGCATTTAAGACACCAAAATAGCTACTTACCTGCCTTTAAGACATCCAATTAGCTACTTACCTGCATTTAAGACATCCAATTAGCTACTTACCTGCATTTAAGACACATAATAAGCTACTTACCTGCCTTTAAAACACACAATTAGCTACTTACCGGCATTTTAGACAAACAATTAGCTACTTACCTGCCTTTAAGATACACAATAAGACTCATGGCTGGTGGTCCTCTGATTTGGGTATACAGTAAAACCTCTCTATAGCGGCCACTCAATTGTGTTAATGAGTTGGTATTTAGGGCAGGTGGATGCTTAAAGCAAGGTGAAAGTAAAACAGAACGCTCCTACAGGAGCGTTTTGTTTTACTTTCACCTTGCTTTAAGCAGCCACCTGCCTCTAACACAAACTACTTGATGTATTTTAGTGGCCGTTATAGAGAGGATTACTGTATCTGTAGTTGTGATATTTAGTGAACTATATCTAAGGTTTGCTAACTCTTTACCTCATGCTTGTGAGAAATAATGATGTGGTGAATTTGAGTCAGACGAAATGTTAGTGTGACCTATGAACATACCTGTATTTTGATCACGGGAAAGGCTGTAAAATCCTATCTGTAGTATTCTATAAGCCAGTGGATTCTGTTCTTGTTTTAATCTGTTTGCAAATGGGTTGAAACGTGTTTCAGTAAAGGATTAAGCGCGATCTGACTTGCGTTGTCAAACGGCTTGTATCTATTTGACACCCGGACAGATAACACATCGAGTAAGGGTGTATGTATATATTTGACACTCGGGTATTTTTTTCTTTAAAAGTATGTTTGGACTTGAACTTGCATCATTTCGGAGTTTAACCCATTCCTTCATAGGTCATGTTTAGATCCAATAGTTTTGAATGAACCTACCGAAAAAAGCATTTTCTAGAAAAAAAGTAAACGTTTAGAATTGTACAGTTATGAAATCAGTGTGATAAATAGAGCATTTTCGCCCTATTTATCACAATGGTTTTAAATTCTGTTTTAAAAAGTCACGTATACAGATGTTTTAAAAGGCGTCAATGATTACGAAGATGCAGGATAAGTGCTAGTCTCTACTTGTAACGTATTTTTAAAATGCATAAACATTACAAAAAGCAAATTGTTATATGCTAAAATGATGTACATTAAAACCCCTCTAAAGCGGCCAGCAAAAAGGGGCATAATTCACAGTGGCAAAGGCAGGTGGTAGCTCAATGCAGGACGAATGTTATGCAGAAAGCTCCTATAGGAGCTTTCTGCATAACTTTCGTCCTGCATTAAGCAATCACCTGCTTATGAAGACAGCCATATTTGTTCATTTAGTGGTCACATTAGAGGGGTTTTACTAAGAAACCCATCCAATCAACGCTGAAAAAACAAAACTTCTATGTGTTTGATGTTGAGGACTCTATGTAATTTTCTAATGTATTAGTGTTCTATTCGGGTTACGTTTTAGTTTCGTAACTGTTTGACAAAGGCAAATTATCCGTTGTACAACACAAACATAAACAGTGGCATGTTTGATATAAGTTCAAATTCACAATCTTCATAATAATGATTGAACATAACAAATACCAAGTTTTATAATATTATTGAACATATTCGTTTATTGTGGGGACTATCCCTTTAAGTCTTTTGCCGCTATTTATTTCCGTCTATAAACTTCGTCTCTGTTTAAAAATTCTTCCATGTTGACAACATCTAATAATATTACAGTAAACCCCCTCTAATGAGACCACCTAAAAGAGGTATAATTATGGGTGGTAGAGGCAGGTGATTGCTTAATGCACGACAAAAGTAATGCAGAGAGCTCCCATCGGAGCTTTCTGCATTACTTTTGTCATGCATTAAGCAATCACCTGCTTATAAATACACACATGTTTATTCATTAAGTGGTAGCATTAGAGGGGTTGTAATGTAGTATCAAACAGTTTGGATCCTGATGAGACACCGTGTGACACGACGTCACATCTGGATTCAAATTGTTTCCGAAGGGGTCAAAGATTCGCCATCGCAGCGACAGATCTAAAATAAGTTTTGATTAACAGAACACTGTTTTTTGCACATTGTGTAGATTTGTTCCGCTGTTGGAATCTAGGGATTCATGTCCTTCAGAGATTACCTGTCATGTTACGTACAGTAAATTCTCGCTAATACGACCACACAAAAGAATAATAATTCTGGATTTTAACCCTTTCGCTGCCAATGTCGGATATGTGATTACCTATGCAAACAGTTTGGATCCAGATGAGACGCCGAGTAACTCGGCGTCTCATCAGAATCCAAACTCTTTGTTACTGTTACTATGGTTTTGAAACAAAAATGAAGAAATTCAAAAGAATGAAATTTGTAGCAGACGACAAAATTAGCAGACGACAGAGTTTGGCAGCGAAAGGGTTAAACAGGTAGTAACTGTTATACAGGATAAAGGGAACACCTGTTATATAGACTACTACGTTAATAAACTAGATGGTCACATAAGCGAGACTTTGCTGTAATCGTAGTTTAAATAGCGCCCCTACCCGACTCGACCACCTCCCCAACTACATGTATACCGTCTCCCCCACCTCCATCTCCCACCTTCCCCGGAATTCGGTAACTTTTCGCTTTAACAATTTGTTAATGAGTATGGTATCTAACAGAACTATTATTCCAATCATGTCTTGTTTTTTTTCTTCTGTAATTTCTAATACGAAATGCAATGGTATCGTTAAATTAAATGACACTCCACCAGAATCAAAATGCACTCATCTGAATTTTATAGAAGTTTGCTTGTACGTTAGATAAGAATATGAAAACCTTCGGAAACAATCATAATCACTATGTAGCCATGTATTTGTCTTAACCCTTATAACGTTAAGCGTGGCCTGATTGTCATTGGGACACAGCCTGGATCTAGACGAGACACTGAGTAAGTTGGTGTTTCATCAGTATACAAACAGTTGATTACGGTTTGATAGTAGCTTCTGCATGTCTTAACCCATTCCCTCATAGGCTATTTTAGATCCAACCTCTTTGAATAAATGTACCGAAAAGGAGCATTAACTAGAGAAAAGGACAATTTTAGAATTTTGAATTGCAGTTTGAAACAATTGTGATAAATAGAGCATTTGTTCCTATATGAACAAATGCTCTATTTATCATAATGGTTTCAATAGGTGATTTTTACAGAGGCGTAGAAAGGCGTATTTATGGAGGAAAGTGTTACATGAACAGTAAACTATTCAGCAAATTAACTAGAGCAGAAGTTTTGTGATCCGTATGAGAAGGATTGATTTAGACCCCATGGTATAAAGCTTTGTAATAAACACTGTACAAGTGAACACTCTTGTTTTCATGTCTTATGAGGCCTTTAAACCTTTGAACTTGAGAAACAGTTGTTTGGACATCTAGAAACAGTGTAGATACAAAACAAACAGCTCATGTAGGAGCCTTCTGATCAGGGTCAGTCTGGTTGGCGCTCAAAGTCACCTCGCAAATTATACATTTTATTCTGAACGGACTATATTTTTATGTAATGATTGGCCTTTTTCTTTTTGAAAAGTCAGCATTTAAAGGCGTGATTGCCAACAGCAACAGGAAATCGATGACAACGATCTCACTGAAACCATGTGATACTGTAAGAAAATCGATATAAAATTGACAATCGGCTGTCCGGATATTTAACCCTTTTCACGCTGTTAGCGTACATATCTATATTTGCACATGGTGTAGACCCATATGAAACAGATCCTAGACTATGAGTTTGAACTATTTGCCATTGTAATTTAGTGACTGTATAGATCCAACTTTAGAATGATTTACCTAATTAATATTCATCGTGAATAGAGTCATATTTAAACATTCAGCATAGGAAGGACTAACTGATGCACGTATTGATTGTTGATGATTCAGTCTCTAGGCTTTATAAGTTACTACCGATTTCCATAACTCGTGACATAATCACAAATACTTGTATACAACAGGTTTTACAGTAAAACCTTTACTCGATAGAATGAAAGAAACAAAGTAGACCCATATCACACAGCTCCAACAAGAGCCATCTAATCAGCGTCTACTGTTTCTGCTTATGGAATTATATTTACATGTACAGTAAAACCTCTCTATAAAGGACACTAAAGTGTCTTAATGAGTTGGTATTTAGGACAGGTGGCTACTTAAAGCAAGTAGAAAGTAAAACAAAACGCTCCTATAGGAGCGTTCTGTTTTACTTTCACCTTGCTTTAAGCAACCAACTGTCTTCAACACAAACTATTTGATGTAATTTAGTGGTCGTTATAGAAAGGTTTTACTGTACCATTAATATTTTTTTCAGCTTATAACTATTCATGACGTCAGCTTTTGCTACATGAATATTCAACAGGTAAAGTGTTAATTTACGGGTATATGTTTCTGCTGAACTTGCAAATGTTAATAGCAATGCGACTTTCGTCTTACATTGGGTACGTAAAACTACTGCATGGGCTCGTAATCAATGTAGACAAATACTAACTTCTATGTGTATGGTCCCCGCCTGAACAGATTTGGCACAGACAAAATATCTTCACTGTGTACACGTATTTCGCGGTGCAATCACTGCTGTGGAGTGCACTGGTTGCATAATCAACTTGTAAATAGTGCAGACAGCTCCTACAGGACGTGAATAGCAAGCGAAGCGTTAACGAAACGTTAAAACTAACTTTGGTTTCAGCATACATAGTTTTTCAAAATAATAAGGTCAGACGTAAACATTTTGAAGATACTGCCTCATTTTAATGACGGATATGTCTTCATTATTTTTATAAAAAGACACGAATTATTTCCAACATTGTCATTCTGGTATTGTTCTAAGGATCTGGTTAGTCAAAATAAGACATTTAAAGGTTATAAAATACATTACAAACTCGTTGAAACTTTATACGTTTGCAAGTCTGTTTAAGATTTTTCAGCTACGTGTTAAACTTGGCGTATGGACATCCGCCTGGGCGCTGGAAATTCGTCAGGGTTGCAATCAACGGATTTGGATCGTAGAAGACCTCGATGGATTGGATTTTGAGGTCTTCATTCACCCGAACGACACAACTGCCGTACATTTCTATTGTTTCGTTGTTAGGCGGTGTGTCTTTGTACGGCCCCTCCCATTTTCCCCAGTGGCGCCAAGTGAATGACACTGTCGGTGGACCTTGGTTTAGAAAAAAACAAAATATTTAGTTCATTTTATTGTGAATATATGAGTAACATAACAGTTGTCATATAGAAATACGTAATACCCCAGAACAACAGAAAAATGTGTGTATTCAAATTCTAAAATCGTCATTTCTCCACAAAGAGAGGCAATTCTAAGGAAAAGTATCAACAAAGAGTCGAGGTGAAAAACTAAAGGAGCTATTCTTGAAAATATTTAATTTTACGCATCTTATCTGAGCATTGGAATTGAATGTACTTGCTTTTATAATCGTGACTTCGTATAGTTAGTCAAACTACAAGCAAATAGGAATCAGCGGACAATGATTGATATTTACTTTGAAGTAAGTATATGAGTAAATGAAATAATCCGTACATTTCGTATTCCTGAGACATAGGTAGGACGAATTAATTTAGCATTTTATACAAGAATAACTCATTTATTTCCCCCACCAAGCCCTTTGTTGTGATCTCTCTTCAGAATCGCGTCTCTTCGCAATAATTCTAAAGAGTCGTCACAGCACATAGTTTGGTGGTAAAATGACGGTTTTAGTATTCGAAATACGCGTGATTGTGGAGTCACTTCGTATTGTTTACGGGTTTGTCTCGGATATCGCCAAGTTTCAACGAACATACCCGATTCACATTGCCAACGGATACGAAATATACCGGTAGTCTCCGTTGAATCGCGACAGGACTGGGATACATGGATGTTAATGAAAAACTTCCTGTATAGATATACCGGTATTACACACAATGTCATCTCGGAAACTGCACCAGATATGTTTCTGGCTGGTCTATTAAAAATGGTACTTCATGATTCAGTTTTGGTAACTGTCCTCTGATTTTATATCATAAAACAGTAAGAGTTTCCTCCCTTAACCATTTCAGTCACAACAAGACGTTTAACCCATTTGTGCCCACGATCCCATATATGGGACATAGACAAACAGTGTAGATTCTGATTAGACGTCGCATTATGCGGCGTCTGATCAGAGTTTAAAGAATATCAATATAAAACAAAACGAAACTGAAAAGTAAGGCTAGTCATCCCTAAGATCAATAATGGAGTAGCCCTGCGTGTACATGTAATTATGGAAGAATCCACTGGGTGCAAATGGGTTAACTAAGCGAGTCCGTAAACAGTTTGGATCCAGAGGAGACACGGAATAACTCGGCGTCTCCTCAGGATGCTAATTGTATGACATAGATCATATTTTATACAGAAGTTAAAAAATGCCACTTTGAAATCAAAAGCAGACGACAAATCTTAGCAGATGAAATTTATTTGGCACCGAAATATTGCAGCAAACGAATTCTGCGCAATCGCTGCATCAATTGCACTTGCAAATAGTTTAGATCTACAGCAAGACAAGTAACTCCTGGCTGTATAATACATGTATACCTGCATATGACATTAAGCTAGCCTAGAAATATAACACACAGTAAAACCTCTCTATAACGGCTACTAAAGTGTGTTAATTAGTTGGTATATGAGGGCAGGTGGCTGCTTAAAGCAAGGTGAAAGTAAAACAGAACGCTCATATAGGAGCGTTCTGTTTTACGTTCATATTGCTCTAAGCAACCACCTGCCTTTAACACATAATACTTTAAATTATTTAATGGCCGTTATAGAGAGGATTATATCTGTAATTCCTGAATATTACGTTGGACGAAAATAGCATTATAACATACCTGAGTATAGCTCCAATAGCTCCCATGCAAATCCGTTTTCAAAGGCAGATCGGAAAAGCTCTAGGGCAGAATCGTTGGTTTCTTTACTCGCGTCGTATAAGGGACTCTCGCTCATTAGAATATTGTAATTACCCAGGGCCACGTTGTCATCGAGATCAAACTTCTGACCATGGTTCACGCTTATGGTAAATGTCTTTGGATCAACCGATCCCCAGTCCTGCAAAGACAAACTCTAAATGTGATGATGTTTTGAAAACAACAACAACAATACTGTTTTAACCTATTAATTCGTCACTATTCCAAGCCAGAGTATAATTTCGTAATTTGATTTATTTGGTAAGCTCCTAGTCGGAGTCATGCAATACTTAATCAAATATTGCCAGCCGAGTTTGTGGTGGTCAGGCAATACCTAACCAAACATTGCCCTGTGACTTGATACTTCATTTCAACTCACTGAATTGTAGATTTTCATATAAACGAAAACACGGAATATGAACGTGTTTTACTTTTAAACTAAGGTAAACAAAACACCAGGTGATACTAACATACAGAAGAAGTTGGAAAGTGTCATGTGAAAATCACGAGACGATGGTAAAGAGTAGGTACAGTATGAAGGAGAAATAAAGGAGCTTTTCTTAACCATTTCCTCCTTAAATGCGCCTTTCTACGCTTCTGCAATAGTCACTTCTTGAAACCATTGTGATAAATAGAGCATGTGTTCCATATGAGCAAATACTCTATTTATCACAATGGTTTTTATACTACACAATTATAACATTTTCCTTTTCTGTAGTCAGTGCTACTTTTCGGTAGATTTATTCAAAGTGGTTGGATCTAAAAATAGCTTATGGAGGAAAGTGTTAAATTCTGCCATAAAACATGTTTACTAACCGTTTATCTCATTAATTTTCATGTAGGAATTAATGAAATTATGAATAATAATTACATTATTCGTTCGGATAGCACATGAACACATACAGCAAACCCCCGCTAATGCGACCACCTAAAACAGGTATAATTATTGGTGCTAGATGCAGGTGGTAGCTTAATGCAGGACAAAAGTTAAGCAACCACCTGCTTATAAAGACACCCATGTTTATCCATTAAGTGGTCGCATAAGAGGGGATTACTGTTCATTTGTGGACATGGTGGAATCTGTAGAATCATATCTATATATGTTACATCAAAAGCACACAGAGCAGACTGATCAGACCGAGCCTACATGGTCCGTCTGATCTTGATCTTCTGTGTTTGCAAAGACATAGAAAGATGTTTTATGGAGTAAAAGGTTAAATATCTGAGTTATTTTGGAGATGCGAAGCGCCAACCATTGTCACTTATATAATTTTCTGATCAAACAAGGTTTAACGTTTTATGTTTTGTAGTTGCTTTGAAGTTACGTACGTAATTGTCGCTTATAGAAAGTATTTGATGGAAACTAATGGAATCTGCGTGATGAGGTCTATACAGTGATATGTTTTAACGAAAGTATGTCAACGTCAGCTGGCGAAACGTTACAAATGTAACGTCGAAACAAATGATATAAAACATTTTTATTCTATTGTTGGTTTAGGAATTAACCCTTCTCTTGCTAAATTTTAAAATACATTTCTACTTCTTTACCCATGCCCTGTTGTATAATTACAATATATCTTCACTGTGTACAAGTATTTCGTTGTGCAATCACTGCTGTAGAGTGCACTGGTTGCACAATCAAATTGTAAATAGTGCAGACCCTGATGAGAGAGCTCCTGCAGGAGCTGTCTCATCTGGGTCTTCACTATTTACAGGTATGTATATTGACGTGAATAGCAAGCGAAGGGTTAAGATTTGCTATACTGACTATCGACATATTATTAGGGTGTCGAATTTTTGCATCATTTCCAAGTGATAACGCAACAAACCCTCAATTGTCTCGTTTCTTCATATTGCAAAAGTTTTAACAAAATATGAGATCTTTATGAAGGCTAAAATTTACTTGGTAATTAATCATTTACAGTTTGTTAAAAAGTATGCCATCATTCACTGAAATGCACAGCTTGTAATATACAAATGTACGAGTAATACTATTGTCGCAGAACTGAGTGAACTACACGCATTGTACAAGCTGCAGTTACGGCGTTTTGGAATCAACCCGACGATATGTCATAATGAGCCACATGAATACTGTAGAAGCTGCATTGAATTCAAAGACAGCTTATATATAGTATGTGTGGATTGCTGCGCAACTAATAAAGCCAACAGACAATACATACACCTCTCTATTACGGCCACTAAAATATGTTAATTATTTGGTATTTAGGGCAGGTGGCTGCTTAAAGCAATGTGAAAGTAAAACAGAACGCTCCTAGAGGAGCGTTCTGTTTTACTTTCACCTTGCTTTAAGCAGCCACCTGCCTTTAACACAAAATACTTAATTCAATTTAGTGACCGTTATAGGGAGGTTTTACTATATATGTGTAGGCCTGCAGTAGAGACTGCATGAACTGAAACATATAAATATCCGAAATATAATATCTATACCATGACAATATAAGCACAGAAGAGTTGAACGGTCAATGTAACAAAACACTTAACACATGTAATAAAAATACATGTACGTAGAAGTCATTAATTTGAAAAATGCAATCTCTTCAAAACCTATTTTTGTTTAAAGAAATATTAATAGAGAACAAGTTTGGTGAAAAATTGACCTTTCCTTGAGGAGATATTGCGCGGAAACCAATCAGCTAATTAGACTGCAGCAGCCGAAGTGAAAATGCCCGCAATTTTCCGAAAAATGCGTAGAAATTGGCGAACACAGAACCCATGCGAGGTACTTAGATATCAAGTACACTGAGCAAGTTTGGAGAAAGTTTGACCATTCCTTTAATAGATAGTGTTCGGAATTCAATCGGCTAATCAGATTGCAGCAGCCTGAGTGAAAATGCAAATAATTTTCCAAACAATGCATGGAATTTGCCGGACACAAAACTCGTGCGAGGCACTTTGATATCAAGTTTACTGAGCAAGTTTGGTGCAAATTTGACCATTCATTGAGGAGGTATTGTGTGGAAACCAAAAACGGACAAATTGACGGACAAACGACAGACGGATGGGCAGACAGACAGACGGACGGACGGACAGACGGACAAGCTTATTACAATAGGGCACCCGCATCACGATGCGGGGCCCTAATTGCGGGTCTATAAAGCAGATGGTAGCTTAATGCAGTTCAAACGTAATGCAGAAATATCCTAAAGGAAGTGGTGTTAAGGCGACACCATAGGCCTGGTGTCTCTCTTGATGAAGTCAATAGCCACGGCGGATGAGATTCTTAGGAATCCAATGGCCACGTGTTCAGGACCAAATCGAACCATATGTTTAAATAGATATCGGCTGTTTTTAACGAGCTTGTTGAGGGATGGGTTCCGTTAAGCTTTAATTTGCCCTAGACGTATCTTAATGGATCATGAAGAAGAAGCAGACAAGAAAAGCAAATCAGTCGCAGTCCGGGTCAACAATTACCGCACCTTCCGTTAGACACCAGGTCGGAGATGAAAAGTTAGCTAGTGATACAAGAACCTCGGAGTACTTTTATGACAAGTGGTCAATGGAATTTTAGAACAGGATGGAATGATAAAATAACTGGTATATGAGATTTCAAGATACAGGTGGGACCAACTGGGACTCGGCGAAATAAGATGGACATGCTTTGGGTAACTCTAATAGGAGAAATATACTATAGAGTCCACCATGGAGGGAACAGAGATATGCATGAATAAGGAGTGGGTGTCCTGGTCCATCGGGACACAGACCGTAATGTGCTGCAAACCAGTTTCCAGTAGACTTATCTCCTTCCGCATGAAATCATCACCCATCAACATCACGATATTACTAGTCTGCGCTCCAACAACTGGACCCAGTGATAAGGAAGTGGACGAGTTTTACCAACAACTACAGGGACTCATTGACCTGACCGCAAGGATACTACACGGTGACTCGAATGTCAAAGTTAGAAATGATACACGGGACGGTGCATGTGGACAACGCTCCTTGAGTTCGCCACTTACATCGAACTGGTACTGACCAACATCCTGGAATCTCATAAACCATCACGAAAATGGACTTGACATAATCCAGGCGGTCAATATCACAACCAGACTGACTGCATCCTGGCCAAAAATGTTCCTGATAAGTCATTAACTTCGTAATAAATCTACCAAAAAGGAGCATTAACTAGGGAAAATTTGTACTTTGAAACCATTCTGATAAATAGAGCATTTGCTCCTATAGCAAATGCTCTATTTATCACAATGGTTTCAGAAAGTGATTTTTAAAGAGTCGTCAAAAGTCGTCAATGTGAGGGAATGGGTTAATACCATTCAACTGCTGTATGACAAAGCTTGCAGTGCAGTGCTCATCAATGGCAATATAGATGAATGGTTAAGAACCACTAGTGACGTAAGACAATGATGCCTGTTCTTACCGACCTTCTTAAACATCTTCTTGGAGCGAATCATGTCCTAGATATTAGATGAACATGAGAGTACTGGCAGTATTGGAGGCAGAACAATCACAAATCAACGATTTTCAAATGCTATTGATGGACTGGAAGGAACTCAAGCAATGCCTAAGCCAAGCATCCGCCAAGTTTGGAATGGTGATAAGTGCTGAGAAGACCAAGATCATAACGAACACCACAGAAGACCTTTTGTATGGTATAGAGGTCAATGGACAAAGGCTCGAAACGGCATCAGTCTCTGCAGTAGCTGCTCTTGTAAATCTGAAACCCGCTTAAAAGGACATTTTCACTCCACAACTAGATGAGACTTATGCGCCTATTGTCGATCCTATATTCATGTGTGCTTGTAAGACATGGATGCTGACAACGGAACTGGAGAGGAAATTCCAATATTTAGAGATGTTAAGGAGCGCAATAGAAATAAGAGCATGCTCTTTATTGTGTTTTCCTTGGTATAGAAAGCATGGTTTTTTCACTATGCATCAGTTTACGAATTACTATTTATTATGATGTGATACATGTATGTGAACCATATTATGTTTTCTGTTTGCCGAAATAAATCTATCTATTTATAAGCAACAGACGGATCCTAAACATCACTAACATCACCAATGAAGAGGTCCACAGACGTGTCCGGGTACTGAGTGGCTCCAATGAAGAAATGCTCACTATAGTTAAGAAACTGAAGTTGAGATGGTATGGTCATATCTCCCAATCAACAAGTCGCGCCAAGACAATCCTCCAGGGAACAGTTAATGGATCAAGACGACGAGGAAGATAAAGGACGGGATGGGAAGATAGAATCAAGGAGTGGAAAGGTTTAGGTTTTGTAATATATCAGAGAGCTGTGGAAGACAGGACAAAGTGGGTAGAGATTTCAAGAAGTCAGCTAAGATGACTGTACGACCGACTGGGTTACGGGAAAGGTTAAAGTGAAGTAAAGAAGCATTCATCTGCTTTATAGGAGTACTATGTTCCAGAAATGAATGGCCGCCTAAGACAGGTTCAACTATATAATAAAACATTCTACCCATACCCATTTATCCCTTCACCTGTTCAATATTCATGTAAGAAATATTAGCGACATGAATATTTATAAGCTGAAATTTAATGATATAATATTTTCAAGGCAAGTGTTATTTTGGCACTGTAGAATCTATTTTCTATCATGTCATAAGAAAACAGAACAGGTGCTGATCAGACAAATTCTACTTCTACTACTCCGTTTGTAAAGTAGTGAAGAGCGTTTATATAAGGGGAAATGTTATATACCTAAATCTCTCAAATGAGACCACACAAGCTCCCATAGGAGATTCTGAAACTATTTTTGCGCTGCATTAAGCTACCCCCGTTGTACAAATCCAGAAATATTATTATTCTTTTAAGTGGTTGTAATAGCGAGACATTACTTTCTAGTTTTAGGTGCGGCGAATAGCATGCAACTGGATAAATCTCGTAAATTTTTGTCGTTAATATATATTTAGATTTATATCTATATGTACGCTGTCCAATATATCGCAGTTATGTGTAAAACGGGCTTCGATATTAACACTCTCAACGATAAATAGTCAAACTATCGAACAGCTCGAGGTCACTGTGAATATTCAGGGATTGTTTTACAGAAAAAATGTACCTTGACAAAGAGTGCAACCCCCGATGACAGGCCTCCACCGGGGCCTCTAATCTGGGTCTACACAGTTTGCAAAAGGTATCAGAGAATAGTTCCCGGCACTGAATGGCTTATAACGACAACACAGTAGTTAAAATGATTTTAAAATTAAGAACACTAAGCTAAATCTATGGATAAAACGAGCATTTAAAGGACTTAGTGACTCTTACAGTTCGTGTCAAACGTATTGTCAGCTTAAGTTGATTGAACTTACTCAAGGCTAATGTTCGATATGGATCAATTCAAGTTGAATACCTGATATCAACATAGGATTAATAACTAGTTAACCCTTTACTACATCAATATTCATGCAAGAAATAAAAGCATCATGGATATCAATTAGATGCATTGTTATAATTGCACATGGACACCGAAATGTTTGGCCATGGCAGAAACAGTAAACTCGTATCTGTATTATATCAGAAGCAAACAGAGCAGACGCTGATCAGACGACTTCTATATGGGCCATCTGATCTGGGTCTACTCTGATTGCAAATGTGTACAGATAGACCAACTTATTTTGGAACAAAACATGACCTACTCTAATGTAAACAAAATGAAGCGACAATGGCGCTTCCTAATTTTTAAAGGACTTCGCAAGCCACAACCATTCAAAATAATTGTCGTGGTGCAATGGATATGTATCTGGGCTTGCATGCGGCGGGTCTCGAGTTCGATTCTGACCAGTGGCCAATATTTTTTATTAATTAATTGTCCATACAAAACAGCAATAAATATAACAAAACAACAATAAATATAACATACATGTATAATAATTAATAACAAAATATTAACATATAATTGAAAACGGCTAAAAATTGATTACGAATAGCAAATCATTTTTGTTTTTAAAAAAGAAAACTGCATAGCCTGGGATTCGAACCCACGAGCTACTGTTTGCAAGACCAGATACATATCCATTAGACCAAAGCCCAGTACAGTATTTGTGGCAACTTACTACATTATGTTGTCTGGTCCTATATTTGTGTTCTGTTATGTAAACAACAAAATAACAACAAGTCTCAATATAGCGTGGTTTATTGTCCTGTTTTATTAACCTGTCAAATTATACGCTTGCTGAACACGCCATATATAGCTTCGGTTGATATCGATTGTTTCCGCTAATAAAAGCTTTCCTACTTGGCTCATTCAAGTACCTGTATATTTATTGTGAATCTCGTGAAAAACGTTTGAAACACAGGTTTACCCAAGCTAAATATATCCTTTCAGTGACGTAGGAATATTCAAATTTGACAGGTTATTAAACAGGACAATACCTGTATAAAAGCGTGTTTATGGAGTAAAGGGCTATATGCGAAATATTTCAAGTGGAAACGCCCAGAAATATTCAACTAAGGAGCACAATCAGATAAGCTGTGCAAATTTGAACATTTTCAATTACAGCTCCTTTATTTCTCCACCAAACGCTATTCTGTGACCTAACTGTAGCATCGTCTCGAAGAGACGATTCTAACGAGTGGTCGCAGTTTAGGGTTTGGTAGTCAAATGACGAGCTTAGTATTTAGGTACGCACCGTTATCTATAGCTCTGGCTATCGCACTAAAGTGTTACGCTAACGCACTCAAATCGTTACGCTAACGAACAAGTGTAACGCTTACGCACTCAAAGTGTTACGATAACGCACACAAGTGTTACGCTAACGCTCTCAAAGTGTTACGCTACCGCACTCAAAATGTTACGGTTATATGTACAGTAAAACCTCTCTATAACGGCCACTAAATTACATCAAGTATTGTGTGTCAATGACGTGGCTGCTTAAAGCAAGGTGAAAGTAAAACAGAACGCTCCTATAGGAGCGTTCTGTTTAACTTTCACCTTGCTTTAAGCAGCCACCTGCCCTAAATACCCACTAATCAATACAATTTAGTGGCCGTTATAGAGAGGTTTTACTGTAGTTCATTATACAGGACTATGACCTCATATACATATATTCTTTAGGTAACTGTTGTTACCATGCAGTAACAACCTGAAGCAGTGAGAAATATATGCCGTCGGTTCAAACCCCAGTGTCCAACTTTCAAATGTCAGAATTGTTCACTACGTATCTGAAGCAAAATCAGACGCGTGTGTGTAAACGTACGTTACATGTATATTTAATTCGCTTCAATTATCCACAGGCTTCGACAAATATGATGAAATGATAGGTAGTTTGCGGTTTTGCTCTTTAGGATTACACTGTGGTGCAAGCTGTACGGTCGCGAATGTTTAAACTTTTCCAAGATGGCGGACGAACAGGAGGCTGAAAGGTAAGCATCACATTTTTACACTTTTTAAACAATGTAGATTTTTCTTTCCGTCTTTTAGTTGGTGTCATAACACAAAATTATAACGTCCGTCAACAGCGGTTTACCTCCTAATGATTCATGTCTGTGTGTAAGGCTCAAAATCTTCCGTAAACAATGCAGAAACCGAAAATCAGAAATCGAATCGAGAAGGAGGTCATATTTTGCCACATTGTAAGCTTACCAACAACGCTAAGCATTTTCTAACACTGTGGGTATATGCATTTGAGTCCGATATTAACGTTGAGTTAATTAGTTTGAAGCACAAATCTACATTTTGTCTTTTTGAGAGGGTTGAAAAAAATGCCGAGTGTACGTTTTAGCCCGCAGTGGTAAAAGTGCACTGTACGGTTTAGACCCGATCTATTTTGTACGGTTTAGACACGGGTTTCTTTCGAAAAACTGTATGGTTTAGACACATACAAATACTAACGTTTGAATATGCGTCGTAGGTCTAGATAGTGTAATCCCAACTAACTAGTGTAGATATTCCTTCACACAATGCCTATTTGCGATTTTGACAGTATATTACAAACAATTAGGATCGTGAACAGAAGCATATCATATAATCTGGATCTATACTGGTTAACATTTGAAGACAATGTTATACTTAAAAAGTTTTGAAGTGAATTGATTTTAAGTTTAACTGATTGGGTATTTGGGTAAAAGTGTTTGCAAATACAGAGCGTCTGAAATTAAGTCAAGCACTTTGTACTGTTACTTTACATTACTTTACATATCTTTTCAGATTATTTGCCTGTTACTATTGCGAGACAAAGGAAACCATCAGCCACTGTGTAGATGCCAATCCGAGAAATCCAATGAAAATTAGAAGAAAAGAGCTAAGTCATATATATCGGGAAAGTCGGGCAACGTACATTACCTTTTAATGGAATACCAGACGTTTTGAAATAAACAAGCAAAATAATTATAAATGGTGAAATGCAAACCATTGAAATTCAAGATATTGACGAAGATTTTAGACTTGGCAATTTATTTGGTCCAATAAATATATGTTTTTTCTCATTAGCATGTTATCCTTTTCTGTTATATAATTATTTCACGTTTATTTTTATGTCACCTTTAAAATGCATGTATGCCCTACGAAATGGCATTTAGACATTCCATACAGACTCAGCCCAGATCCGTCATCGCGAAACTGACGAGATATCGGCCAAGTGCTAAATTACATCAACTCACTAAATGCTTGTAAAACATAATCCGAGGGCAGGTTCTTTTTTTCTGACAGATGATACAGATTAACCATTATGTTCGCTAAATTAATTGCCGGCATGTCAAAAACATGTTAGTTAAACTTAAAAATCAATTCACTTCAATTTTTAAAGTAAAACATTGTCCTTAAATGTTTAATAACCAGTATATATCCAGGTCATGTTCTACCCATAATTCTATTCTGGTTTTCCAATTATCTTACTGAAAGAATGCAACGTGTAATTTTACCTGGTACCTTCTCTGACTGGAATACTATGAAGCTGGTGTTCCACAAGGATATATATTAGGTCCTTTGTTATTTCTTGTTTTTATAAATGATATTGTTAGCGACATTGGATGGAACATTCGTTTGTTTGCTTACGACACTAGCTTGTTTAGTGTAGGTATTACTCCCGTACATATGGCAACAAATATCAATAATAATATATTAAAAAGGCAGAAAAATGGCTAGTTGAATTCAATCCTAAGAAGACTGAGTCGTTAATAATCTCGAGAAAAATGTCTCATCCGTATATATGCAAGACCATCAAATTCATGAAGTAGATTCACATAAGCACATTGGCGTTCATCTCTCACGTGATCTAACATGGCACTGTCATATCGAATATATCGCTACTAAGGCATGGACAAGAATAAATGTCATGCAAAAACTCAAATTCACTTCGGACAGATATTCCCTTGAAACAATCTACGTATATTTCGTGATACCTATTTTAGAATACGACGGTACTATATTTGATAACTGTAATGCCAGAGAATCTAACACTTTTGAAAAAAATTCAACATAAAGCTACCCGTATAGTAACTGGGACAACTAAATTGGTTTCTGTTGGTAAATTATTGCATGAAGTTGGATGGAAACGCCTTGAAACCAGATATAAAACACAGACTTATTCTCTTTTATAAAATGGTGTTTCATTTAACTCCAAAATATCTCAATGAACTGGTACCTGAAGTGGCTGGAAGTGTTTCTCGATGCAATTTAAGATTAAGAAACGCTGGTGATATTCAACCTCTGGCCTGTCACACAACCCATTATACCAACTCTTTCCTCCCTTCAACAATACAGAAATGGAACAACCTCCCCGAAAATGAAAAACAATCTTCTACTCTAAACGCATTCAAAACGTCTTTGAATATCAATCTGCTAACTGTTCCCAAACATTTTATTACGGTGTCAGAAAAGAGCAGCTTCTGCACAAGAGGCTTCGTACAAACTGCAGTTCCTTGAACCATGACCTATTCTCAAAGAACATATCTGACACTGCCTTGTGTACATGTGGCCTCGTTGAGAACGCATCGCACTTCTTCTTAAGCTGTTGCAAATATACCAACGAAGGAAAACAACGAAGGAAAACAACTTTTTGATGATGTTGCCAGATTCACTACTCCGTCCCTGTCTGTCTTTCTGTTTGGTGATCCTCTTTTAAATTATAATACAAACATCATTATAGACGAAGCTGTACATCGGTTTATCCAAACCTCAAAACGATTCTAATAAACTCGGTAACGCTCACCTTCTTTCGAATGTGCTTGTACTGCTCAGAATCCTAGACCGCTCTACATATATGTGTCAACCTTCGTTTCCTTTTTATGGCGTTCAAACGCCATATACTAGTCGGTCTCTTTACGGCAACGAGTTCACTTGTCTAGTGAACATGCGCAAGACAAAATAGTTTTCTTCAAGTCTGCACTAGTTTGGTTGTAAAATGTTCATGTATTTGTTTACTCTTCATGTATTTAATAATAATTCGCTGTGTGAGATAATTACTACTAATCTACACAAAGATAAACTTTTTAAAAGTCTTGAATTTTAATAAACTCCAAGTACGTCGATGCTCCAGAGTGGGCCCTGTACTTTAATCGGAAGAAGAAGAAGAAGACGCGAACGAATATTTTGCCGTAGTTTTCGCAACACCTTGGCATTCTAAAGCAGAAGGAATATAGCCGAGGTTTCCGATTGCATTTTTATACCTATTCGTAACTGATTAGCATATAGACCTACATCTTCAGTCAATCAAACTGCCTTTTGCATCGCATTCGGTCATTTCCGTTTGACCCGTACTCAAAATTAGAAATAGGAAGTTTCATAAAGGACAAGGTCAAAGAAATCCCATATACACATTTATCACGCATCGAACAGCGTGTTTTGACTATGGCACCCAACCTCAACACAAGTCTAAGTCTTACAAGAAGTAAAACCGTAAAAACACGGGGTTCTATCGGCTTATCAAAGTAAGTATTATCCATAGAAGGTTTTCAACACATATTCAATCAAATTATATTCCAGTGTCAATAACAACTGTCTCTTCTATGTATCGTGTAACCGCCGAGTCTGCTCAAGACGTTTGTGTCGTGTAAAAGCGAAAGTAGGTAGCAATTTGTTGAAATGTCTTTCTCAGCTTACAACTCTACTTCTGACTGTAGTTCTGAATTTGAGTTTCATCAGGTTCCAAACAACTACCGTAATTGTATGTACATGTATGGATCTACTTAGTAATTAAAAATAAAAACAGTCTACCTTCAAATTTGTAAGCAGACTACATTTATTCAAAATAAACGAGTGCTGAACATGGAAAAATAAATGTTATGTGTAAGAATTAGTTGAACAAAAAATGTAGGATTATAGGTAGCCTTTGTATCATTTTGATGTTGTGCTTCAGTTTTTGCATCAGCTTAGGACATGAAAGCATTAATTGACCCTTTACTTCATGAATATTCATATAAGAAATAATGACATCATGAATATAATTAAGATATTCTTTTGCCATAGTAGAAACTAGAAGCATGTCAATATATAAACAGCAGATCATGAGATGGCTCCTTTTGTTTCAGTCTTTCAAACCTGGCATGTCTATGCAACTTACAGAGGCGAACAGTTTTATTTATATTTTTTTTGGGGGGGGGGGTGGGGGGTGGGGGGGGGGCTTATTAAAATCAAGGTTATATTACAGTTAAAATGTCACATTACGGGTCAAATTTATATTTGTCACAATCAGGGGCATAGTGTTTCACAAAAATGTGTTGTTATTAATACTGTTATCAATTCCAAGACGTTATTGTTATTAACGTGTACATCAATTCCCCCCCCCCTTACACATAACATCCATATCAAACCTGAACGCCATTATGGCCATTCAGGCCTTTGATTTGTTTCTTTTATTATGTCTCCCCTCATATTTATATGGGGGAGACATATTGTTTTCGTGAGAGTTGTCTGTCTGTCTGTCCGTCTGTCCGTCACACTTTTTGTCCGGACGATAACTTCAATATGCCTGATGCCAGTTGACTGAAACTTCATATATGGAAAGAGCATAATAAGAGGAAGTGTCATGCATAAGGTCCATAACTATGACTTCACTAATATAGGAGTTATTGCCCCTTGTAAAAAAAATTCACACCTTTTTGTCCGGACGATAACTTCAATATGCCTGATGCCAGTTGATTGAAACTTCATATATGGAAAGAGCATAATGAGAGAAAGTGTCATGCACAAGGTCCATAACTCTGGCTTCACTAATATAGGAGTTATTGCCCCTTGTAAAAAAAATGCACATTTTTTTGTCCGGACGATAACTCCTGTATGGCTCATGCCATTGGATTGAAACGTCATATATGGAAAGATCATGACGAGAGGAAGTGTCATACACAAAGTCCATAACTCTAGCTTCACTAATATTGGAGTTATTGCCCTTTGTAAAAAAAAACACAATTTTTTAATTTGTAATTTTTTCAACAATTTTTTTGTCCGGGCGATAACTCCTATATGGCCCATGCCATTGGATTGAAACTTCATACATGGAAAGATCATGATAAGAGAAAGTGTCATGCTCAAGGTCCATAACTCTGGCTTCACTAATATTGGAGTTATTGCCCTTTGTAAAAAAAAAACCCACAATTTTTGTCAGGATGATAACTCCTATATGGCACATGCCATTGGAGTGAAACTTCATACATGGATTGATCATGATAAGAAAAAGTGTCATGCATAAGGTCCTTAACTCTGGCTTCAATAAATTGAGAGTTATTGCCCCTTGTACATTTGTTTAACGCTTTCTTGTCCGGACGTTAACTCCTACATGGCTCTTGCCATTGTATTGAAACTTTATATATGGAAAGAGCATGATGAGAGAAAGTGTCATGAACAAAGGACATAACTCTGGCTTCAATACTTTTGGAGTTATTGCCCTTTGTTACATTGTTTGTCCGATCAATAACTCCTGTTCGACTGATGCTATTGGAATGACATTTCATTTATGGAAAGAGCATGATGAAAGTAAGCGTCATGCACAAGGGCCATAACTCTAGTATCAATATTTTTGAAGTTATTAGCTGTTATCATTTTCTTCTTGAAAAATGTGGTGTGGAAAGCGCATAATGAGGGGAAGTATCAGTCATCAAGTCCATAAAGTTTTTAGTGATTTCCCTTTACATATTGTTTTTATTTGAGGGGAGACATCAGTTTTTGTGACAAAAACCTCTAGTTTATTTTTTCTTTTATTCTGAAGTATCTTTCTCAAAAAGTTTTTGTATAAACTGATATATCCTGCTTAGTTTAATTAGTTTTTCAGTACAATTAATATAGTACAATAACGGGCAGCCATTTCTGCATAAAGCGAGTGCAGTTGTTACGGTGATGGGGGAGATACACAATAAGTAGTCTTGTTTTCGTTTCCATCCTTTTGTTTTCCTTTGTGTTATCATTACAATATTGATGCAAATATTTAAAAAATAAAGTACGTTAAAACCAATTATATACTGTGCTTCTGATCTCGATCCTAATTGTTTGTGATATGCTGTCATAATCGCAAACGCATGAAGGAAGATCCATAATAAATAGTTGTGATTATACTATCTAGACCTACGGCGCAGATTCAAATTGTAGCATTTGTTTTGTGTCTAAACCGTACAGTTTTTCGAAAGAAAATCGTGTCTAAACCGTACAAAAAACATCGGGTCTAAACCGTACAGTGCACTTTTACCTCTAATGGCTAAACCGTACACTCGACATCAGTTTTAAACGTCTCCAAAAGACAAAATGTAGATCTGTGCCACAAACTAGGTAACTCAATGTTAATATCGGGCTCAGATGCATATATCCACAGTGTTAGAAAATGTTAAGCGTAGTTGGTAAGCTTACAATGAGGCAAAATATGACCTCCTTCTCGATTCGATTTCTGACTTTCAGTTTCTGCAAAGTTTACCGAAGATTTTGAGCCTTACACGCAGACATGAACCATAAGTGGGTACGCCGCTGTTGACGGGCGTTATAATTCTGTGTTATGGCACCAATTAAATGACTGAAAGAAAAATCTACATAGTTTAAACAATGTAAAAATGTGATGCTTACCTTTCAGCCTCCGTTTTGTCCGCCATCTTAAAAAGTCTAAACATTTGCGGCCGTACAGCTTGCACCACAGTGGATTAGATTGCATAATTTTACGCCAGACGTCTGCATAATGAGTGTCAATTGTGTCAGACTAAATTTCAACATTCGGAAACATTGTCGAAGTATGTGACGTTTTCAGCATTTTTGACCTTTAAGTTTACAGGAATATGGCAAAGTGTGCAACCAAATATTAAGCAACGGCTTATACATACATGTATTTAAGTGTTATTCAGAAGGGGCTTAATAATTGCTAAACGCAATACATTTCAACAATTATTAAACTTATGCATTTTATCAGACGGCTGATCAGGGCCTGCTCTGTTTGCTTATGAAATATAAAGATCTAATCCCATTTTTAATTTGTCTAAGCCAGCAATTTCATCTGAATGTTTTACCTTAAAAATATTAAGTGTATGCATATTCATTGATCATTCCTACTTCTGCTGTCGAAGGATCACCTATTTTCAAAATAACATGGCAACGTTAAATGTTTGTTTTTCACGAATATTTTCAATTTATTGTAGCCTTAGGTAAAATGTATAATTGTAATAATTGTTGAAATGTAATGCGTTAATGGTGTTTTGGTGGTGATAATGATAATAAGAATGGTCCTTGTGTTGGTAATAATGATGATGTAAATGATATTAATAATGGTGGTACATGTACTGGTGCTGCCTATGTTGATGGTGGTAGTTATGATGATGAAATTATGATGATGATGATGATGATGTTGGTGATGATGATGATGATGATGATGATGATGATAATGATGATGATGATACGATGATATGATGCTGGTGATGATGTTGAGTATATGATGGTGACGATGGTAGAGTGTGATGGTGATGGTAATGTTGATGGTGGTGGTGGTGGTGATGCTGATGCTGATGTTAATGATGATGATATGGTGATGATTGCGCTGGCGATGGTGGTTGTGGTGTTTGTGGAGTTAATGATAATGTTGCAGAAGGTGGTGGTAACGATGATAATGCTCTTGTCAATGTTATTTGTAACTGTCATTTTTCTCTTACCTCAGCTCTAGGCTTGTGCGTGCTTTCCATTTCCCAAGTTTTTACAAGATTCTCCACGATTTTTTCCAGCGATCCAACTGGGTGGGACTTCTCCTTTTCCATCAAGTATAGGTTGTTTACTTTTGAAAAGTCAGGCGGGGCTCCCTCTCGCCAGTGAATCTTAGGGTTTTCCATGTAGTCCCGAACCGGAATTTCCGAATTTGAAGAATCCATCACTTTAACTTTTCGCCAAATTCTTGGTCAATTTTCTGTCTTTTCTCCGCCTTCCTTTCTGCGTTTGGTTTGTTGTGCAAAAGTATATACATTAAAACCCCTCTAATCCGACAACCAAAAAGGGCATAATTCACAGTGGCAAAAGTAGGTGGTAGCTTAATGGCACAACGTTCGTCCTGCATTAAGCAACCACCTGCTTATGAAGACAGCCATGTTTGTTTATTAAGTGGTCGCATTAGAGGGGTTTACTGTACACCGATATCGAAGAATAAGTCCCGCATACATAGCGCGTAATACACGATTGTGTATTAGGCGTGTCACAAATATGTATTTATAATCCTACTGTACTGAATAAATCATTTTTATATACAACACAAAGCATGTGGTTGTTTTTTGCAGGATAAAAATAATACAGAAAGCTCCTAGTATTTTGCTACTACGTGCTTTTAAATTTCAGGATTATACAATAAAACCCCGCTAATGCGATCACCAAAAAGGGGCATAATTCTGGGTGGCAGAGGCAGGTGGTAGCTTAATGCAGGACGAAAGTTATGCAGAAAGCTCCTATAGGAGGAGCTTTCTGCATAACTTTCATCCTGCATTAAGCAACCACCTGCTTTAGACGACATCAGTGGCTGTTTATTAAGTGGTCGCATTAGCGGGGTTTCACTGTACTTCTTTTGAGTGGTCGTATTAGCGAGACTCTCTTGTAATTGTCTAATAAGTAAAATTTAATTTACAACGTAACAAAGATAGTTATCAGCGTTAACATCCAAACTGGTTACCTTGAGCTGGCGGTCGCAAGTGATTGCACTCAATGGCGTATATGTTTATTTGTAGTACAGGCACATTCGCCGGACGTTTACCTTTGTGCGTGAATAAACTAGAACTGTAAGCCAAAGGCTAACGAATACCCCCCACCTGTCTGCTTGTCAGAACACCTATTATCAATCTGAACATATGTACATACAGAACGTGAAGAGGTTTAAAAACAATACATTCCCCAACCCAATTTATGTAATAAAAATGAAGAATAATTCAGAGAAATAAGACCCTTTCATGAGGTTTATGTCAAATTCAAAGTTCTAAAGCTAAGTACCTTTTCAGAAAAACATTAAGTTCAAGGACCATAACTATGACAAAAAATATTCAACCAGACCGGTATTTGAACTTAAGCTGTACCTCATCTAGATTTATTTTTATGTCAAATATTAAGTTAATATCTGCAACCACTTCCAAAGAAAGACCGGAAAACTGAAAATTTGACAAAAAAATAAAGTTCAAGGGCCATAACTCTGGCAAAAATTATTCAACCAGACTGAGACTGGGAATTAAGCTGTAAATCAGCTAGAGTTAGCTTTATGCCAAATATTCAGAAAAAAATCTGGAAATCCCAAATTTGAAGAAAAAAAATAAAGTTCAAGGGCAATAACTCTGGAAATAATTATTCAACCGAGCTGAGATTTTAACATAAGCTGTAACTTATACAGATTTAGCTTTGTACTAAATATAGAGTTGATATCTCGAGTCACTTCCATAAAAAGTCCAGAAAACCGGAAAACATTGGTAGGGGACTAAAAAGGGGAGATAACTCCTGAAGTAGTGGTCCGATCATAACGGAAATATGCGGTGCACAGGTTTATATGGTCATATGGCTATATATGAACTTTCAACAAAATTGAAGCCAAACTGTAGAAGAAGAAGGCCGGACAAAATTGTGTCCACGGACGGACAGACGGACGGACGGACGGACAGACGGACAACCTGATTCCAGTATACCTCCCCCAAACTTCGTTGTGGGGGTATAATTAAAGTGAGATGACACAGTATTAATAAAATATTGCCAGCAACGGGTAACATAATAAAATGCACGGGTATAACATCTTTTCACTATAGTTCCATTTCGAGCACTGAGCCGTGACTGCACTTTTCTATTTATAGAAGTTGCAACCATTCTAATTTATGGGTAAGTCAGAATTATCGATTTCACGCACAATATCCTTATTATATCGTGAAAGGTAGGTACCTGTAGCTCCGGAACAAAGGCGTGGTTTGTGACGCGTTTGTGGCCGTTATAGAGAGGTTTTACTGTAGACAGTTGAAGCTAATTTTCAAGCTGAATGATCCTCCCAATGTACACCATTGGTGCAGGTACCAAAACTATAACATTGACCGTTATTATACTTATATTTATAAAGAAATCCAGATAAAATGCGTAAATTTAAACGTTTTCGACAATAGCTCCTTTATTTCTCCTCCAACCCCTATACGGTGACCACTCGTTAGAATCTAAGAGAAAAGAGTGGTAAATATATAGTGTTTGGTGGAAAAATGACTATTTTAGTATTTGGGTACGCACCATTATGTGTACCTCTATAACTTAACCTTTTACACTATACATGTACATTTAGATACGCATGTTGACGCATTTTTTCCAAACGGAGTTGATCCAGGCACCAAGCTTAACGAAGATGACCGACCATCTTGAGAACAGAGTAAGAATTCTTAGACTGCTCAGTATCAGTCTCAAAGCAATCGACTCAGACTCATAAGAAACTCAACTCAGGATTTGTTATAACCTCGACTTTACTGAGTTTGAGCTCAGCATGAGCACATAATTCGTTTCTGAGCACGGAGTTCAGACTCAAACGTTTTACCATGCTGTGAAAAAACCACTATCTGCTTAAATTTGGATGTGATGCAATTGTGACTACTTCCGATATTCAATCAAGCTTTTAAAAACAATTGATAAAGTGTGAAATAGTTTGATTGATTTCCGATCAGAAGTCGAGTTACCCTGCGTCTAAGTTTGATCCAAGCTGTTTGCAAATGCACATCTGGGCCAATGCTTATAAAACGTTTAGTTGAGTCTGAGTTCGTTCTCAAGTTTTTGATTGGTCAGATTTTAGCCTTTGGCTCAAATCTGACCAATCAAAGGCTTGAGAACTTAAATCTGACCAATCAAAAGCTTGATAACGAAACTCAGACTCAACTAAAAGCTTTATAAGCATGGACCCAAGTTGAGAATAGCAGGACAAGGGTTAATAAACAGTATAGGCGTGAGTCAAACCGTGAGCAAACATTGTATTCGTCATATGCCTTAACTCATTCTCTCCTGGGCTATTTTTAGACCCTACCTTTTTGAATTAATCTACCGAAAAGGAGCATTAACTAGAGAAAAGGAAAATTTTAGAATTTTGTAGTTTGAAACCATTGTGATAAATAGAGTATTTGCTCCTATAGGAGTAAATGCTCTATTTATCACAATGGTTTCACGATGTGAATTTAGTAAAGGCGCAAAAATGCGCCCCTAGGGGGTAATGGGTTAATAGAAAATAAGTATATTAATATTCATGGCGTCATTTTTCCGTACATGACTACAGTAAATTCCTTCTTAACCGGAATACTAGTAGAGAAGGATTTAGATACTTAAACTTAAGGGGTCATTTGAATACTCATTTCACCGAGAAATCTTCCCGGAAGACTGAGCTGCGATCTCAGAGCGTGGCTTGGTCGCACGTAGTCGACAGTTGACCGAGGGTTGGTCGTGCCTTGGCCTCCCGTGGTCGCACATGGTCGAGGATTGGTCTCCCGGAAAAACAGATCGTAGCTCGGTTTTTTTTACCTAAAAGTCTCACAGAGAGCGTCGAAAGAGCGAGCGAGATCGAGGAAAGAACGCATTGGTCGTGAGACGATCGAAACTAGAGCGGGGATGAGCTAGGCTCTGTCTTCTCGAGCGATAACTGGTCGCGCGAGTGGTCGTGCTGCTCGACCCCTGCTCGATCCTCGCTCGGTCCGTGCGATCTAGCTTCGCTCTTTTGCGATTAAGCCTCGCTCCGCGAGACCTGTCCCAGACCTTCCCTAGACCCGTACGTTCCATATTATTTCCATTGGCGACCTCTGTGCGCTTAAGCTTCATCCAAATAAGATCGACCTTCGCTTAACTTGCGGTTATTAACTTGGCTATAGATCTTCTATAGTAAGTGTCCATCTTTGCAATTCTAGGCCCCACTCTGGCCAAAAGTTCGTCAAACATCTCCGGGGGCATACGGAGATAGGTCCGGTAGGTAGCTTCATCTCCCAGTCTCAGTTCCGCCATGAGGGAGGTGTACTGACCATAATGTTCCCTCTGGTGTTCACGCAGCTCCTTTTCAGAATGGTTAGCATAATCAGAGAGTCTTGCTGCAATTTCAGTGCATGGTGCTGTAATGCAATAGCATGGTGTCGAGCGAGTGGGTCCATGTTATCCCTTCAGAGACTGGTCAAAAACTGATGGTCGGCCAACGATCGCCGGGCATTGTATAACGATCGCAGTGGGTCGCGCGCAAATCTGTGCAACCAAAACCAATGTGCGCGTAGCTCGGGCGAGACAAGATCGAGAATTGGTCGTCTAAGCGAGGTTAGAACGTTCGAGATCGCATCTAAATCGTATTGATCGAGAGTACAATGCAACTCCTACGTAGATAGATCGTTCGGGAACGAGTCTTGGTCGGCCGAGGTCGCGCGCTTGCGAGGATAGATCGCCGAGAGATCGAGGCAATGTCGCAGATTGGTCAAACAGAACGAACATTGGTCGTGTCAAGATCGCTTCAGATCGTGTGGATAGACGTAGGTAGAGCGTATATAGAGCGTGTGTAGAGCGTATAGGACGTATACAGAGCGTACACATCGAAGGTCAAACGAGCTAACATCGAACATAGAGCGTGCACAGAAAAAAATGGGGTAGGTCGCACCGTTTTTGCCCGCGACTATGGGAAAAGCGTGCTGTGATTAAGGTCGCGCGTGGTCGCGTGCGACCTTTCCAGGTCGTACTCGGTGAAACGACCCCATATTATAGGCAGACGGGTGCTTAATGTATCGTGAAAGTCATGCAGAACTTTCCTAGAGGAACATTCTGTATGCCTTTCATTCTGCATTAAGCAGCCACCTGTTTCTCAAAATTTGAAATTTATACTAAATAGAACATCTGGTTTAGAAGGGCTTTACTGTATTCATAAGGTATAGTCAAACAACTAGGTCTGACGTGTCAAAGGTCAGCCGAGTCCATTTTTTAGGGAGAGCAGCATTCCGCATGTTCTCGGACCATTTTTAAACAGACAAGTTTAGTATATACTACTCTGGATCCAAACTGTTTGCAGACTTGATCACCAATTAACCCTTCGCTTGCTATACACGTCAATATACCTACCTGTAAATAGTGAAAACCCAGATGGGACAGCTCCTGCAGGAGCTGTCTCATCAGGGTCTGCACTATTTACAAGTTGATTGTGCAACAAGTGCACTCTTCACAGCAGTGATTGCACAGCGAAATACTTGTACACAGTGAAGATATATATGTAATTATACAACAAGGCATGGGTAAAGAAGGAGAAATGTATTTTAAAATTCAGCAAGCGAAGGGTTAAGTGGCGCTACATGTAAGTGAGGTCAGGGCTATTATGATTTCGAATTCGGTGAGATATTGAAGTTCTCGCTGTTGTATCTAAATGCAATGTACTTAAGTTTTCAATGTAAGCAAATGAGTTTTAAAACTAACTGTTAAAAGTGTAGCGTTAGAGTTGAGCCTGTATCTCGCCGATTTCTATCGTACTCGTAATTCCATTTAGACTGGATCCGAATTAAGAGTAACCCAATACAGTAAAACACCCTTCTAAACCGGAATTCTCGTACAGAAATATATATATATATATATATATGTATACTTTTAGGCAGGTGGCTGCTTAACCTTTCCCCTCATACAAACGTGTTTTAACGCATTTGCAAACAGAGTAGACCCAGATCAGACGGCTCCTAGAGGAGCCGTCTGATAAGGATCTGCTCTGTTTGCTAATAGAATTTGATAGATCTGTTTCTTTGCTTTCTAATATGTCTACAGTGGTCCACCTTGCAGATTTCTTTATAACTATTTTGTTAATTCATATTCATTAGGTATTGAAATTTGAAATAAACATAGAACAGGGTAAGGGTTAATATAGGGTGAAATTCTTTCAGTCTGCATTAAGCAGTTGTCTGTATCCAAGGACGAATGGGACCACCGCAGTCGTCAGATCTGGGTCTACACTGTTTTCAAAATCGTGAAAAAGTCTTAATATGAAGGAAAGAGCTAGGAAGAGAAATTTAGTTCATTGAGTTAATCTCTGAAAACACTCCTTGATGTATTGATCATGTTATAAATAGCGTGTTCGTGTGTCGAGAGAAAGACTACAATACACCATATATACTGTAGGCCCCCACTAAAACGACCGCGTGATCTATTAACGTAGGCGATTGTAAAAGCAGATGTTTGCTCAATGCAGAGGTGAAAGTGATATAAAAAGCCCCTACATCAACTTTCTGTGCTACTTTTGTTGCGCATTAAGTTATTATAGTAAAACCTCTCTATAACGGCCACTAAATTACATAAAGTATTTTGTGTTAAAGTCAGGTGGCTGCTTAAAGCAAGGTGAAAGAAAAACCTTCACCTTTCTTTAAGCAGCAACTTGCCCGAACTACCAACTAATTAACACAATTTAGTGTCTGTTATAGAGAGGCTTTAATGTAATGTTTTACAAATCCAGAATTATACCTCTATTGAGTAGTCGTATTAGCGAATCATTACTGTACCTTTGAATGCATGGCGTATAGAATTAGACCTCTATTGAGTAGTCGTATTAGCGAGTCATTACTGTACCTTTGAATGCATGGCGTATAGAATTAGACCTCTATTGAGTAGTCGTATTAGCGAGTCATTACTGTACCTTTGAATGCATGGCGTATAGAATTAGACCTCTATTGAGTAGTCGTATTAGCGAGTCATTACTGTACCTTTGAATGCATGGCGTATAGAATTTCAATGTTTACTTTAAATTAAATTAATGACAGATTTCAATGCATGCCTTGTGTATTTTGTAAGGTGGATGGCATAGTCGATTATCATTTCAACAGACGTAGAGAACACCGGGTTTATAAAAATGATTCAAATATAAGCTGTTTTAAATAATGTAGTTTATCAACCCTTTCCTTCATATAAACCCTTTTAAGCATACTGAGTAGACTAATGTCAGATAACTCCTGCACGAACTGTCTAATCAGGATCTGCTCTGATTGTTTATGAAATAATAATGGACCCTACCATTTCTAAAACTAGCATGATAAAATATTTGCTAATATCCATGATGTCATTATTTCCTATACGAATACTACTAAACAGGGGGCGGTTAGCTTCAATGAGCGGTTGACGATTTCGTATCAGCGCTATAACATACAGTGAAACCCCCACAGTTCAAACACTAAAACAAGTATCATTATCGACGTTTAACCCATTACCTCATAGGCTATATTTAGATTCAACCCCTTTGAATTAATCTACCGAAAAGGAGCATTAATTAGAGAAAAGGAACATTTTAGAATTTTGTAGTTTGAAACCATTGTAATAAATAGAGCATTTGCTCCTATAGGAGCAAATGCTCTATCTATCATAATGGTTTCACAAAGTGACTTTTACAGAGTCGTCAAAAGTCGTCAATATATGAGGGAAAGGTTTAAGACAGGTGGCAGCTTAATGCAGGGTGAAAGTCACGCAGAAAGCTTCTGGGGGAGCTCTTTGAATGACTTTCACCCTGCATTAAACAGCCATTTAATGCCTTTGCAAACAGAGTAGAACCATAGCAGATAACTTATATAATTATTAATCCTAAATACGCATTGCTACGCCCTTGCAATCTGAGTAGACCCAGTTCATGCTAATTCTTACTAATTCTTACTTGGATATTCATGAGGCAATGGTTTGTACGGTTTACATTGTGTAATGTATTTCAGAAAGTTTACGAAATTATGAAAGTGTATGATATTTATCATTCAAGAATTTCGCAAATATTATGTAAACAATTGCTGTTCGATTAAATCCACTTACTCCATCAGTTAAAGACCTCATGTATGTAAATTACATCATTTCTTATAATGGCACATGGACAAGCAAACAGAGCAAGCCCTGGCTGTTTTAATAATTTCCCTGTTGGTTATACCTGCAATCATAACATCAGGGTCCCTGCTTATAAAGCTTTTAGTTGAGTCTGAGTTTCGTTCTCAGGCTTTTGATTGGTCAGATTTGAGTTCTCAAGCTTTTGATTGGTCAGATTTGAGCCAGAGGCTCAAATCTGACCAATCAAAAGCTTGAGAACGTACTCAGACTCAACTGACAGTTTTATAAGCATGGACCCATGTATTCAACTCTATATACATAGACGTGTTGATAACGGAGTCTTCTTGAACATTGGATCTTTATTGTAGAGTCCCAACAAGAATTGGAATATTTGAGAGAACTATATACATGTACGTATGTATATGTTACACTGTATTAAGACCCTGTGCTAATCAATAGAGTTGTCTACCTTACTATACATGTAGTCCAAGGACAGTCAGATAACCAACTTCACCTATATTCGTATGCTGCAAATTGTGTGATGAGATGTAATGGTAAACAAATATTCAAGACAAAAATAAGGTTGTAAGTAACTCAGCAAAACTCTAAATAATACAGTCGAACCCTTTCCTCCATTAATACGCCTTTCTGGGCCTCTTTAAAAATTACATTTTGAAATCATTGTGAGAAATAGAGTATTTGCTCCTAGTTAACCCTTTACCCAATAGCCTGTTTATAGTTTTGAAGACATATGACCACTTAAAGCAGGTTGAAAGTAAAGCAGAATGCGCCTTAAGGCGCATTCTGCTTTACTTTCAGCCTGCTTTAAGCTACCACCTACTAGGATATAGAAAATATTTATTATGCAATATGTTCATGACTGTATGAATTTGAACTATTTTCTTCAGCGGAGGAATAAATCAAACACGCTAAAAGCCACTTCTATCAGGTAAAGGGTTAATGCTCCTTTTGGTTTGATTCATTCAAAGAGGTTGGGTCTAAAAATAGCATATGGAGGAAAGGGTTAAGCAGGCCCTGACCGAATGAAAGGAAGCAAACAAAATCACTGTGGCTACTGAAGGCATGGGGAAAGCGGGAAACACTCATTTGGGGAAATTCCAAATTTATAACTGACATAAGGTGGGTACTTAATACAGGTGCCCTGTACGCAAAGCCTAACCGTTACATGTATATAGCTGATCTAGTGCAGTAATTGTTCACTCCTGTATGAAGCAATCACTAATAACGAATATAGATGTATTTAAAGAAGAGACAGCTACACAAAGCCTATAATGTGAAACAGTGTACCAAAACCCCTTTCTTTTGATATGATTTCATTGTTTTGCATGTTTGTTTAGAAACAATTGAAGTACTAGTCAATTGGGATTATTTAAGTAAATCACTTGCGAACTAAGTAAAACTTTACGTTGCAATTTTCGTCCCTATTCTAAGGGAAACGCCGTTACCGACCTAAAGAAGTAAGATATACAAGTGAATAAAAGGAAATATACGGAGAAAAAATTGTGTGTGAGTACAACCGTGGTATTTTTATTGATGGGTAAATCCTGCCGAATATGCTAATGGTGATAATGAAAATGATAATTATGATGATGATGATGATGATGATGATGATGATGATATTCTTATTGATGGGTAAATCCAACTGATTATGCTGATGGCGATGATGATGATAATGATGATGATGATGATGATAATGATGATGATAATGATAATGGGTATTAGGTAACTGTTTTTTTTCTCTCACCTCAGCTCTCAGCTTGTGCGTGCTTTCCATTTCCCAAGTTTTTACTAGATTCTCCACAATTTTTTCTAGCGATCCAACTGTATGTGACTTCTTCTTTTCTATCAAATACTTGTTGTTTACTTTGCAAAAGTCAGGCGGGCCCCCTTCTCGCCATTGGATCTTAGGATCATCCATATAGTCCCGAACCGGAATTTCCGAATTTGAAGAATCCATCATGGTAAAAATGTAAACTCTCTAGCTGTAGTTTTTGCAAGTTTTCTTCACGTGTCACCTAGTTAAACAACCCGATATACCCGATATACCTATTTACTGTCCACTAAACTTTGTCACGCTACCTTGATTAACTATACGTGGAAGGTTGTGGTATAGGTTAGAGGTTATGGATAAAAGTAGATTAAACTACAGAGTGTTTAAGTATTGCCTTACAAAGCAAGGTAATAAATGTAGAAATTGGCAGTATTACTATATTCAGCATTTATCCAATCTGAACTTGTCAATTTTGTCTTTTAATTGTAACTCTCACTTATCCAAGAATTATTGTGAATATATTGAGGAACAATCTATGATTAGTTATATCCAGGATTGGGTATCTCTTAGGCCTCCGGCTTCAATTGAAAATTGACCTGGGATGTTTTATCAGATCCCCTCACTTGATTCCGACAGCCCCAGGGCGGGCATTAGGCCTTCCTCTCCCGATCTCTCTCTCTCTCTCTCCCTCTCTCTCTCTATATATATCTCTCTTATTCACTTCTTTAGCGTCGGGAGTTGCATTCAACAGATGGGGTTCGCTTCAAACATTAACCTCCTATCTGCGGCCTTCTCTGTGGAGCTTGAATCCGACGTTATTAAGTGCCTTTCATACCATCTGGGCCGTTCGACCCAACTGGCCTTTGGTCAATGGCTCACATCGACAGCGAATATGCTCCGCAGTCGCCGTGATACCTTCCTCTAGTCTGCAGGACAAGTCGAAGGACGAGCTGTGGGCGTATCTCTTTGCCTCCGAACTACTTTTCGGTGGCAACGTTAAGGAGAAAGAGCTGACAGGGCTTCTACCAGGAACCCTCCCGCTTCGGATCTGGGATTTTTGAAAATCCCTAAGGTTGAATGTAAGCCTCTTACGGGACCTCCCAAGAAAGGTAAGACAACCAGACCCTGTCCTGCCTCTCAGTGGGGCCGGCCAAGAGCCAATTAGGACCCTTCCCTTTTCCCCCTAACTCAGGACTGGCATCTCATGGTTCCTTCCCTTCCCGTCCTAGGGGTTCTAGGCCCTAGCCTTAGGGGCACATCCTTTCTGCCCCTTCCGATCCGACCCTTCATCAATGTGGCGCACTGTCACTCAGGACCCTTTGACCCTCTCTATTATAGAAAAGGGATATCGTGTCCCTCTGGGTCGACAGCCTCCTCTCTCCGGAGAGAGCGGATTCTACTAAATAACTTTAAATTTAGATTTTAATTATATAACAGATAAGAACAGCTCATTTAAGTGTGTTTATTTTTACATCTCATTAATATTCATAAATATGGCATTTATATTCAAAAGACATGAACAAATCAATTATATACACAAAGTAATGATCCTCTGCTCTCGTCTGTTTTGGTACAATATCTGGTATTTTACGTAAAATAAATCACAGAAAAGATATTATACATGTACTTAAAATAATACTAAATACAATGCTCAAAGAAAATTGCTTATTCTTTTACGCACATTATATGCAAATTAGCTGAAATATGCATGTTTTATAGAAATGTTACCTGAAACAAGGATGGTTGATCACATGAAAACATTCAAGCATGAATTCAACAACTCTTGTTTATTAATAGGCCTCTCAGACTAAACAATAAACTCCTAAACAATAACCGGATTGTTTTACTTCCTCATTAATATTCATAAGAATACATTTATGAAAATTAGTTAAATTACATATCATATTCAAGTTATATGTCTTTGCTTTATTTAGGTTATTGTTTTGTCCTTATTTTGTCTCTAAAAGCAAACTTATGACGCATTTTTTAAACCACGGATGTTTCGAAATTTACCTCGGGTTACCATGGAAACCGTTAAAAAACATAGCTGGGACACAATTATTTTGGGGAATGCTCAATTTGTGTTCTGCAGACCCAACGAACAATTTAAACCCGAATTCAATATTTTTTGTGCATCAGTAGGCTTTTAAGCTTAAACAACTGAAACAAGCTGAAACTCCTTTTTCTAAAAAAGCGGATTTTTTATACTTCCTCATTAATATTCATAAGCAATCATATATGAATATTATTAAATTTCTATATCATAATCAAGTTATATGTCTCTGCTTTACTTTGGTTTTTGTTTTGTCCTTCTATTGCCTCTAAAAGCAAAGTTATTACGCATTTTCTGAACCAATGATGTTTCGAAATTTACTTCGGGTTACCATGGAAACCGTTAAATAAAACATAGATGGGACAAAATTACTTTGGGGGATGCTCAAAATGTGTTCTGATGACCCCAACGAACAATTTAAACCTGAATTCAATAATTTCTGTGCATTAATAAGCCTCTCAGACTAAACAAGAAACTCCTTTTTTCTGAAAAACGCATTTTTTACTTCCTCATTAATATTCATAAGAATGCATTTATGAATATTAAAAAGATCATATATCATATTCAAGCTATATGTCTCTGTTTTACTTTGGTACTTGTTTTGTCCTTCTATTGCCTCTAAAAGCAAAGTTGTTACGCATTTTCTGAACCAAGGATGTTTCGACATTTACCTCGGGTTACCATGGAAACCGTTAAATAAAACATAGATGGGACAACATTATTTGGGGAAATACGCAAAATGTGTTCTGGGGACCCCAACGAACAGCTTAAACCTAAATTTAATAATTTCTGTGCATTAATAAGCCTCTCAGACTAAACAACAAACTCCTTTTTTTCTAAAAAAACGCATTTTTTTACTTCCTCATTAATATTCATAAGAATGCATTTATGAATATTAATAAAATCATATATCATATTCAAGCTATATGTTTCTGCTTACTTTGGTACTTGTTTTGTCCTCCTATTGCTTCTAAAAGCAGAGTTATGACGCATTTTCTGAACCAAGGTAGTTTCGAAAATTACCACGGGTCACCATGGCAACCGTTAAATAAAACATAGCTGGGACAAACTTATTTTGGGGGCATGCTCAAAATGTGTTCTGAGGACCCCAACGAAAAACTTGGTACCCATGAAAAAAAGTCTAGGGGGGATGCTACGGTAGCCACTACTAGGACCCAGCCTAGAAGGAAAGCAATAGTAACGAACCTGAGACAATTTCTAGCATTTCGAAATACCCCACTTTCTTCCCAAATTTACATTTAAAGCAATATCTCCAATTCTGCCACGTCATTTTAAAAGAAGTCTGTCGTTAGGACGGCATCATCTGAGCGTTCCGTGAAGCATACATAATATCCACAATAATTGGAACATGCTATATATTGCTATGTACAGTAAAACCTCTCTACAACGGTCACTAAATTGTTTTAATTAGTTGGTATTTAGGGACTATACAAATCAGAATCTATTTAATTCAATAAGCAAACAGAGCAGACACTGATCAGACGCCGTCTGATCTGGGTCTTTTCTGTTTACAAATGCATAGAAAAGGCCTTTATATGAGGGAAAGCGTAAAGAGAGGAAGGTAGAAATATTGCAAAACGCTTCACCTACAACTCGCGACCTGACTCGCATTCGCAAACAGCTTGGACCCGGATGAGCCGCCGAGCTACTCGGCGTCTCATCGGGATACAATTTGTTTGTCACTCGGCTCATAGTGTTTTTTCAGCTAACTGAATAACTTTTAAAATTGACTGCAACGAAATTTTCAGCTGAGGTCAAGTTTGATAGCATGAGGAGGGTTTCTGTAGGCTGATGTCCTATATATACATTTAAATGTAACTTTTGTGATGAATTTAGTAAACAGTTTTGCTTCAGTTGAGACATCGAGTTACTTAAAATACGTAATATTATAAATGATACCGTTTGATACTCTCACATAATTTTAAACTTTAACCTTTCGCTTGCTGAATTTTAAAAACACATTTCTCCTTCTTTACCCATGCCCTGTTGTATAATTACATATATCTTCACTGTGTACAAGTATTTCTCTGTGCAATCACTGCTGTGGAGTGCATTGGTTGCACAATCAACTTGTAAATAGTGCAGACCCTGATCAGACCGCTCCTGCAGGAGCTGTCTCATCTGGGTCTTCACTATTTACATGTAGGTATATTGACGTGAATAGCAAGCGAATGGTTAATAAGACCCCAACTTTTGCAGACAAAAGTTGAAGGGGTCAGCCTGTACCCGTATCCCGCACAGTGGTTACCAAGGAATGCACTACAGTACATACTCCCTAACACGACCACTCTAGTTTGGTGTTTTACTGGAACTTCAGAACTGTGATTAGCATAATGCAGGACTTTAGTTATGTAAAAAGTCCCCATAGGAGTTTTTGACATTATTGTCCTCCTGCATTAAGTTGTTATCTATTTTAACTAATACTAGGTTTATTTATTTAGAGGTCGCTGTAGATATGTTCTGTTGTAGCTTGCTGTTACGTACATCTTACCCCGACTTCAAAGAGCTTCTTCTTATCTAGTGTTTACCACACAGCACTAAGCCCAATTGTAGATATCATTCTGTAACTGCTTTAGTTATTATCGTGAAAATCCACTCAGCAGAAAGCACAGGTACACGGCTGTAAAATAGGTATTTCCTGTCGGCCAAATAATCGACTACTTTTGATCGAACATGGATGGTGAAAATCCAAACTGGCAGGATCCAAAGAAGCCGAAGAAGGGATTTTGTGCTACAAATAAATGTTCGTGTCTGGTTTTAGTATTGACCGTAGCAGCCATAGCTGTTCTGGTGGTGGTTACGTTTCTGGCTCCGAGCGTTCGGAGTAAAGTGAAGGACTCGAACACAAAACTTAAGTGGTGGCAGGAAACCATTGTGTACCAGATTTATCCACGCTCCTTTCAAGACAGTGATGGCGATGGCGTAGGAGATTTAAAGGGCAAGTTTGTTTTTCACGTTTCAAATCAGATGTGACAGAAGCATTTTTCCACCCATTTGTACTTAGTGTCCCTAAACAGGGACATAGTAAAACAGTGAAGAACAAGGACAGAGGGCAACATAATGCAGCCAATAATGGTTTCTATGGTATCATTTAAATATTCTGTTTTACCTATTTAAGCATGTGTGTCTTTCTAAATGATTTGTAAGATCCTCTATTTGCTCAATTGATTTCCTTTCAAAGATAGCATCAGTAAAATCCGTATTACAAAAAAACCCTGCCATTCCCGCTCATATAAAACATCTTGGTTCATAAAATATATTTAAACAACTTTATAATTTTAGGTACGCAAGAATGGGGCTTTGTTGAACCGTATATGTCACGAATCGAATATGTTACACGTGTGTGATATATTCGACCGTAAAAATCACACCTCTCAAATGTGTCATATTCGTCTGCACAGTGCGACAGTAACAAACATAAGCGTATATGTCACATACGTTGTGATATAAAACCATTACTATCATTTACTATCACCATAATTACCATAACAATCATCCTCATAATCATGTTTGTCATAATCGCTATCATCATTCACCACCAGCAACATCATTCACCATCATCATTACCATCACCACCACAATCACCATCATCACTAAAACATCATACACATTACGACCATCATCATCAACAACAACATCATCGTCACATTTAACTCATC
The DNA here is from genome assembly GCA_963576725.1 of Azorinus chamasolen. NCBI lineage: Eukaryota > Metazoa > Mollusca > Bivalvia > Cardiida > Solecurtidae > Azorinus > Azorinus chamasolen. The sequence goes on from OY755242.1 coordinate 23,602,900, forward strand.
ACCATTTTATTTATCGTTCTGGTTGTCTCTGAATAACTGAAAGTGACTTTCAGATCACGTGGAAAGGAGTACCTAATACAGGGAAGAAACGAAAGTTTCATAGCTGTAATAAACAGGAAACTGACACTGCTCTAAACAGTGATTTCAACGAATCGAACAACATTGTCATGCATGTAATTTCTATATAATAACGATGTCATACATGTAAATATTTTGAGCATATTTGTACAGATTCAAGGGACTACATTTATTTGCCATTTTGATATCACCGCCGCAAATATGTAATGTCGATAAAATACCATTTAATGGCACTCATGTGCAAATAAATAGGAAACTGATATAACTCTGAACAGTGATTTCAAAGAATTAAACGACAATGTCATACAAGTTTTTTCAATATAATAACGATGTCATAATTGTTTTAAACACATTTTGAACAATTTCATTTGACTACATTTATTTGCCATTTTAATATCACTGCCACGAATACGTAATATCGATAACATCATACCAGTTAATGCCACTCATACGCAAACGAATCCAGGCATTTGCCAATCTTTGGTATTTTATTATCTGTTTAATAGCTAAAACACCACCACTATTTCTACCTTCCTTTATAAGCAGAAAACGAACACTGACGGGATTTCGAAATATCTGGTCTTCTATAGATATTTGGCGTGTGAATAACCATTAACTGAATTCATTCTTGGTTTCACCGATCTTGGCAATTACAAACTGCATTACTTGGTTTAAATTAATGCAAATTTTCAAGATGATGATGGTGATGATGATGATGAAAATACGTGGTCTTTTTTTCAAAACAGACTAACAATTAACAAATGTGATGAATGCCATTTTCTTTTTTTGTGTGTGTCCACTTTGTGAGTGTAACATATTCGTTTTGGTGTGCATATAAAATCTTAAGTTACGCAAATATATCACATTTTATGTACCATATTCGTTTGATGCGTGTGTCATTTTCGACCGAATCTATCACACGTGTGACATATTCGGTCGAATTTTTCACTCATGTTACATATTCGATCCGTGACATATACGGTTCAACAGGGCTTAATTGGTTAATTATACGCCCGAAAGTGTACAACAAACTCAAATAACGTTTTATTTCTTGAAGGAGCTCCTCCGTAAATAGAATAATCACCTGGGTCCATGCTTATAAAGCTTTTAGTTGAGTCTGAGATCGTTCTCAAGCTTTTGATTGGTCAGATTTGAGCCTTTGGCTCAAATCTGACCAATCAAAAGCTTGAGAACTCAAATCTGACCAATCAAAAGCCTGAGAACGAAACTCAGACTCAACTAAAAGCTTTATAAGCATGGACCCAGATCTCCAGATAAGATGCGTAAATGTAATCAGTTTCAACAATAGCTCCTCTGAGAGATGACTCTAAAGAGTGGTCAAAGTGACGATTCTAAAGAGTGGTCACAGAATAGGGTTTGGTGGAGAAGTGGCGATTTTAGTATTTGGGTACGCACCGTTATCTGTAGCTGTAACTCTCTGCGACATTTTCCGTTATAAGTTTGAATGGACAACTTTCGTAAGAATAACATAGCACAACACGATATGCTATGATTTTGCTGAAAACGTACGTTCGTTGTAGAGACTATCATTTACTCCATAAATACGCCTTTCTAAGCCTTTGCATATCAGGGTGAACATAGATCAGACGGCTCCTGTAAGCACCGTCTTACCAGGGTCTGCACTGTCTGCTTATGATATAATATAGATATGAATGAACAGTTTCTGCCATGAACAAACAATTCTGTGTCCATGTGCTATTACAAAACATATTCTAATTAATATGCATAATGCGATTATTTCATTCATGACTATTCATTTAGTAAAGGGTTGAGCGCTTGCAGACATACAGCGTGGTGTATTGTATCGGACTGTACATCTAATAGCAAGTTACAACACGTCTCAGAGAGTAACGTGTACTTGTAACAAGTCTCTATTATATTAGAAGAATTATGGTACAGCTATTCTGCGTTGGATTTGGTCTCGACGGAGCAAATGAGAGGACTACAAAAATAGAAACGCATTTTAGATAGGTATGTTTAATTTATTTCTTTTCTACATAATATAGCATTATAGTATAGCATTTTCTAATATATATGTATATATGTATGTATGTGTAACATAATTGAATACTATTGAAAATGATGAATGTATCACGGAACGAATGCGTTCGATATTTTATACAGTGGCGCCTCATTAATCGTGAAAGTGTCAAATAAACACTATCCAGAACCATTTTTTTAACATAAAATATATCATGAATATTTATTAACTGACTTTTTACAATGGAATTATGTAAACCTGTATTTGTGGTATAAACTGTGAAGTCAGATCTATTATTTCGTTCTCAAGCTTTTGATTGGTCAGATTTGAGTTCTCAAGCTTTTGATTGGTCAGATTTGAGCCAGAGGCTCAAATCTGACCAATCAACAGCTTGAGAACGATCTCAGACTCAACTAAAAGCTTTATAAGCATGGACCCAGATCTATTATAGTTTCATACACAAACAGAGCAGAACCCTGATAAGACAAAAAACAGTCGTCTGTTCTGGGTCTACTGTGTTTGCAAAGACATGATAAGGCTTTTATATGAAGGAAAGGGTTAACGCTAGATTTCATAATAAATCTTATGAATGAAAACGAATTCTTAGTATGAACATCTTTATTTGATCAATTCAATATGTACACGTCACTTAGTATGGTGCAACACAACTGAATAGAATTTGTAACAAACATAACTTAAGGTAACACATTGCAACATAGTCCATTGCTTTTATTGAAACATGATACATTAATGCAATGACTCCCAACTAGAACACAACTATTCATATAGCATATGCAGGTTAATTGCTAAATAAAATAATTAGAGTGTTTATGAGTACTGATGTATATATGATTAAAATAAACAGTTCCTGAGTGTATACACGTGGTTTAATAGCAACATAAAAGTATCATACCCGTTTAATCTCTCCCTTTCCGACATAAATCTGATAAGCCTAATCAATAGCTGGCTCGGGTTTACGCTGTATTTATATAATACGAAGCTAAAATGAGAATTTATGTTCAGTCATAACATATTGTTAGGAAATCGGTCAATATTGCAGATGTAATTTGCTGACGTAGACTTATGTTAATCAAAGGTGCCCGACGCATGCTTGGACTCACCCATGGACACCCCCGGTGCTGACTATTTCCAGTCTGCTACGAGACGCCAGTTTTCTTTCTCCCTACTTTCGTTTTGAACGGAGATGGCCATTTCGCTGTGGCCCGGAAGTAGTAGTCAATTTGCATATCGAGTAGTTTATGAGCCGGGTCACAGCAAAATGGTCGCATCCGTTCAAAAAGAAAGTTGGAGAAAGAAAACTGGCGCCTCGTAGCAGACTGGAAATAGTAAGCGCCGTTTTAATTGCGGTGAGTTGAATGTTTTTCGAATGTGTTTCAGCATAATTCGCGTTTTTGTTGAAAAGTTAAACGAATACAGATCCCCCTATATACTTCTATGCATCCTGGCGGGAGTCACATCGTTTCGCTCTAGCGTATTTTCAAATTCGCGGTCTTGCAGCGACAAGACGGAGCAGTATTTAAGGAAAGCACTAACTGTGCCGCTTAATATATGGAATTTTGAACGGATCAAGACCAAAATGATTGAATTCGGTGTTGAATTGGCTTTGCTGTAAGACTTTGAAAAACATGACTGTTGTATTTTCCGCCGCTGATCTGACGTAGTTAGATACCTTTCAATACATATATAGACCCGAAAGGAATTTTTTTTCCAGGTCGTGTTTTTTTTTTTTTTTTTTTTTTGGGGGGGGGGGGGGGGTCCATGGGTGAGTCCAAGCATGCGTCGGGCACCTTTGATGTTAATTAATTATATTCTCATTGTTTCAATTACAGCTGAGGTAGGATGGACAGACGGTTGTCGATAGTCAGGTATGATCATGCCAACACAAGTTAACAGTGTGGGTACAGGATAGGCGTGACGATTCAGGGTCACAACTATGAAGAACTCAATCAAAACTTTAAGCAGACAACAACTGCAGGCAACGACATAAATACAAAGTTAATAGGTCTGCTCAAGTTTCTCTGACGATTTGTGTAATGAGTGATATCGGATATATAAGCCATGTGTGTTGGATGATGAGTTATTTGATACAGTATGGTATACACCATTTTAACCCTTTACTCCATAAAAACGACTTTCTAAGCTTTTGGCAAACACAGTAGACCCAGATCAGACGGTTCCGATTCGAGCCGTCTGATCGGGATCTGCTCTGTTTGTTTATGTCACAATACAGATATGACTATACGGTTTCTGATATGACAAAAATCCTTATACCCATGTGCTAGTATAGCATTAAATCTGATTAATATTCATGATATTATTTTTTTACATGAATATTAATGGAGTAAAGGGTTATTAGTTAGAATTTGACAATAAGATATATATATATACGATGTACGATATATATAAAGACATTGGCCCGGTTGTGAGAATATTCTCGATATAAAACCTTTTCTGTGGGGCATACATAGGAGACGGGGCCTATACAGTACCCTGCCAGAATTGAACGTTTTTACATGTAGAAAATGGTGTTTTAAAGCTTATAAACTTGATATCCACAACACGGTTTTATATAGAAAACTTGTTTGAGTTGTCTCCCTTTGCTCTTGGCTCATTTCCGTATATATCCGCCATTTTCCGGGTTCTTCCGGTAGACTGATTCATATCTTAGTGCCTATATATACCCCGTAGTGCCTATATATACCCCGCACCTGATGTTATCGGACTGGTTCAGATTTTTGCACATATATGCCCCATATCTCTGCGCTACATTATAGTTTGATGCGACGAAACATTCCGTTTTCAAACTGTTTTTTATAAAAGGAATACTATATGTGACTGTGCATTATTTGACTGAACAGCATCCCCTCTCAAGTATCTTCATGTCTTTACATAAAAGGTGACAAATGCTTCATCTGTGAAAGAACTGTGTAAAGGTGTTATGCAGTGTATAATTAATGTCTTGTAAAATAATGTTGTCTTCTTTGACCATGTATCAATATGTAAAGTATTGAGATGACATACTCCCACGAACCCTTATGATTGGATTCATATTTATCTCATCTCGTCGGTTACAGAAATGGGAGCAGACAGTCTGTGCAAACAATGTTTCCCTTGTTCAAACGATCTTAAGAGTCTTGTCGATCATATCTAAGAGACATGACACTTCAACGAAGCAGCACTTTTACTTTTCTCAAGCAGGTACTATCAAGCTATGACTGATATGCTATTAAAACGACATCAAGTTCTTAAACACTGCAACAAGAAAGTTTTAAACTCTACATACGATTAATTAATAAATCAATGGTTGAAGGAAACCCCGACAGTCGATCGACACGGTTACCCAAGTATTGTATCTCAAACAATTTGTGTAGCGGCACACGACACAATTACTATGACACCTGCGCCCTTAACATCATAGTCTGTAAATAATTAACATGGTAATACTGATCTAAAGCTAATACGCGTATTTTACATCGTAGTCACTCTGTCTATAGTTAAATATAAAATATGATATTTAGTAATATTGATCTTGATTTTGGTACACTGGTCTTCAAAACTTTTCCAGAGTTACATGCAATATGGCAATCAACTCTTCCATTTTGTTCCTAACAAAAACAAAAACCACAAAGACATGGTAGCACGAAGGTGAAAAAAGAATGAGTACAATTTTGAGGTCTTGGTGTGCGTTATTGTGGCCTGGTCGTATTATTGTCGGTCCTGTGTGGTGGTGTGCGTTCTTGTGATCTGATCATATTATTGTCAGTCCTGTGTGTTGGTGAGCGTTCGTGTGACCTGGTCATACTATTGGCAGTCCTGTGTGCTGGTGTGCGTTCTTGTGACCTGATCGTATCATTGTCAGTCCCGTGTGTTGGTGTGCGTTCTTGTGACCTGGTAATATTATTGCCAGTCATGTTTGCTGGTGTGCGTTCTTGTGACCTGATAGTATTGTCAGTCCTGTGTGTTGGTGTGCGTTATTGTGACCTGATCATATTATTGCCAGTCCTGTGTGTTGGTGTGCATTCTTGTGACCTGATCGTATCATTGTCAGTCCCGTGTTGTGGTGTGCGTTCTTGTGACCTGGTAATAGTATTGCCAGTCATGTGTGTTGGTGTGCGTTCTTGTGACCTGATCGTATTGTCAGTCCTGTGTGTTGGTGTGCGTTCTTCTGACCTGATCGTGTTATTGTCAGTGCTGTGTGTCGGTGTGTGTTCTTCTGACCTGGTCGTGTTATTGTCAGTCATGTGTGTTGGTGTGCATTATTCTGCAAACTTAGGTCAAAGAAACCCAGAGATAAATGCTCACTTAATGGTCGTTGAACAGATATTTTACTGTTTTTCGTTATGCAATAGAACCTCTCTTAAGCGATCATTTATTTATTGAATATTGGAGTATCATAAAGCAGGTGGTTGCTTAATGCAGGGCAAACGTAGTGCAGAAAGCTCCTACGGGGGCTTTCTATATTACCTTTGACCTGCATTAAGCTACAGCCTGATTTACATGCCCATAACGAAACCTCTTTTTGTTGCCCGCTTAAGACAGGCCCTACTGTAAACACATAATATATTAGCAGTGCTAAATTATGGACATGTCTGTTTTACGTATTAAATGACATTCATTTCAGCTGTTTCGTGGGATAAAGTTGTTTTTGTGACCTAGATACCACTGTATCGAATGAGAAAAGCTATTTGACTGGCTCGACTAATTTATTAAGAACAATAGTTTGCCTTACGATGTAGGTATCTGCGACGAAATTGAACAAAGTGTTTGCGGATTTTCGTCCAAAATTGTTTATGTATACCAGCAGGAGCATTACACGTATGAAAGCTAGATAAGACGTGTAAATTCAACACTTTTAACCATTTCCCTGTTCTATGTTTATTTCAATTTTCAATACCTACTGAATATTCATTAGCAAAAAAAGTTATAATTCAATATGGAAGGTGAAATATTGTAGCTATTTTGGAAACTAAAGAAATATAACTTTCAGATTCCATTAGCAAACAGAGCAGACCCTGATCAGACGGCTCCTGATCTGGGTCTACTCTGTTTGCAGAAGCGTGAAAATGCGTTTATAAATATGAGGGCCAGGGTTAAGAATACATGTTGCCCCTTCATTTATCCACCACTGACGATTTTAGTACCTGTATTTAAAAACGAACCTAAATATGTATAGCTCTGCATTAGTATTTAGAACAAATATACACGTTACATGTGTAACAATGCGGGTGTGAGTGTATGATGTTTACTTAATACTTGCTAAAGAGACTGAGAATAGCTCATTTAATTCTCCTACAGAGGGTCTCTTGGAAACGGTTCTAAAGAGTGGTCACAGCATAGTGGTTGGAGGAGAAAGGGCGTTGTTATTATTTGAACACAGTTTTCTATATCGCTGTATTAGTGTTTACATCTTGGCGTATATTTAGAATCATTTCCAAAGGTTGTCGAGAAATGACGATATAAGTGTTTAAAAAAGCATTTTTATCTATGGCTCTGGTTGCCTAGAGACAGTAAATTAACCCTTTCGCTGCCAAACTCTGTCGTCTGCTAACTTTGTCGTCTGCTACAAATTTTCAATTTTTTTTATTGCTTCATTTTTATTTCAAAAACATAGTAACAGTAACAAACAGTTTGGATCCTGATGAGACGTCGAGTTACTCGGCGTCTCATCTGGATCCAAACTGCTTGCATTGGTAATCACAGATCCGGCATTGGCAGTGAAAGGGTTAAGATGTGCATGTATTGTTGTAATGAACATGTGACTAAAATAAAATAGTTGACTTACTTACATGTACTCGTACTCATTTATTACATTTAACAATCGATTATCGTTTTATATAAATAAATTTACTTGAACCCCTTTACCTCTTGAAAAATCATACAAGAAATAATGATACCATGAATATTAACCCTTTCGGCGCCAAATTTCTAATTGTCGTCTGCAATCCAATTTTTGTTAGATCATTCAGTACAATAAGGAAATAAGAACTAAATGCAAATTTCAAAGGAATAAAGCACATTATATATAAATAGAGATTGAGACAAAAAAATGAAGTCCCTGATCAGATGCCGCCTTGAAATGGTGTCGTTTGATCTGGGACTGCACTATTTGTCGTGGTGCATTTATGTGACATCGGCGGTGAAAGGGTTAAATGCAATTACAGGATTATACGCTCGTATCGTAGGGATATATGAATACGTGACAGCTTGGCCTTGGTATAAACTGTACAATTAGATTCTACGTGTATATCAAATTCATAAGCAAATAGAGCAAACTATGATCAGACAGCTTCTACAGGAGCTTTACATTTATGATCAATAGACTATTTACCAATGCGAAAAGTATAGATTAACCAGACGCAAAAAAAACCAGACTGTATAGGAGCCGACTGATTTGGGTCTATTCTGTTACGCAAAGGCGCCAAATGGCGTTTTTACGTAAAAAGTTAACTCACTAACAGGAGAATAGTGATAAAGAAAACATTCCGTATAACGCCCATCCTGCAAAACGTTGCATGGTCTAGCTACCCTGGAGACCTAGAATTGAACATCCGGTGATGGGTCCGTTGTCAACCCTTTACTCCATAAATATGCCTCTCTATGCCTTTGCAAACAGAGTAAACACAGATCAGACGGCTCAGGTAGGACCCGTCTGATCAGGGTCTGCTCAGTTTGCTAAAATAATTTGATAAATCTATTTATTTACTTTCTAAACTGTCTAAAATAATCCACCTTCCATATTTCTATTTTGTCCATGCCTATTAAGTAGGTATTGAAATTTGAAATAAACATAGAACAGGGAAAGAGTTAACTGAAATCGCTGAGATGCAGAGGTTACTGATATAAGTAAGGCGCATAAATGGCACCAAATGTTGGTCCTTGATCTCTGCAGTAGAACATATACGCCTTAAGGTGCCACGGTATGTTAGAAACACACAAAAGATCATTTTTTATATTATTGCATTAATTAATAGATACTAGTCTCTTTTATCCATTGCATTAACGAAATACCATAAACTAAACCACAAAAGCCGTATAAACCCCTTTTACTTTATTACCATCGAGCTTTTCTCTGACTTAGTCAGTCAGCCATTTACGAGGAAGGTTTATCAGGTGCACCTAAGGGGAGTGGGGTGGGGGTGCTGATAATTAGGACACATACGTGATAAAGCAATAGGCGGTTATTTATCCGCATTTCCCTCTCGGTAGCCTCAAACTATGTATGCCACATGACTAGATAAGCTTTCTTATGGATGATTTATGGGAAACCGGCATTTAGAAACCGGCTTTTTTAATTGATCGGATGGAAGAAAGGGGGAGGAGCTTAGTGGAAAATATCATACATATTATAAGCTCTCCATTGGATATAAATTTGATTGAAAGCTATAGATAATTATAAGATTACGCAACATATTTGGGGGTCTTTCTATTCCTTTTCATGCTTTTGACAGATGCAAATGTAAAGGAGTCGGCTTTTTCAAACAATCATAACTTCTGTGATTTGTGTCCGAATTATACGCGGTTTGCGGCCTATCAAAGAGTATTGTCTTAGCCAGGGATACGTGTCACATTTTTGATATCTTGCTTCGATCGTCTAAAATAAAAGAAACGTAGCGGGAGGCAGAATTTTAGGGGTCTTAAAACTAAAATATTGCATATCTCCCAAACGGAGAGTTTATAAAAAAAATCTGTGACACGGTTCCCTGGACATGCTAATGATTCACATGTTGGCCAATTACAATAAGATTAGTCCAAACGATAACCTGGTAATCGCTGTTTGAAAAAGTTAAAACTGGCACATTTAAATAGATTTCAAACGTCGGTTTTGATAGGATTATCGATGTTTCTGATAAATAATCAAATAAATTAATATAACTAACAACCTAGGCTCAGAAAAATGGCTCTATGTAGTTTTTAATATGACGTTTCGATATCTGGTTCTAAACTATCTCGCCACCTTAAGCGGCTAATAAAATAACGTCTAAATCTGAGTCTTTTAAGGCAGATGGTAGCTCATTGCAGATTGAAAATAATTCAGATATCTCCTACTGGAGATTTCTGCATTACTTTTCCCTACTTAAAGCAACCACCTGATGTTAAATAAACGAACTGTCGCTACCGCATGTGATAGTTGATAGGCCGCGAATGTGTTATCCTAGCACCCCCTCCAGTCCTGAAAAAAAGTTAATAGTTGGGACGCCATCGTAAGTGATCAATTATTGCTTGATAAATATTCATGTTGCAAAAATGGCACCATGGCCATTTGTTAGCCGTTAAGGGGTCAAAAGGTATTTATTAGATATTTTCATATAACGTGCAGACGTCTGTCAGTGATGTACTGAAAATTGCTGTCTTTGGTCAGCATGGTCTGATTTGAATTTCTGCATTATGTAATTTAGTGTCCTAACATAGCGTATTAAGCTCTAAAATAGGACGATCGCAACTTTCGATTGATATCGTCCTATGTAAGAACTTACCACTAGGTCAGTCGTGTGATCTATCAGACCCCACCCCCCCCCCCCCCTTGATTATTTGGATGAAACTACAGTAGAACCTGTCCTAAGCGACCATTCATTTATTGAATATAAGAATCTTAACCGATTTGCTCCCAGAGGATTCTTCCATGCTTATATAATGGATTGAGTTATCTTTTATTTAAGGTATGTCTGGTTTTGTTTTGTATTGAATTTCCTATCAGCAAACAGTGTAGACTCTGATCAGACGCCGCATAATGATCAGAGTCTACACTGTTTGCCTACGTCCCATATATGGGATCGTGGGAGTAAATGTGTTAAACATCAGGTGGGTGCTTAATGTAGGGCAAGAGTAATGCAGAAAGCTCCTACAGGACCTTTTATATTACTTTTGGTCTGCGTTAAGCTACCACATACGTTACATACCCATAATTAGACCTATTTTGATGACCATTTAAGATAAGTAGTCTGTCGCAAAGAGGTATATCAAATTGCTCCATCGATATATCGGTTGGTTCTGTTCGGTTTATCGCTTGTATGTACAGTAATACCCTCTAAACCGGAGCATTGATAAAGAATAAGTTAGATCTTTTTCGGCAGGTGGCTGCTTAATACATGATGGATCGAAGGTTTACAGAAAGCTTCTTACGGGACTTTCAGTCTCAATTTCAACATACTTTAAGCTGCTACATGTTGGAAATGCCTGCACTGACACTAATTTTAACGTCTGGTTTATCGTGAAAATGGTGTACATATTCAATTAAATCATGTTAATTTCTATAATATGATGACATTTTTTCATTACACGTTGTGTATTTATCACAATATGGTTTGCATTTGTCAATATACGATGTGCATTTGTCAATAAACGTTGTGCATTTGTCAATATACGCTGTGCATTTGCCAATATACGATGTGCATCTGTCAATATACACGGTGCATTTATTTCTATACATTCTGCATTTGCTAATATGCATTGTGCATTTATCAATATATACCGTGCCTTTGTCACTATACGCTGCCAATTCATTCGTCGCCGCAGTGGAGGCGGAGACCTATATTTGTTTTCCCTTTCTTTTTGGGCTACGGAAGGAGCTTGGTATAGCGCAGTCGGTAACAAGGTCGTACTTTGCTCTAATATTGTTACTACATGTATTTGTTTACATACATGTACTTCATAAGAAATTTATGTCATTTCGAACTAAACATATTACGAAAGTTTAACATGAAACCAAGTGATTTGTCACAGTTATCGAAATACTAGATTGTTTTGTATTTTATTGATGGTACAATTTACATAAAAATATGAATAATAAAATGTTACATTAAACATTTATACCAAGTAAGGTATAATTTTAATAGGTTTTTTAAAGCGGACCCATGAAAATTTAGGTGTGCAGGCGCGAGGTTAAACTTGTCTTAATTTTAGAACTTTCGTTTCATGAAAATGCAGTTGACCTAACGTTTTCAGATCTAGGCAAACTATTCCTGATAAGGCTTAACCCTTATAATGCTGAACTTCCGTATACATTTTTTGGACTTTTGTGATTTGCATTAAAAGGCATAATGCTTTAACAAGTGTAAACCCTTGTCACTTTGCAAATGATATATCATCTGAATCCCTAGATTGAAAGCGACAACCATTCTATAGTACAAAGTGACTTTGCAAACAAAGCAGACCTGGATCAGACAGGTCCTGTAAGAGCTGTCAGTGTGGAATCTGCGTCTGCACTGTTTACTTCTAGATTTGTATCTAGTATGTATAATGTACTTGACAGTTTGTATACTATCATCAGAAAATATATGCTTTCAATGAATTTAAATAAATTTCAAGTACAAAAAAAAGAAGCCAGTTGTGAAAAATATTTAAAACATAACAACATTTTAAAGAAAATGGTGTGGTCAGTATCCGGACTGTCTCAGACAGTGTCCAGTCAGTCGAAAATAAAGTAAAGTACCTAGTTATAGCCTACCTTCAGTCCGAAAGACTGTACATTTATTCCCCTGGTCATTGAGTCACTGCTAACATATGGCGCAATCTTGCTGCCGCAATACCGGCTAGTGACCATCACAGGTACCCATTTTAACTCCTGGGTTGAGAGGATGTGCGGGTGGGAGATACTGAAAAGTGTCTCTGAAATTTCCGGGAGGGACCGGCATTTGAACCTCTGACCTTCGGTTTGGTAGTCAAGTGCGATACCACTATAGATCAGGGTACACCACACAACCCATGAATTACACAACTAAAATTCCCATAATATCAATATAGTTTGTCACATTCTCTTAGAATAAACATTTTGACATTTGTAACATGATATACACTGACTTAACCCTAACGTGTTTTCACGTATTTGCAAACAGAGTAGACCCAGATCAGATGGCTCAAAGAGGAGCCGTCTGATCTGGGTCTGCTCTGTTTGCTAATAGAATTTGATAGATCTGGTTCTTTATTTCTAAAATGACTACAACATCCAACCTTCCTTATTTCATTATAACTATTTTGTCCATCAGTAGATATTGAAATTTGAAACAAACACTGAGCAGGGATAGGGTTAACATATTGCAAGAGAGTATAAATATCAATTTTGAAATTAATTAATAAGCCTCCATGAATATCTTTTTAAGATTTCATTATACCTATTAATCAATAATTATTCATTGGACGATATTTTCTTTTCTGTACTTTGACAGGCATACATTGCATACTATAAAGAACTGTAGATATTTATTAACCCTTGTCTTGCTGAATCTTATGGCAAAACATAAATAAGAATACGCCAATAAATAGATCCAACAGAAAATAGTGATTGTATTAAGCACACTATGTCTGAATGCCCCTTTGCTTGGTCCGTTTTAGGCCAAATTAACTCAAATAGGAAAGGATAGAATTAACACAGTTTGTGTAACCTTTTTCTGTGGAAAAGCATAATTACTGTAGACCCTGTCATAAGCGGTCATTCATTTACAGAACATATGTGTCTTAAACGCAGGTGGTTGCTTAATGCAGGGGGGAAAGTAATACAGATAGCTTCTATGGGAATTTTCTGAATAACTTTTGAACTACAGTAAAATCTCTCTATAACGGTCACTAAATTGTGTTAATTAGTTGGTATTTAGGGCAGTTGGCTGCTTAAACAAGGTGAAAGGAAAACAGAATGCTCCTATAGGAGCGTTATGTTTTACTTTCACTTTGCTTTAAGCAGCCACCTGCCTTTAACACAAAATATTTGATGTAATTTAGTGGCCGTTATAGAGAGGTTTTACAGTACATTAAGCTACCATGAACCTTACAACTAATTAGACCTATTTGATGGCCACTTAAGACAGGTTCTACTGAACATGTATACCCGCAATTATTATGAACCAGTATAGTTTCTCCACTTTAATATCTCTTGGGTTTGTTTTCTAAAGATATTGTTTTCTCCTGGCTAACATGTAGCTTTTACAGAATGGTTTATTCATCTGTAGCTTAACCTTTTCTCCCTTCCTATACGTTCATGTAAGAAATAGTGTCTGTATGAATATCTATTAGCTTTGTATTAATCGCATATGAACGCATAGGGGTGTTGCCATGACAACAGTTGTAAAATCATGTCTATATATTTCCATAAGCAATAGAGCAACCCCTAATCCTGTATCCTAATCCTGTAGGAGCCGTCTGATCTGATCTAGGTCTGTTTTGTTTGTAAGGACGTTAAAAGGAACGGTGTTAATTCCAACATTAGCCTCTGTATGTATAACCCTTTGCCCCATGAATAATCATGTACGAAACGATGACGTCATGAATATTAATTAGTTTACTTTTTTATAATGACTAAAAAACAGGAATTATTGGCAATGGCAGACACTTTAGAAGCATATCTACAGTAAACCCTCTCTATAACGACAACTTAATTACATCAAGTAGTTTGTGTTAAAGGCAGGTGGATGCTTAAAGCAAGGTGAAAGTAAAACAGAACGCTCCTATAGGAGCGTTCTGTTTTACTTTCACCTTGCTTTAAGCAACTATCTATGCAACAACTTCGATATTGCTCACAGCTTCAATTAGCACGACGACTTGGAACCAGGCGAAACCTTGAGTAAGTTTGTCTCTCATCTGGTTTCAAGCTGTTAGGTATTCGGTCAATAATTTCTCAAAAGCTTGAACGGATCCGAATTATTAAAAGTTGAAGCAGATCATGGTTTTACCCATTTAATTCAGCAATCCCATCAGTGGGACATAAACAAACAATGAAGGCCCAGATAAGAGAGTTCCCCGAGGAGTCCTTTGATTAGGGTCTGCGCTGTTGGTGAACCGATGTATATGTGTGTGGTTTATACACAGACCAGCATAAATTATATTAAATGTTTTGGCTGTGTCCCCTCAACATATAAATGGATAGTTTCCAAAATTAATTAATTTGTTAAAAGTGAATTTTGGAAACTATCCATTTATATACCTACAGTAAATTAGTTGGGTGTAAATGATTTAACAAATAAGAATACAATATAACTCGGCGATTGATTTTCTTACCACAGGAATCACGTCCAGACTATATTACTTTAAAGAGATAAAGGTGGGGTCGATTTGGTTGAGTCCCTTCTACACCTCTCCAATGAGGGACTTCGGTTATGACGTCTCAAACTACACGGAGGTGGATCCCTTATTTGGGACCATGGAAGACTTCGACGTTCTTGTGAAGGAAGCACACACACAAGGCAAGTCTATCTTTAATGTTTTACCCAATAGAGACGTCTCCTCACAGAGTAGATCCAGATCAGACAACTGCTGCCGGAACTGTCAGATCAAAGACTGCTCGGTTTGCGTATGGAATTATATAGCCTATATATGTCTACAGGGCTTACCAAATTACCATGGTCAAAATGTGTCTACAGAGGTCCAGATGAAATGCGTAAATTAAAACATTTTCAAGAATAACTTCTTTATTTCTCAGTCAAACCCTATGTTGTTTCCGCTCTTTAGAATCGCATTGAAGAGACGATTTCTAAAGAGTGATCACAACATAAGGTTTGATGGAGAACTAATTGTTTTAGTATTTGAGTACGCAGATGAGACGTCGAGTAACCCGGCGTCTCATCGGGATCCAAATTGCTTGACAACCTGGTTGCATTTTGGTAGACAAACTGATTATAGCTTGAAATATGAAAGTGTAGTAGGTGAAAATACCTGTAAAAATGATTTGCTCAGCAGGCTAGAGGTAAATATTGATACAATATTTCTAACATAAAGATTCACGGAGTGAATTGTTAATAACGAGGTCTGTTAGAACTGAATTCTGCTACAAATGTTACTTACTACTAACTTCCGAATTGCTCAATCTCTTGAGTTAACTATTGATCCATTGTCAAACAATTTGGGTACTGATAGAACGCCGAGAAACTCATATACAACTTGAAAATAAGCTGTATGACAATGCCTGTTGGGTCGTGTATACCAGGCAAAGGGTAAACGATAATTGCATGATTTCCCTGGAAGTTTTAGAGTTTTCACTAACTAGAATTTAGATATTCATTGAATATACATGTATCTACCATTATTGACGTGAAACGTTTCGCTAAGGTTAAGAGGTGAAGGGCAGAAATTGCCACCATACATTTACCTATTTAAAATAAAAATCCATTGTCTCTTTGGTAACACAGTCATGCTTCTCAAACGTTCACATTTACCCAACGGTAAAAGCTAATGTCTGCTCATATTTATCTCTGTTCAATTTTGACTACTTCCGAATCGACTATGCCTTTGAGAAAGTATTAACTAGGTGTTATGATGCAAGCGTTTAAGAAAGTATTGACTGGTATCATGATGCAAGTGTTTAACAAAGTATTGACTAGTGTCATGATGCAAGCATTGAGAAAATATTGACTAGTGTCATGATACAAGCGTTTAAGAAAGTATTGACTAGCGTCATGATACAAGCGTTTAAGAAAGTATTGACTAGCGTCATGATACAAGCGTTTAAGAAAGTATTGACTAGTGTCATGATACAAGCGTTTAAGAAAGTATTGACTAGTGTCATGATACAAGCGTTTAAGAAAGTATTGACTAGTGTCATGATACAAGCGTTTAAGAAAGTATTGACCTAGCGCCAAACAGCTTGGATTCTGATGAGACACCGGGCAACTACTTGTCTCATGTGCTGGATCCTCCCTCTTTGCAGATACAACTAATGTTGCTGTTAGGATGATGAGTGTTAACCCATTACCTCATAGGCTATTTTTAGATACAACCTCTTTGAATAAATCTACCGAAAAGGAGCATTAACTGGAGAAAAGGATTTTTTTTAGAATTTTGTAGTTTGAAACTATTGTGATAAATAGAGCATTTGCTCCTATAGGGGCAAAAATAATGCTCTATTTATCACAATGGTTTCACAAAGTGATTTTTACAGAGTTGTCAAAAGTCGTCAATGTGAGGGAATGGGTTAAATGATTATTTTTGTTTTCCTTTCTTAACGCAAGGTTTGAAAGTGATCGTGGATTTTGTCCCCAATCATACCAGTAACGAGAGCAAATGGTTTGATCTTAGCCGCAGAAAGGTCGGGAAGTATACAAATTACTACATTTGGAGTGACGGCATCAAAAATAGCAGTGGTCGCTATCCGCCAAACAACTGGGTACGTAGTAGAACGTGACATGTAATAATTGATGAATATTCATATAAAACCCCATCTATTATAAATATAAATTACATATACTTAACCCTTTCCCTCATATAAACGTGTTTTCCCGCATTTGCAAACAGAGTAGACCCAGACCACACGGCTCCTAGAGGAGCCGTCTGGTCAGAGTGCTCTGTTTGCTAATAGAATTTGATAGATCTGTTTCTTTACTTTCTAAAATGTCTACAGTGTTTCACCTTCCATATCTCTTTATATCTATATTTAATGAAGATTTAGTAGGTATTGAAAGTTGGCCTAAATACAGAACAGGGAAAGGGTTAACACCTTTCAGACCTTTGTTAACAGTAGATCCAGATCATGACCTCTGTAGGATCCAACTGACCGAGGTCTGCTCTGTTTGCATATAGATTTGTATAAATGTAATTCCTCGTCAAATAACGGGATTTCCGAGTAACGGGTTAACATAGGCCGATTTAATCGGACTCACCTCGATCCAGTCTGCTTGCAATACAATTACATTGTACAGTAAACCCTCTCTATAACGGCCATTAAATTGTGTTAATTAATTGGTATATAGGGCAGGTGGCAATTTAAAGCAAGGTGAATGTAAAACAGAACGCTCCTTAAGAAGCGTTCTGTTTTACTTTCACCTTGTTTTTAGCAGCCACCTGAATTTAACACAAAATACTTGATGTAATTTAGTGGCCGTTATAGAGAGGTCTTACTGTATATAAGTCAAATTGTACATGATAGTTGAAGGTTAACCCATTCATTTATATAAACGCTTTTTAACGATATTACAAACATAGTATACCCAGATCAGACGGCTCCTTTGCAGGAGCCGTCGGATCGGGATCTCTCCTGATTGAGATTTGAACTATACAGACAGGACACTACTGTTTTGATTTAAGCCGTTTTTTTTATTGAAATACATACAAAAGGCTTGCACCATGCCCTCGATATTATGTTGTAAAAGTTAAGTTAACCACTTCCCCCATAATGACGACTTTTGACGACTCTGTAAAAGTTACTTTGTGAAACCATTGTGATAAATAGAGCATTCAAACTACAAAATTCTAAACTTTTCCTTTTCTCTAGCTAATGCTCCTTTTCGGTAGATTTATTCAAAGAGCTCGTATCTAAAAATAGCCTATTAGGTAAAGGGTTAATGGATATTCATAAAGCGGCCAATTCATGCAAAAATGTTCATTAACGAAATGGATAAACGCCGTTCGAGAGCTTAAAGCAAACATACGGTATTAATGCACATTATATTTATACTCATATAAGATTTACAAAACACTTTTTTTTTTTCTAAAATTTTCATTTGGTCTTTTTCCATTTCTATCAATATCCTATTAGCTTACTAGACATGTGTAGCTTCCTTTATTAATACAAAACGTAAATGGTTTAAAAATAGCAGACAAATGCTACTGTGTGTTTTTCATTTGTCACATCTTTATCCTGTTCTTCAGCAAAGTGTGTTCGAGGGTTCGGCGTGGCAGTTGGACGACGTCCGGAATCAGTATTATTACCACGCCTTCTTGCAATCTCAACCAGATATGAACTTCCGGAATAAACACGTCCGCGAGGAAATGAAGGTAAACTCCCATCACCTCTCAACACATTCGATGCCATGACGACGAGTCTGTGATAGCATATGCAAACAGTTTAGATCCAGATGACACGTTGAATTACTCTGCCTCCCATCAGGATCTGGGTCCATGCTTATAAAACATTTTAGTTGAGTCTGAGTTCGTTCTCAAGATTTTGATTGGTCAGATTTGAGTTCTCAAACTTTTGATTGGTCAGATTTGAGCCAAAGGCTCAAATCTGACCAATCAAAAGCTTGTGAACGATCCCAGACTCAACTAAAAGTTTTATAAGCATGGATACAGATAGGTTTAACAATTTATCTTGCTAAAATAAAGTTGAATAATTTACGGTAAGGCGACCGCGACAAGAATTTGAGTTCACATTGCGGTTCACCTTGAACGCTTGGTCGATGGCTCTAGAGGTCATCGCACGGTCGTCGCACCTGCCTCACATATAACCCTTTCGTATGTTAACCTTTCACTCTATAGATAAGCATTTAAACGCATTTGCAAACAGTGTAGATCTAGATCAGTCGAACCCTGTATGAGCCGTCTGATAAGGTTCTGCTCTGTTTGCTTATGAAATAATATAAGCTAGATCTTAGTATGCAGTTTCTGCCATGGTTAAAAAATTCCATCTTTCATATGCCATTATAAGATATAACCATTTGATATTCATCGTGTTATTGTGATTTTACAGAAATAAGCACGGAGTCAAGAATTAACCCTTCGCTTGCTATTCACGTCAATATACCGACCTGTAAATAGTGAAGACCCAAATGAGACAGCTCCTGCAGGAGCTGTCTCATCAGGGTCTGCACTATTTACGAGTTGATTGTGCAACCAGTGCGCTCCACAGTAGTGATTGCACAGCGAAATACTTGTACACAGTGAATATAAATGTAATTATACAACAGGGCATGGGTAAAGAAGGAGAAATGTATTTTAAAATTCAGCAAGAGAAGGGTTAAATGTAATACAGTTGAACTTCGATATCTCGAACTTGGATGGCTAGAACTTCGGGATAACTCGAAGTAAAAGTTCAGTATTTTAAACAAATTCAATACAGAATTGTTATAAGATTTATCACTAAGCATATCTAGAAACAAATGTTACAGCTTAATGCATGTCGAAAGTAAAGACATGCAATAAGTTGTAACAATTGTTTCTAGATATGCTTAGTGATAAATTTAGAACAATTATGTATTGGACATAGGTTCAAATTAGAAATTGGATGATTCGAACCTCTGCTATCTCGAAGTAATATGTATGGTCCTTTGAAGTTTGCGATATGAAAGTTAGCTGTATACCAACATGTATAGTGTCCTATTCTATAACATAGCATATGACTCCGTCTCCTCTCCTCTTGCGCGTTGTATTATTACATAAAGGGGTAGTACAATACTTGTGGAGAATTATGATTTTTCTGTTCCAGACTGTGTTGCGGTTTTGGTGTAACAAAGGAGTGGACGGGTTTAGGATTGATGCAATACCTCATATGTTTGAGCTTGCGAACGAGACCGTGAACGAACCTCCGGGCCCTGTGAGTCTTCTAGTTTGTCGTATCTGTCGAATGTGTTTAAGAAAAAAGAAATATGACGGATTATCATTTTCGACAATATTTTGCAAATGCAAATTTGTATAATGAAATAGAACTGTCCTTAACGCCTTTGCAAAAAGAGTAAACCCAGATCATACCAGCTCCTATTGGACCCGTCTGATCGGAGTATGCTATGTTAGCATATGAATTTATAATAGATATGATTCTACCATTTCTACATCCAGATGAGACGCCGCATAATGCGGCGTCTCATCAGGATCCAAACTGTGTGTCACCTTGACCATATTTTTGCTAAGAAATGAGAGAAAGTTTATTTTAAGAATTGATGCAGACGACAATTGTTGCAGATGAAAAAGGACTTAGCGTGCAAAGAGTTAAATCAAGACGGAAGAAGTCGCTACTGCAAAATGTGAGCAAACAGTTTGGTTTCATAAAATGACTTTTACAGAGACGTCAAAAGTCGTCAACACGAGGGAATAGGTTAAACCTCCAGAATTCGACCACTGGATTGAAGTCTTACATTTTACAGTCAAGAGTTTTGTGGTACTGTAATACAGTAAAACATCTCTATAACGACCACTAAATCATTTTTGTGTTATAGGCAGGTTGCTGCTTAAAAGCAAGGTGAAAGTAAAACAGAACGCTCCTATGGACGTGTTCTGTTTTACTTCCACATTGCTTTAAGCAGTCACCTGCTCTAAATACCAACTAATTAACACAATTTAGTGGTCGTTATAGAGAGGTTTTACTGTAGATATATTTTAGTACACGTACATATATGTGTTTTCTGAATGCAAACAATACGTAATTTTCCAACATCGAACTTTCCAACATTGAACCGGATATCTGCCTTAAAATGCTTTTATGACAAAATGATTTACATATTTTTTATCTGTGTTGTTTTCAGACAAACGGATTTAATCCGAATCTTCACAAATACACGAAGAATCAGCCGGAAATATTTGAGGTGGTCAAAGAGTGGAGAGCGGTATTAGACGAGTACGAAGAAGACGATAGTGATTCAAGGTAAGTGGAAGACGATACAGTGCCCTCTCCCTACAACGGCCCTCTCAATAACGATTTCCTCCTTACAACAACGCATGTCACTGTTTCCGAAACAACAAGGCTCCAGAAACAACTTTTTTTCAATCGTATTTTCTTTATGCCTCCATCAAACCCTATGTTGTGACTACTCTTTAGAATCGTCACTTTGTGACGATTCTAAAGAGTGGTCACAACATAGGGTTTGATAGAGGCATAACGGTTTTAGTTCTCGAACAACACCTTATCTGGGGATCTGCAAACAAGCTAATTATGTTCAAGGTAAGGGGAAGAAAAGTTTTACGCTTTATATACATTTGAACCCGCCATAAGCGGCAATTCATTTATTGAACATGAGAGTGTTATGAAGCAGGTGGTTGCTGAATGTAGTGCACACTTAATGTAAAAATAGTCTACAGGAGCTTTCTGCGTTATTTTTTACCTGTTTTAAGCTACCACCTATCTTACAGGCCCATACTTTGACATCTACTTGATGGCCGCTTAACAATTTCCCTCATATTGACGACTTTTGACGACTCTGTAAAAGTCACTTTTTGAAACCATTGTGATAAATAGAGCATTTGCGCAAATGCTCTATTTATCACAATGGTTTTAAACTACAAAATTCTATTTTTCCTTTTCTCTAGTTCATGCTCGTTTTCGGTAGATTTGTTCATGGAGGTTGGATCTAAAAATAGGCTATGAGGTAATGGGTTAAGACAGGTTCTATTGTAATGCTAGAGGTGTACATGTATATAGGAAATCAAGATTAGTACTTTACTTTGTCAATATTCATGTTAGAAATGATGGTGTAATGAATATGTATTTGCTGAGTGTTATAATACAAATAAACAGATGGTATTTTGGCCACAGGGGACCATTACGTGGGTCTAGATGGTCTAAAAAGTAAACAAAAAGATTGGGCCGATTTAGTTTTATATTGTATACAAGGGTTCCAACTCCCGATTCGCCGATTTCCTGACCGATTCGAAATAACGCCTGGTTTCTGACATCCAAGATGGAATAACCATTAATGTTTAATAATGACATCATAAATCATTATTAGCCGATTTTAGTATAGCCAATTGACGCAAGAAATAGTTGCCATGGCAGAAACTGTATAATCAGGTCTATATCATTCCATAAGCAAACAGAGCAGACACTGATCAGAAGTCTCCTGCAAGAACTGTTTGATCTGAGTCTTCTTTGTTTGAAATAACGTTACAAGTGTGTATATCCCTTTCCTTCATAGGCTATTTTAGATCCAACCACTTTCAATAAATCTATACCGAAAATGAGCATTAACTAGAGAAAAGGAAAACTTTAGAATATTGTAGTTTGAAACCATTGTGATAAATAGAGCATTTGCTCCTATAGGAGCAACTGCTCTATTTATCACAATGATTTCATAAAGTGACTTTTACTGAGGCGTAGAAAGGCGTATTGATGGAGGAAATTATTAAATAGTAAAGGCTTAGGCAGCCACCTGCTTTGATATGCTTAGTATTACATTTTCATTCATTAAGTGATCACTAAAGAGATATTCTACTGTACATCGTCCATTAACAGGTTTCTACTGGCTGAAACGGTCGGTATTCCACAGGAAGCTAGAAAGAAATACTACGAAGCTGGTTCCGTTCCTTTATTCTTTGACCTAATTGCTGCTAAAAGTAAATGCAGGGCAACTGCCGATTGTTTCTTACAGATCATACGAGACGGTCTTAATTTAACAGAAGGACAATGGCCAAATTTTGTGGTGAGTTATCTGTATTAAAACGTTTGAAAATCTTATTTGCAATCTGAAAACTTAGTAAATAATTTTAAAGATGTATTTCACTAATTGATATGTTCACGCATTTTGCCTAACAAAATGACTCTGATTAACTAGCATAGAGCCGTTTTTATCGCAAATATGACAGAAATAGTGCAGAAACTGACGGGAACGAGTCCGTCTTTTACATCGATTTGTTTTAATGCTTTAACACTTTAACCCTTTCACCGCCACAGTCGAGTAAATGCACCACGACAAATAGTGCAGTCCCAGATCAGACGCCGCCTTTTCAAGGCGGCGTCTGATCAGGGACTTCACTATTTGTCTCAATCTCTATTTCTATATATGTGCTTTATTCTTTTGAAATTTGCATTTATTTATCTCATTTCCTTATGTTACTGAATGATTTAACAAACTTGGATTGCAGACGACAATTAGAAATTTGGCGCCGAAAGGGTTAAAACCTGGCTCAAGCGGCCAACTATAAGATGTCTCGTTCTTGGTTTGTAAGATAGGCGGTAGCTTAATGCAGTTCAAAGATAATGCAGAGCTATTGCTTCTAGCTGCCTCGGTTTGCAGACCTCCTTCATTTAAAACGCTCTTCTGTCATTAAAACACTATGCCGCTCTCCCTCGCTCGAGTGTGGCCATGATGCAGCTACATATAAAATTAACCCCATTCAATGTCATGAACATGGATCTGTGATATCATATGCAAACAGTTTGGATCCGACTGTGAGGCAGAGTAACTCAACATCTCACCAGGATCCAAACTGTTTGACATTCTGCTTTTCTGTTTAATAAAGAAATTGAACAAGATTGAAACAGACAAAAATGTATCCAGCAGACGACAATGGCAGGATGAAAGTATTTATGTCACTATATGCTGTGAGGTATGTTTGCTGTTTCTGAGGCAAATCTGACTAAACCTTCAAACGACAATACGAGTACAATAATTCTTGGTGCTAGATGCAGGTGGTAGCTTCATGCAGGACAAACGTAATGCAGAAAGCTACTAGAGGGATATTTAAAAATTTAAAGAATATATCTCCTAAAACACTGACCTGTTGCGTGTTTACTTTCGTCCTTCTGATTCGTACTTGTAAGTGTGTAAGATACTTTTGACGGAGTGCTAAATAGCTTGGATCCTGATGAGTTGCCTAGTTACCCGGTGTCTCATCTGGACCCTAGTTGTTTGCCAATGCAAGTCTGGGTCCGTGCTTATAAAGCTTTTAGTTGAGTCTGAGTTTCGTTCTTAAGCTTTTGATTGGTCAGATGTGAGTTCTCAAGCTTTTGATTGGTCAGATTTGAGCCAGAGGCTCAAATCTGACCAATCAAAAGCTTGAGAACGATCTCAGACTCAACTAAAAGCTTTATAAGCATGGACCCTGATCTCGCTCAGCATGATATAAGTTAAGATGTACACTGCTCATATCTTCACCAATTTTGCGTAATAAAAATAACTTCAGAATCGGAATATCTATTACTTTAAACTAAGTTCTTAAGCACATGTCAGCGAAAAATTTGTTTGTATTGTAAAAATAAAGTTTTAAAATTCCCTCCGAAACCAACGAAAACACATTCGTTATACACCTGGGCCAGATATGTAGCGCACGAACCCGGTGTAGTACATGTGGGTAAATATTACACAGATATGGGTCTGCATTGTTTGTACACATTAGTATCTAAAGTACTTTATATGCAGCATATGAAACAGCATCACTACTTCAGATGCTGACTTTTACCCTTTCCCTGTTTCATATTCATGTAAGAAATAATGACATCATGAATATTTATTAGCTGATATTTTATGATGGCATATATACACAGGGTTTTTGTTTTTGTATTGGTAGAAATTACGGTCACGTCTATCATAATTTCATAAGCAAACAGAGCAGACCCTGATCAGACGGCTCATATAGGAACCGTCTGGTCTGGGTCTACTCTGTTTGCAAATGCGTGAAAATGCATATGAGTGATAAGTGTTTAAACGATGAAAGGGGTTAACATAGGTAAACACTGTTCGTTAGTCATTAAATTAACTAGTTTAATCATGGCCCCGCTCAAATGTAAACTCCTGGCATACCTTAAAGGTTGATAGTAAATAGCAGGGATAGACAGACATTCGAACTAAGATTTATATCTAGAGCACTATGTATCCCTTTTTGCACTGATTCAACTTCAATTTAACTGGGTCGTTCCGTACCTGCAAACAATACCTGTCAACTAGGTGCTCTTACCTTAAGCCGGATTATCAGTCTCTTAACTAAAATGTGACTTGTATAAATTATCGAAGAAAGTTTATACCGTTAATCCATTTAACGCTGAATATTGTAAGGGGGGTGGATCACCAGTGTTCAACGATTCAAGTCCATGCAGTATGAACTGCTTAGGATGTTTGACAAACAGTGCAAAATGCCAGTCAAACCGCCCTTGGAAGGATAATGGTGATATAAAACTGAACATAAAGATCGTCTAGTGATGACTACACACATTTCAAAATTTAATCTTGCAGAACACAATGTACATGTTGCATATCTCCTTACTATCCGAAATGAAATTCAACCGGCGTGAAATTGAATCCGCCTGAACAGTGTCTCTCCTGTTTGCTTAGTTACATGCCCATCAAGAGATGGCTCCTATTATGCGAAACCCCGTTACGGGCTGGCGGACGGATGGGTTGGCGATCGGGTGGCATTCGAAACATGTTCACTCTCTAAGATAAGCAGTTTGTTTACGAGTGTCACCAAACTAAAGCTGATAACCAGATAAATGGTGCCAGGCACTTTAAGAGTTATGGTTTTTGAATTAGCTAAAATGCCCTTTTTGCCTTGTTCGCTTTCTAAGTCAATGAGTTATGGCAAATTGTTGTATTGCTTGTTTTAGTTTGCCATTTCATATTTTAATTTTTAATTGTTTCTTATTCAGAAGAGTGGTTATTATATACGTTTGATAGAATGACATATGGGGTCCAAATATCTGTTCACCATAAGTGAACAATGATAAAAGTCTTATAAGAAAATATTTAATAAAATTGTTTAAAGTTGTTTCAGGGACTAGTAATCAGAGGTCCAGATAAGATGCGTAAATTTAAACATTTTCAAGAATAGCTCCTTTATTTATCCACCAAACCTATACTGTGACCACTCTTTAGAATCATCTCGATGAGGCAATTATAAAGAGTGGTCACAGTATAGGTTTGGGTGGAGACATGACGATTTTACTATTTGGGTACACACTTTTATCTGTAGCTCTGTCTAGAATACAATACCATTTTAAGTATCAACACCGGGTTCACCTTAAAACAACAGCCGATTCAGTTTGATGCATCTGCCAACACAACATTTTCAGCCCATACCAATTTGATTTGACAGCTGTGTGGTGTGCGGTGGTCTAGTGGTAACGCGCTTGACTACCAATCCGGAGGTCCGGGGTTCAAATCCCGGTCCCACCCGGAAATTTCAGAGACTCTTTCCACTGTCTACCACCCGCACCTCCTCTCCACACAGGGGTTAAAATGGTTACCTGTGAGGGTCACTAGCCGGTATTGCGGCTGCATAATTGCTCCATATGTCAGCAGTGCTCAATATTGTAGGCGAATGACTGAAAGTAGACCTATAACTAGGTACTTTACAGCTCTAGTAGAACAGCCGTTTCAATTTTACCCCAAGGGACTCTTTGAACAACAATCAATTCAGTGTGTACTGCCTTTAACCATAGAACCATTTCAGTCTCAACTCAGGTCTAATCCGAACATTCGTGCAACAACATCCATTTCAGTCTAATGGAAAATTGTAACACAACATCCATTTCAGTCTAATGGAAAATTGTAACACAAAATCCATTTCAGTCTAATGAAAAATTGTAACACAACATCCATTTCAGTCTAATGGAAAAAATTGTAACACATAATCCATTTCAGTCTAATGGAAAATTGTAACACAAAATCAATTCCAGTATAATGGAAATTTGTAACACAGCATCTATTGCAGTCTAATGGAAAATTGTAACACAACAGCAATTGCAGTCTAATGGAAAATTGCAACACAACATCCATTTCAGTCTAATGGAAAATTGTAACACAACACCCATTTCAGTCTAATGGAAAAGTGTAACACAAAATCCATTCCAGTATAATGGAAAATTATAACACAGTATCTATTGCAGTATAATGGAAAATTGTAACACAACAGCCATTGCAGTCTAATGGAAAATTGTAACACAACAGCCATTGCAGTATAATGGAAAATTGTAATACAACAGCCGCTTCAATCTCAGCAAGTCCTATTTAACCAACAGTCATGTCAGCCCGACGGTTCGTATACATTGACTTGTTGGCCGTTGTAGGCCTACATTGTGCCTTGGCTCTGTTCCCTTCTCGGCATAGAACTATATTTATGCAACAGCCACTTCAGGAAGGAATTCATAATTAATCTAGATGCAGTTTGTATCTCATGAGTATAAACATTGTAACAAACCCAAATTGTTATTTAAAAAATGTGCCTTATTATTTATAGGCAGTTTGTTGAAAAGCTAGGTAGTATTTAGATACTAGGATGAAATTTGTCCGAATTATTAGAGAGATTGAGGGAAGACGGAGTTTTCGCTAGCTTTTCAATAGATCATAGTGATTTAAATATGATATCACACTCTGTCATTAAAAAGCAATGCGCGTTATATCAATATTTTAATGGATTTTATTTGAACGAATGCACGATTCGTTTTCTATACCAATTGAGCTACGCCCCTTATGAATCTAGCTGAAGCAGGTGCAACTAGCGTACTGATTCGGTTTAGAAAGAGTCTCAGTAGTAGTAGTCGAAGTAGGGCAGGCCATTTTTGTCAGCAGCATTATTGCACGAGGAAACAAAGACACACGTATTAATAGAATTGATAGATCAACCCGACTCTGTAGCAAATCTCGCGAGTATTCATGTAAATAAAGTTGGCAGTCACATTAGGTAAGACGCGACCAGAGGACGATGCAAGTCGCGTTTCGTTCGCTTAATTGCCCTGACCTTTGGAATAGTACAGACATAAAATACACATATCCAGGCGTAAAGTAGTTCTGTTTAAATTAATAATGTAACACAAAGTATTGTGCTTACAGTTTATAGATACTATTTCCAGATAGGTAACCATGACAACCCACGTATAGCCAGCAGTATTGGCCAGGAGTATGCAGACGCCATGAACATGCTGCTCTTGACCCTACCCGGCACCCCTACCACTTATTATGGCGAGGAGCTTGGTCTACACAATGGAGACTACAGTGGTCAGCCGCCAAAAGACCCGTATGCAATAACATCTGGCGATGTGGTAATGCCCGTGTTTTATCCTTGGAAATCAGCGGTGTAGCAGGCCTATTCTAAGTACTGGCACATGCATGTTCTACATCATGAGCTACATACACGTGGCTACATGTAAACTACAGTAAACCCCCTCTAATGCGACCACCTGAAAGATGTATACTTACGTGTGGGAGAGGCAGGTGGTAGCTTAATACAGGGCAAAAGCAATGCAGAAAGCTCCTAGAGGAGCTTTCTTCATTACATTTGGCCTGCATTAAGCAACCAACTGCTTATAACGACACCAATGTTTATTCATTAAGTGGTCGCAATAGAGGGGTTCTACCGCATTTATAAGCTTATTTACGTGTCATAGTTGACATTTTTTAGCCAGTGCATCATGTACTGACAAAGGTGCTTGTGCAATTTTTTATAAAACAGTAAACAGATTGTCAAGCAGTTTGGATCCTGATGAGGCTTCTGGTTATTCGTCGTCTCATCTGGATCCAATCTGTTCGAAAAATATGATATCACAGACCAGCCATCATGTCACTGAATGGGTTGATTAATGTTCGACAATGTAATATAAAGTTTCTTCAGGCATATGGCATCTGAATAGAATATTGCAGAAAACATATCAATATATCGATAGTATGAAGCCTTGGTTTTTGTATCCAGGAGAAGAGTATGTTTTGTTAGTCAGTGTTAAACGCGGACATATTATATATTCTGTATTTCTCCAAAGGTGCCCGACGCATGCTTGGACTCACCCATGGAACGCCCCCCCCCCCCCCCCCCCAAAAAAAAAAAAGATTAAAAAAAAATAAAATAATAATAATAAAAAAAAATGTGATCAAAGTATGTTAAACTAGCCTAAAACTATCTATTTGAACCTTAAACCACTCTGAAAAACAAGAAAAACACGACCCGGAAAAAATTTCCTATCGGGTCTATATAATTATGTATTGAAAGGTATCTAACTACGACAGATCAGCTGCGGAAAATACAACAGTCATGTTTTTCAAAGTCTTACAGCAAAGCCAATTCAACACCGATTTCAATCATTTTGGTCTTGATCCGTTCCAAATTCCATATGCTAAGCGGAACAGTTAGTGCTTTCCTTAAATATTGCTCCGTCTTGTCGCTGCAAGACCGCGAATTTGAAAATACGCTAAAGCGAAACGATGTGACTCCCGCCAGGATGCATAGAAGTATATAGGAGGATCTGTATTCGTTAAACTTTTCAGCAAAAACGCTAATTATGCTGAAACACATTCGAAAAACATTCAACTTACCGCAGTTAAAACGGTGCTGGCCATTTGTAGTCTGCTATGAGACGCTAGTTTTCTTTCTCCTACTTTCGTTTTGAACGAGAGTGGCCAAATCGCTGTGGCCCGGAAGTAGTAGTCAATTTGCATATCGAATAGTTTATGAGCCGGGTCACAGCAAAATGGTCGCATCCGTTCAAAAGGAAAACTGGCGCCTCGTAGCAAACTGGAAATAGTAAGCACCGTTTTAATTGCGGCGATTTTAATGTGTTTAGATAGTGTTTTCAAATAGATAGTTTTAGGCCAATTGGACATACTTCGATCTTTTTTTTGGGGGGGGGGGGGGGGGGGGGAGAGTCCATGGGTGAGTCCAAGCATGCGTCGGGCACCTTTGTATTTCTCCACAAAACAATATAAAATTTACTATACAACTCAATAGATTATGTAATCGCCCACGCAGTAATGTAAAGTATGTTCACCTTTAATGCCACGTGCTTCTACTTTATTAGTCGAAGTCACGTGACCCAGAGAGGAACCCAATGCAGTGGAATTCTTCGGCCAATGCCGGGTTTACAACAGGTACCCCGTGGCTCGGTGTCAATAGTGACTACAGGACACAGAATGTAGAGGTGAGTGTAACCTACATACATTTACATTAGGAAGAGTCTTGAAATATTCATGTAACAGGCAAACAGAGTAGACCCAGACCAGACAGCTGCTATTGGAGCTATCTAATCAGGGTCTGTTCTGTTTACATGTACGTACTTTAATTTTTTAAATAGGGCATCGATGACCATAGTAAATATAGTAGTGAAACAGACTTGTAAGATAGCAGACATGTAAGAGAGAGCAGACATGTAAGATAGCAGACCCTGGTCAAATAGCTAGGTTAAAGGGTTAAGCATTCCACCATTACGCATGCATGGTGCACATTCTCAGACTCAAACTTACAATGTACTCAAACATTTTTGGTTGGTTCCGAGCTTAAAAAAGTATTTGATTGTTCCATTTTCATTAACACTTTCAACCTTTAATTACCAGAGTGGAATAGCCCACCAGTCGGTTACTATAGAGCCCATTCAGTATAAAAGGCTTAACAATGTTTTGAAATGATATTGCAAACATGTCCCGGGTTGCGAATGTTGAAATACATGTATGTATATTGGACAATAATGCAAAATATGTGTCATTAGTATACATAGATTAACCCTTCTCTTGCTGAATTTTAAAATACATTTCTCCTTCTTTACCCATGCCCTGTTGTATAATAACATATATCTTCACTGTGTACAAGTATTTCGCTGTGAAATCACTGCCGTGGAGTGCACTGGTTGCATAATCAACTTGTAAATAGTGCAGACCCTGGGTCTTCACTATTTACAGGTAGGTATATTGACGTGAATAGCAAGCGAAGGGTTAAAGCTTGAGCGAATTCGAAAATTAGTATTCAATCTGCTTATGAATCTCTGTCCCAGAAAGTTTCTGCATATATGGCTATACAGTTTCAAACTTATAGTTCTTGATTTTATACTTAGGCCGAAACAGCATCACAAGTTTCTAGTTTGGCCATTTATAAGGGTCTGGCAGAAATACGACAGCTACCGGCTTTCATGTCAACTTACATAGGTAAGTAACCAAGGTAATCCTTCACTGGCCAGACTAGGTCCATGGGAACATTGATTACTTACTGTTTTAAAAATTAAAAGGAGAAGAAGAATTTGATTGCCATTGAAAAGATAAACGATCATTATAGTAAACATAGCATACCCTAATCTGACAACTCCTACAGAAGCTGTCTGGTCTCGGTCTGCTGTTTGCAAATATTTAAGATATGTGGGATTATCCAGTGAAGTGGGCAAACGCAATGTTTGTTTCTTTAAATACAAGTTTCACATTAAATACTGTAAATATTATTTTATTAATATATTATGGTGGCATGTTTCTGCCACCAATTTATTATTTAAAATCGCGAACATGTTCGTATTAATATACCGCTACCACATAAATGTATATTTACGAAGTGTGATGGCAGAAATGAGCGACCATAGACTTTTGCATTTTTTTATGTTTCAGATTTACCGGAAAAAGCCAACGATGTACTGGTTTACATAAGGGGGGATAATGCAGACAAGTATGCTGTCGCCTTGAACTTTGGTTCATCTGACATAATAATAGACATTGACGTAGGCTACAAACGTGGCTCTTACCAAATTAGGACGAAGTCTCAGACCTCCACTTTGGGAGAAGTTGATATGTCACATGTTTTTATTCGCAAAGGAGAGGGTGTGATAATCCTTCTTTTAGAATAGATTTGTGTACCTTGTGCCATCTTAAATCCTCATCTAGCTAACCTCGACATCAGTCTCGTTTGCAAACAGCTTGGATCCAAATGAGACGCCGAGTAACTCGGCTTCTCATCAGGGTCCAAACTGTTTGACATTCGGTCAGTACAGTTTGAAACTTTCTCAGACGAGTGTGCACTGACAGCTGTCAATACTTTCTCAAAAGTTTGATCGATTCTGAAGTAGTCAAAATTGCTACATATCCAATTTTGAGCGGACATTTTACAGTGGGATGGGGGAGGGGGTTAAACGAACTCTGTGGTCAAAAATTCCATTTGATAGAATTCCTGTACATATAATTATGTTAGATATGGTAACCTGTAGCTATATTACCGATCAAGTGATTTAGTGAGCAGTATCTGTGTCGGGGCCGCTGTCCTGAAGGTTCGACGTTACCGATTGCTCAGCCATCAAACCTTGTTAATGAATAGTTACTGATTGCCTAGCTACCTGGAGCCTGGCATTAGGGTTAGGGTGCTAAAAATAAGATATGTCTACTAAGCCATGTTCGAAGGCCCTTTCAAAAGGGGCAACACTGTAAATAACACTTTTCCCAATTCTCTTATACCTTATGTATCTAATGCTTGTATACATAAATACATGAAAATAAATCCTCGAATATGAATAGTCAAGACTTATAATAAAGGATATAGAACAAATCCTGATAAAACAGCTTCTACAGTTGTATCATAGAGCTACAGATAAAGATGCGTACCAAAATACAGTAAAACCTCTCTATAACGGCCACTAAATTACATAAAAAAGTTTGTGTTAAAGGCAGGTGGTTGCTTATAGCAAGGTGAAAGTAAAACAGAACGCTCCTATAGGAGCGTTCTGTTTTACTTTCACCTTGCTTTAAGCAGCCACCTGTCCTAAATACAAACTAATTAACACAAATTAGTGGCCGTTATAGAGAGGTTTTACTGTAATATTTTAAAATAGTTATTTCTCCACCAAACCCTATACTGTGACCACTCTTGAAAATCGTCTATTCGAAGCGATTCTAAAGAGTGGCCACAGTATAGGGTTTGGTGAAGAAATAAAGGAGATATTCTTTAAAATGTTTAATTTTACGCATTTTATCTGGATATTCTGATCTGGATTTCCTCTTTGCAAAAGTATATAACACTGAATCTCAGTTAAATTGACACTTTGGTAATTTTGCTGTCCTATCTGCATATTTTAAAAGAAAAAGACAATGTCTATTATAGATGGGAAGATCGGGTTATCATATTATCAGAAAAAAAAGATATAAAATGTCATTTCATTTTTTTGCTAAATTATCCCTTGTCCATGTTGTACATGTAGGTACACTCCTTTAAATACACCCTATTTGGATATAATAGAACACCGAAACATACAAACCTGTGTCATAAAACGAAGCATGTTGAATTTACTTATTTATCTTATAATTTAGTGGCAAAAATGTAACTAATTTGTTCATATTTTATTGGTATAGCATGTCCAAAAAGTATCCATCAGATACGTTAACAAAAGTCGTAAGGGCTGTTCATGTGGAAGGAAGTCCATTTGTATGCTTCATTAGCAGTTATCTATCGTCTTAAGATGCTTCTTCACAAACTAAAATTTAATTCAGCTGTATTTGACCTACAAAGTAAACAACAACACAAAAAATGTTAGGATATTAGGTTGGTACGTTTAAAATGCATCAAATACGTTAAACTATACTTTAAAATATTGTACTTATGTTCTATGGCAGAAAATATTTACGCCTCAAAGCACCTTTTCAGTAATAAAAGGAAACTTTTTCTTCCAGTCAATTACTGCAAAAATCAGACATGACCATAACAGCAACCATATCGTTGCATTAGATATGTTTCATCAGATACGTTAACAAAATATTATACTTGCATCAAATGCTTACTTATTTCCGTAAAATTTCTCTGTTCTTATTGGTTTTCGTAACTGAGTCATACGATATACGCCATATACCGCAGAGAATGTGATACGAGGTTGAATAGTTTTCTTCGCGCGTTATTTAACTCCTATGAAAAAGAGTATTAAAGACATATGGTGTGTACCAAAAAGATCAGACGAGTTAAGTTTTATTTTACTTTACTTTATTATTTGCATTTTTATTTAAGTAAGAATCTATAAATCTTCGCAAAAATTGTGGTATTGTTTATTTTAACATGTCAATGACTTCAGATTAGGTGTTTCTTAAAGAGGAAGTTTCTACAATGATCGCATATTTTCAATAATATCATAAAACTTGGTATTTGTTATGCTCTATCATTATTATGAAGGTTCCCAATTTTAACTTATATCGAAAAATGCCCCTGTGATATAAATAAACCGATTTTATCAATACTGATAATTTTTGTTCTACAACACAATATCGGCCTTTTCCGTTAAATTCTTCCGCGTTTTGCCGATGATCACCCGATCCCTCAATTGTTTACGTAATACCTTTCTCGGAAGTGATCGGAGAATCGCGAATATGGCGAACAGTTACGAAACTAAAACCCAACCCGAATAAAACTGAAACATCGGGGAGTAAAACCGGGATCGGCGATATCAAACACATGGATGTTTTGTCATTATAAACGGTAATTGGACGGGTCTTTTTGCGATATACTACTTTTCAGCATATAAACAAGTGAGTTTTGTATATTTTAAGTGTTTATGAAACGCGTCAAATGTAGGGACATCCCCTTTAATTTATTGTATCTGGTGGTGTTTTTTGTTGTTGTGTTTGATTGTACTGTGGCTTTTAAACATATCGGAAGGTTTAAAAAAATATTTTCAACACCTAAAGGAATACTTGCAACAGGTTTTTTTTTACGATAAAATTATGTACAGAAGTAAAATCTCTCCAGAGGATGTAAATTTTCATTTAACGTATCTGATGAATTTCCGTATCTGATGAAAATATTAAGATACTGCCACCTATAATTAAAAGGTTAACTGAATGAATTGATAGCAGGCAATTAATGGCTATATGCAAATAACACGTCTTTTATCGACGTTTCAGAGAATATCTCCTCGACTGAAAGCGAATAAAAGTTACTTTTTTAAACTTAATTAAGCTGTTAACGTTTCTGATTATGATTAAGACAGCAATTTTTGAAAAGCTAAAAAATGGAGATAACAGTATATTTAAAACCAGCCAGGTATCATTTTGTGTTGTACTGTTGTTGTATCAAATGTTACAGTACATAAGGTTCCGATATTACGCACTTCATGTTTTCTTGTTTCTAGTTCTGAAAGTGTCAATTTAAATGAATTTCAGTGATAAGGCGGGCTTTCGATGATGAAAGTGACGCTGATGATACATATTTATTAAATTACATTTTATAATGGTACATGAACACACAAATGTCTGGTATTGGTAGAAACTGTAGACTCAGATCTATTATGATGTCATAAGCAAACATAGCATACCATAATCAAACGGCTCCTATAGGGTTTACTCTGTTTGCAAGCGCTTGAAAAAGCATAGTTGTATGGAGGAAAGGATTATTAAAACAGCCATCTCTATTTAATCATCTGCTTCTTATACACGCCTTTTCACACATCTTCAAACAGAAAGCCTCGTTCAGATGGCTCCTTTAGGAGAGCAACATGGGCAGATTCCAACATGACCTGTCTTATCTAGTTCTACACTGTTTTATAACTGCATACAAATACATCTCTGTGTGAATGAGGTAAAGGGTTAAGACGTACACTAACTCCTCTTTTGAGAAGTCGCTTAAGAGTGGTTCTGCTGTTTATTAAATTAATTAAATGATACTGTATATAGTAAACCCCCTCTAATGCGATCACCAAAAAGGGGCATAATTATGTCTGGCAGAGGTACTGGCAGAGGCAGTTGGTAGCTTAATGCAGGACGAAAGTTATGCAGAAAGCTCTGGAGCTTTCTGCATTACTTTCGTCCTGCATTAAGCAACCATCTACTACTTATAAAGACAGTTATGATTATTCGTTAAGTGATCGCATTAGAGGGGTTCTACTGTATATCTCTATATAGTGGTCTAATTCTGAGTGTTAGATAATGGTTGCTTTTGTTACTGGTAGCTTAATGTTAGACAAACTGTATGCTCGTAAAACCTCGTACATGTGTTTTGTTTTGTTTTCTTAATTAAGTTTTATTCTGAATTAAACAATAACATGCTTCTTAAGACTTCTTGAGAGAGAGAGAGAGAGAGAGAGAGAGAGAGAGAGAGAGAGAGAGAGAGGGGGGGGAGAGAGAGAGAGAGAGAGGGAGGGAGGGAGGTAGAGGGAGAGAGGGAGAGAGAGAGAGAGAGAGAGAGAGATAGTATTTTATGTAATATGTAGCATTCTTGATATTACTTTTTTGACACTGACATATTTCTTTTGACTGCATTCTCCCATAATCATAATAAATGCTGTTTAGTTATACAGACAGATAAACATATCAATTTATCATTTCATGCTAATAGATGTGTCTGACATGTTGCGAGTACATGTATTTGTAAAGAAGCGATTTGTATACAGTAAACCTCCTCTAAATGGGACGACGTTCAAAGTGGTATCAACACCAATCATTTAAAACACGTGACAGCTTAATGCAGAGTGAAAATCGAGCAGGAAACCCCAAAGCAGCTTTCTATGTGATTTTCACTCCTCATTAAGCAGCCACCAGTCTAAAACAATATATATTATTAAATAAAAGTCCGGTTTTTATTGGTAAAGTCCGGTTTAGATAGGTAAAGTCCAATTTAGAAGGGTTTTACTGTACATGATGTGACAGTAGTTACTTAGTATTTGATGGACATTTACAGATGAAGCCTGTTTCATATTACTGTTCATTTTTCTGTAATAAAATCTTAAACAGAGATTGACGACTTTCTATTGTGTATTATTTTCCATAGACACAGTGCATTCTCGCCAACTGAAACACTCAGATAAATAATGTTATCGGCATTGACGCCAGGTGGCAGCTTAACCCTTTACTCCATAAATACACATTTATACGCCATTGCAAACAGGAGCCGTCTTATCAGGGTCTGCTCTGTTTGCTAGAGACATAATATAGATATGATTACAGTATAACCTCTCTTAACCGGAATTCTAGTAGATAATAATTTAGATACTTTTAGGCAGGTGGCTGCTTAATGCAGGGTGAAAGTCATGCAGAAAGCTCCTCTAGGAGCTTTCTGCATGACTTTCACCCTGCATTAAACTGCCACCTGTCTCCAAGACCGATATTCATACTAAATTAAACTGCCGGTTAAGAGAGGTTTTACTGTATATAGTTGCTGCCATGGCCAAAACCGCATGTGCTCATTTTCTATTATAAAAAAATAATCTAGTTAATATCGAAATTGTTATTATTTCTTACATGAATATTCATGGAGTAAAGAGTATGTGTTTGGATGGCTTTACATGAATATTCATGGAGTAAAGAGTATGTGTTGGGATGGCTTTACATGAATATTCATGGAGTAAAGAGTATGTGTTGGGATGGCTTTACATGAATATTCATGGAGTAAAGAGTATGTGTTGGGATGGCTTTACATGAATATTCATGGAGTAACGAGTATGTGTTGGGATGGCTTTACATGAATATTCATGGCGTAAAGAGTATGTGTTGGGATGGCTTTCTGTATGAATTTCACCCTGCAGTAAACAGCTACCTGTCTGTCTAAGAAAATTTTCAGTTATGTTTTATTTTATTAAAAGCTCTGCTGAGAGAGGGTTTGCTGTGACATGCATACATGTAAATTAAAAAATTTAAACCGATCAATCAAAATAAATTTATTTTGTTAACCAAGTATATAGGCGCCAGCTTATTGTTTTTCTCGCTAGAGGAGAATTTGTAATAACCTATTTATATACAATCAGTTTAGGATCCAGATGAGAACATGTGTCAATCTGTATCTCATCAGGATCCAAGGTTTATGAATTTTGAATTTTGAAAACACAAACACCGAAAGAAATGAAAAATGAAGCAGATGACACGTTTGCAAACCACACTATTATTTAGTATATGAAGAGTTAACGCAGAGACTTTATTGACAACGAAACTTTGAAACTTGCAGTTCCTAATGAGAAGCCGAGCTACTCAGCTTCTTGCCTGAACCAGTATGTTTGCCAGTGCGACTTGTGTCGCGATTAGAACCTGATTAGGATCCAAACTGTTTGATACTCTGCATGTGCTTTTTGAAAAAAAAAGTATGCCCGTGCTGAGAGAGTTTGTAACCATTAGCCTCATATGCACATTTTGACACATGATTTACAAACAGAGTAAACCCAGAACAGACGGCTCATGTAGGATCTGTCTAATCAAGTCTGTTCCTTTCATAAAGATTTGCTTTGGTAGTACATGTAATGATAATCTATTATACCACTGTAAACATTCAGCTAATTAACCCGTAAAATGCACGAAACGAGTCATCAATGCCATTTGCAAACAGTGTAGACCCCAGAGTCTACACTGTTTTTCACGTTAAACATTTCTTTAGAAACATCCCTAAATATTCACCGTAAGATTGACATGTTTTAAGTTTGGAATGCATGTACAGTAAAACCTCTCTATAACGGCCATTAAATTACATCAAGTATTTTATGTTAAAGGCAGGTGGCTGCTTAAAGCAAGGTGAAAGTAAAACAAAACGCTTCAAATTAACACAATTTAGTGACCGTTATAGAAAGGTTTTACTGTAGCCCATTTACATTTCAGCAATGTAAGGGTTAATAAAGTTTCTTCCTGCAAAAAATCGCTTAACACATAAACGATTTAAACACGTTCTTTATGTGCCTGTATAATCAGGGGGGATTTATCATGCTATACATGTTTAATATCGCTTTCAATATTATTTCTCAATTCAAAAGTAAGCCATTTATATGAAAAAGTCCCTTAGGGCTTATCCACAACATTCTTATTATATTCTTATATGCTTTCGTACATAAACAAATATGGTGTGCGCGTGTGTGTGCGTGTGTGTGTGTGGGGGGGGGGGTGCATGCGTTTTCGTGCGTGTGCGTGCGTGTGCGTGTGTGCATTTAATAAATAATTTCCAGTCCATGACATGTAAAGGAAGACGTCCGATGTTCGTCGGTATATGAAATAACCAACATTTTTCAGGTAAATAAAATCAGTCAGGTTGCACCACTGCCGAAGTGTAAGCCAGCTTGAAATTGTTCGTACATGAACAATCTGAACAGGGATTCGAACCCTCTACGGTAAAAAGCTTAATCCCTGTAGCTTTATATACATGTCAAAACATCCAGAAAGCTCATATAGGAACTTTCTGCATTACTTTGACCTGCATTAAGCAACCGTCTGTTTTTTAAGACTCCTATGTTGAATCAGATCTGTATAATTCCATGAGCAAACAGAGTAGACCACCCTGTAGGAGCCGTCTGGTCAGGGTCTGTTCTGTTTACTTCTGATTAACTCATTCTCTCCTAGGCAATTTTTAGACCAA
Organism: Azorinus chamasolen; assembly: GCA_963576725.1. Lineage (NCBI taxonomy): Eukaryota > Metazoa > Mollusca > Bivalvia > Cardiida > Solecurtidae > Azorinus > Azorinus chamasolen. The sequence continues at coordinate 23,642,372 of OY755242.1, forward strand.
ACCTCTTTGAATAAATCTACCGAAAAGGAACATTAACTATAGAAAAGGAGAGTTTTAGAATTGTGTAGTCCTGAAACCATTGTGATAAATAGAGCATTTGCTCCTATGGAGCAAATGCTCTATTTATCACAATGGTTTAAAAATTAGAATTTTATAGAGGCGTAAAAATGCGTCACTAGGGGTCAATGTGTTAATATATATCTTATTCTACAGGGTTGGTATTACTAAGACATTCTGTGTTCATATATGATTAGAAAGGAAATATTAAATCAATTCCAATATAGTCTGGTGGAAAATTCATATTAATTTGTATCTTAAGCTCTTTGTAAATCCATTTGAGCAGCAAAGAATCCATGTCTACTGCCTATATATTGTTTTGCTATAAGCATATGTATATGTGTTTAATACCATAAATTATTTGAGTTTGAGTTTGAGTTTGATTAGAAATGATCTACTTAATATTACTGATATTATTAATTCATGGGGTAAAGGGTTAAGCGACCATGTATTAATTGAACATAGGATAATGAAAAATCAGGTGGACAAAAGTAACGCAGAACGCCACTAAATGTGTAGGAGATTACTGTACAGTAAACCCCTTCTAATGCGACCACTTAATGAATAGACATGGGTGTCTTTATAAACAGGTGGTTGCTTTAATGCAGTACAAAAGTAATGCAGAAAGCTTTACCACCTGCATCTAGCACCCATAATTATATCTCGCATTAGCGGGATTTTACTGTATTTTTATCTACATTAAGCTGCCACTTGCCTTAAAGACCAAGAAATTGACGTCGTTCTGGTTGCTAAACCCGATGTTAAGTACAAGAAACATTTAACTCAGGGGAGGTAATTCAGGTACAACGGAAATGAATATCAATGAGTGATTTATCTTGATAACATCATAGTGGTCAGACTTCCTACATGTCTCAATTATGCATATATGTTTCTGCCGACTTCTCTAATTTTCACTGACCATCGGAGGATCCCTCAACTGAAAGTTCCATCAAAGGGCGTTCAAGACTGTAACTCAAAACACTGTACATTCGCCAACTGTGTTTAGCTACAGACTGCCAATTAAGGTAACCCCGACTCCTTTTTATTTCTGTTAATAACTGCATCTACTAATTATGCCTTACCTTATAAGGAGAAGAATTCAGTAAGCGTTTAGCTTACGTTATATAGCACTGTAGTGATACTCTGTAATTGTCGTGTATAATGTACATAGTTCGAAATGAAATACAGTAAAACCTCGATTATTCGAATTTTTCGGTAAAGAAGAATTTAGACCCTTTTAGGCAGGTGGCTGCTAAATGCATGGTGAATGTCATGCGGAAAGCTCCTAGAGGAGCTTTCTGCATGACTTTCACCATGCATTAAGCTGCCATCTGTCTTAAAGATCGATAATAATACGTATTTTAGTGTTCGAATAATCGAAGTTTTACTGTATGTTTAAACCCATATCAAATACTGACAACTCTAAAATGGAGATTTTTACAACTCGCTTATTATATATACTAAAACCAGTTTTATTCTGCTTTCAAGACGTGAATCTTAAGATTTGTACTATCCTTAAGATTAGCATTAATGGCGATACAGAACCAATATAGAACGTCATTAATTAACTCTTTCCACGCATAGTTATACGTGTCGTTTGCAACAAGCGTCATTGTCTGCAACAGTTGCCTGCAACAAGTGTCGTTGTCTGCAACAGTTGTCTGCAATGAGTGTCGTTGTCTGCAACAAGTGTCGTTGTCTGCAATAAGTGCCGTTGTCTGCAACAGTCGTCTGCAACCAAATGTCATTGTCTGCAACATTTGTCCGCAAAATTGTCGTTGTCTGCAAAAGTGTCGTTGTCTGCAACAAGTGTCGTTGACTGCAACAGTTGTTTGCAACAAGTGTCTTTGTCCGTAACAGTTGCCTGCAACAAGTGTCATTGTCTGCAACAAGTGTCGTTGTCTGCAACATTTGTCCGCAAGAATGTCGTTGTCTGCAAAAGTGTCGTTGTCTGCAACAAGTGTCGTTGACTGAAACAAGTGTCGTTGTCTGCAACATTTGTCCGCAAGAATGTCGTTGTCTGCAAAAAGTGTCGTTGTCTGCAACAAGTGTCATAGTCTGCAGCAGTTGTCTGCAACCAATGTCTTCATTAAGTGTCGTTGTCTGCAACAAGTGTCGTTGTCTGTAACAGTTGTCTGCAACAAATGCCGTTGTCTGCAATGTTCAGCTGTCTGCAACAAGTGTGCTGTTTGTAACAATTGTCTATAACAAGCGTCGTTGTCTGCAACTGTTGTCTGCAAGAAGTGTCGTTGTCTGCATTAGTTGTCTACAAGTGCCGTTGTCTGCAACAATTGTCTACAACAGATGTCTGCAACAATTTCGTCTGCAACGGTTGTCTGCAACAAGTGTCATTGTCTTCAACAAGTGCCTACTGCTACAATTCGCGAAGCTAATGTTTGTTCCATTTCTCTTCAAGGATCTGTGTACAGAGTCCTTCAATTGGATCTGAATTAGACTGTCTACAACTGGCATTCAGAACGTAATTAACGGTACAAGTTAAGATAGACACTCGCTTTGGGGCTTTACAAATATAGTAAACCCAGACAAGACGGCCCCTGTAGGGATCGTTTCGTCAGAGTCTCGTGAACTTGTTTATTAACTAATATAGACCTGATTCTACAATTTCTGTCATTGCCAAAAAAGGGTGTTCATAAGCAGAGACATATACATGTATATGTCTCTGTCATAAGTCATTGTAACGTTTAGCCAATTAAGGCATGTATTCATGGTGCCATTGTTCCTGACAAGAATACTCACTAGGTAAAGGGTTAGTTAAACTTTATTTCAAATATATACAAATGGCAAACACATATCAACAAAGTATTTCTAACCCTTTCCTTTGCGTAAACGCATTTTGCGCCTTTGAAAACAGAGTAGACCAAGATCAGACGGCCCCTGCAGGGTATGTTCTTATGGCATTACAATAGATATAATTCTACATGATTACAAAAAACATCATGTTGACATATGCCCTTTTAACCCTTCGCTTGCTGAATTTTAAAATACATTTCTCCTTCTTCACCCATGCCCTATTGTATAATAACATATATATTCACTGTGTGCAAGTATTTCGCTGTGCAATCACTGCTGTGGAGCAAAGGTGCCCGACGCATGCTTGGACTCACCCATAGAACCCCCCCCCCCCCCCATACAATACATATATAGACCCGAAAGGAAATTTTTTTCCGGGTCGTGTTTTTCTTGTTTTTCGGAGTGGTTTAGGGTTCAAATAGATAGTTTTAGGCTAGTTGAACATACTTTCGATCACATTTTTTTTGTGGGGGGGGGGGGGGGGGGTCTATGGGTGAGTCCAAGCATGCGTCGGGCACCTTTGCTGTGGAGTGCAATGGTTGCACAATCAACTTGTAAATAGTGCAGATCCTGATGAGACAGCTCCTGCAGGAGCTGTGTCATCTGGGTCTTCACTATTTACAGGTAGGTATATTGACGTGAATAGCAAGCGAAGGGTTAAAACCTCGGTAAAGAATATTCATGATATCATTAATGGTGCAAGAATGTTCAACAGGTGAAGGGTTAAAGTTCTACCGTGTACATTAGAACCTATCTTAAACGGCCATCAGAAAGAGGTCTAATTATGAGTATATAAGGCAGGTGGTAACTTAATGCAAGTCAAAAGTGATGACGATAACTCATATATAGGATATTTCTGTACTTAGTATGACCTGAATTATACAACCGCCTGTTTTAATACTCCTATGTTCGATAAATGGATGGCCGCTTAGAACATGTTCGACAGTACCGAAAAAAGTTACACACACTTGTTAGATGTACTCAAAGAACCCATATATGATACAGTAAAACCTCTCTATAACGACCACTGAATTGTGTTAATTAGTTGATATTGTGGGCAGGTGGTTGCTTGCAAGGTGAAAGTAAAACAGAACGCTCCTGTAGGAGCGTTCTGTTTTACTTTCACCTTGCTTTAAGCATCCACCTGCCTTTAACACAAAATACATGACGTAATTAAGTGATCGTTATAGAGAGGTTTTACTGTAGTAGACTTATCCAAATGTTAATTTTGAGCGAAGTAAGGTAGAATGTATTAGAATGTTTTGCGATTGAATCAACTGAGGTAGATCCTGATCAAGACGTGTTACCGCGATGGTTCTATTACAGTGGAACTTTTCTGTATCGACTACCAACTTATCAAACAATGTGGTCTTTAAGTATGCGATGTTGCTTGACGTATATGCATACCTGTCATCCTGCAACAAGCTGCCCTTTCTTTCATATGAACGCCCTTTCACGCATTTGCAAACAGAATAGACACAGACCAGACGGATCCAATAGGAGCCGTCAGATTAAGGTCTACGCTCTTTGCTATTAACACGATAAAGCTCTGATTCTACAATAGCTGTCAAAGCAAACTGTTCCCTTCAAATTACACTATAAACATTCAGCTAATGAATATTCATGATATAACTATTTCTAACATGAATATTGAACAGGGAATGCTTGAACCCTTAGAAATAGACCGGTATGTAGGTAAGTTTACCAAACAGATTCAATACAAAATAAACACGTCGGGTACCAGTCGTGGTGAAAGATCAGGATCCAAACTGCTTAACTGTTTCGCTACCAAACATTGTCGTCTGCTAAACTTGTAGGCTGCTACGAGTTTTGCTTGTTTAATTTCTTCACCTTTCATTTACAAAATACCATAACAGTAACAAACAGGTTGGATCTTGATGAGACACCGAGTTACTCAGCATCTGGTCTGGAGTCAGACTGTTTGTATAGGTAATAACAGAAGCAACAATGACAGCGAAAGTGTTAACATTCTGTTCGATGTAGCTTCAAAGATAACTTATGGGTTCCACTGTACGAAATCCTGTCTTTTAGGTTTTGCAAACAGCGAAGCGCGTGATCAGTCACTGTGTTTATAATGCAACATCTGCTCAGGTTCTCATTACCTCATATTGACGCCTTATGACGTTTAGAACTGTAAAAGTCTTTTTTTAAACCATTGAGATAAATGGAGCATTGCCACATATGAACAAATGCTCTATCTATCCTAATGGTTTCAAAACTGCACAATTTAAATATTTCCCTTTTTCTAGTAAATGCTCCTTTTCGGTTGATTTATTCAAAGAAATAGTCTATGAGAGAATGGACTAACGGTAGATTTTGTATATCAGAGCGCAGTTGTATACTCATATAAGACAAGTCATGTGCGAATCAAAGAAATCTTATGCGCACAAAACTTAACCCATTTGCGTCCAATGGATTCTTCCATGTTTATATATTGGATTAGTCCATTTTCATCTAAAAAGTGCCGGGCCTAAATTTTCAATTTCGTTTTGTTTTATATTGAAATTCCTATCAGCAAACAGTGTAGACTCTGATCAGACGCCGCATTATGCGGCGTCTGATCAGAGTCTACACTGTTTGTCTACGTCCCATATATGGGATCGTGGGAACAAATGGGTTAAGTTGAAAACAAATGATGCATAAGACTCAAATTTGAGCATACCTTATTTTTGCACTGCTGGATAAGAGTTAACAAATGTATGGGATGTTGTCTAAATTTGTACTATACAACTTATGTAGCTATTTACTCTTTCTACGTCTTTCTATGCTTTTGAAAACAGAGTAGACTCAGATCAGACAGTTCCTATAAGAACCTATAAGGGTCTGTTGGCTTTTGATATAATACATTATAAATCTGATATTCATTCATATGTTATTCATGATTTCATAATTTCTTACATGAATATTCATGAAGCACGGAGTAAAGGGTTACAGCGACTAGTTTGTAAATGAACATGGGTGTATTTTGACTCCTTACTCCATAGATAACCATTTCAGCGCCTTTGTAAACAGGTAAGAACCAGTTCAGACGGCTCATGTAGGATTCATCCGATCAGGATCTGCTCTGTTTATTTATTGAATTATATAGTTAAACCGTGGCCAATACTTTCCTAGTTAACCTTTAGCCTGCTGAGCAAGTTAGTTTTACAGAATTGTTCACCTACTACATTTTCAAAATTCAAGTTATAATCAAAAATTCTACCAAACTGTAATCAGGGTGTCAATCAGTTTGGATACTGATGAGACGCCGAGTTACTCGGCGTCTCATCTGGATCCAAACTGTTTGCATAGGTAGGCCTATTCCCTCACCCGCCCATAGCAGGTTAAAGGTTAATACATGTATGTCATTATATGAGGGGCTTTTTAAAGTTCATAGTCTTACAGAGTAGGTGGTGTTTTAAATACTGTAAGAAATATTCCAATTTAAATTTGAGTCCTTCCAATTATGCCTTCACACCTATCCATTTCAGGAAGGTTTCACATTACTCGTTTTAAAGTATATGTTTACGAGTAAATATTAAACTAAATCATAAACAGACACATATTATTTCTTACATGAATATTCATGGAGTAAAGGTGACTGCTTACGACAGAGACAAAGTAATGCATAAGGCTCGTGTGGTAGTTTTCTACATACCTTTTGCCCTGTATTAAGCTATCGCAGCATAACTTTTGTCCTGCATTAATCTGCCATCTCCTTATTAACCAATTATTAGACCTAATGTTAGTGGTCAAGTTTTACTGCACTTAGACGAATGAAAGACGATCAAAGGCTATATATGCTAGATAAGTATAATGATAATACGATGAAACACAATAGCTTCTAGATATCTATGTAAATTTTAATCCAAATTATCGTAGAATCTCATTAACCCGTTACTCCATAAATACACCTTTCAAAGCATTTGCAAGCAGTGAAGATCCAGATGAACCGTCTTATCAGGGTCTGTGCTGTTTGCTTATGATTTAATAAATATGATTATACAGATTATGCCATGTCCAAACAGTTCCGGGTCCATGTGCTATTATAACAATTCATCTAATTAATATTCACGATGTCTTTATTTCTTACACGAATATTCATGGAGTAAAAGGTTAAGATGGACGTTAAATCCATAATCACGGGGTCTGTAGGAGCAAGTGAATGCGAACTACAGAACAAACGAATGTCATATGAGAGCTTTCTATATAACAGTAAACCTCATTAAAGTGGTCACGTGACGGATGATCATGTGCGTGTTGAAAGCAGAACGCTGCTTATGCATGAAAACAGTAACGCAGAAAGCTCCTTTGGCAGCTGTCTGCAATACTCTCACTATGCATCAAGCTACCTACTGCATTGAAAATCTAGACTTAAACCTTTTTTGTGTGTTGGTCGCTTTAGAAATATTTTCCTGTACAGTGGCCTAAAGCAATCAACCATATATCAACAATTATCTTCATCACCTCTACGTACTGCTCGCTAATGCGACCACTCTATTCTGGATATTTAAAACAGGTGGTAATTTAATGCAGGACAAAGGTTGTGTAGAAAGCTCTTATATCAGCTTTCTGCATTACTGGCAACCTGTGTTAATCCTTTCCCTGATGAATATTCATGTAGGAAATAATGACGTCATGAATATTAATAAGATTATTTTTTATAATTGCATATGAACACATGACTTTTTTGCTCAGGCAGAAGCTATAGAATCAGATCTATGTTATACGATAAGCAAACAGAGCATACCCTGATCAGACGGCTCCTATAGGAGCCGTCTGATCTTGATCTACTCTGTTTGCAGATGCGTCGAAATGCGCTTACGTAAGGGAAAGGGTTAAGCAACCACCTGCTTATACAGACTTTTATGTTATAAATCATGTGGTTGCAATAGTGAGACTGTACAAAGAATCGATTTTAAAGTTGTGTATCGATCAATAAATTTTGCTAATTACAATTAGATTTGCAGTTGATTTTAATGTGTTTGGATTCTGATCTGGACCAAATTGTTTGTACAGTAAAACTTCTCTATAACGGCCACTAAATAACATAAAATATTTTGTTTTAAAGGCAGGTGGTTGCTTAAAGCAAGGTGAAATTAAAACAGAACGCTCGTATAGAAGCGTTCTGTTTTACTCTCACCGTGCTTTAAGCAGCCACCTGCCCTAAATACCAACTAATTAACATAATTTAGTGGACGTTATACAGAGTTTTTACTGTACTATCATCATATATTCGTTCAGTGCAGCCAATGATTTCGAATCTTTGATTACCTTTACACTCACATTGGACCCTGATATGACACTGAGAGACTCTTAAATTCTGAAGGGAGGTCTCATCAGGATCCAAACTATATGATGATATAATTATGATTTTGAAATAAAATGGAAGAAAATCATATAATGAAAAATGTAAAAGACGACAAATTTTGCAGACGGCCGTATGTGTTCAGTTAACTGACTCTATAACGTAAACTTAAAGAATGCCTATGGCAGATCCACGCGACAATATGTGTTGGAATAAAAATAACCAGATAAGAAATGAATACAAATAGCCCAAGGGTTATTAATACAATTATATTTTTAATTTGCGTAATGATATTTTACCGTGATAACAAAATGATATACACTTGGCATATAGCTAACGTTTACAAATTTTCTGACAAAGTTTCCCGTATCATTACATGATAGTAACAAGAGCGCCGCATGCTGATACCAACGCTCGTTTGTTTTCGCAAAAACCAATGGTTAAACCATTACCTTATAGGCTATATTTAGATACAACGCTTTGAATAAATCTACCCAAAGGAGCATTAGCTAGAGAAAAGGAATAGTTTAGAAGTTTGCAGTTTTAACCATTGTGATAAATAGAGCATTTGCTCCTATAGGAGCAAATGCTCTATCTATCACAATGGTTTCACAAAGTGACTTTTTACAGAGTCGTCAATATCAGAGAATGGGTTAAACGGGCAATAACTCTTTAACCCTTGACCTGATATGAACACCTTTTGATGTCTCTACTAACAAAGTAGACCCAGATCAGAGGAATCCTGTAGGTGCCGTCTGATCAGTGTCTGATCTGGCTGTTTGTGGAATTATACAGCTTTTACAGTTAATATCATGGCCACGTAATGCATGCGTGCATAAACCATTATCAAATTTCACGTGATTAATATCCATGACGTCATTATTTTTTAAATGAGTATTAATCAGGTGAAGATTTAAACTAGCCATACGTCTTTAAAGAAGCATGTTAAAGTTATAGCATCGTATTAGATGCATCCATTGTGATGTTGAACAAACGCAGTAAAACATCTCTAATCTTCTAAAGCGACCAATTAATCCGTATAACGCGGAAAAATTGAGTCAATAATGTCCTTTACAAACAGTGTAGACCCAGATGAGAGGGCTCCTACAGGAGCCCTCTCACCAGTGGCTGCGCTGTTTTTTCATGTTATACTTTTCTTTAGACAAATACCTAAATATTCACCGTAAGTGTGACCTGTTTGAATTTTGGAATAGTCTATATTAAAACTTCAACGTTGTAAGAGTAAAATACTTAATTCGTTGTCTTAAAGTCAGGTGGAAGCTTAATGAAAGACGAAATTTATGTAGCAAACTCTTGCAATAACCACTTACTACATACATATGCCTTTTCTGTACCTATGCTTGCTTATAATAGTTCCCTTTGTCCATGCTGTCATTATATAGATAATAATCTAATTAATATTGAAAAAAAATCCTTATTTCTGACATGAATAACCATGAAGTAAATGTTTAAGCAACCACCTGTTTTTCAAGACACCAACGTTTACACATTAAGCAGTCACTTTAGAGCGGTTCGGCTATACGTTAACCCATTACCTCATATGCTATTTTTAGAACCAAACTATTTGAATAAATCTACCGAAAGGAGCATTTAATAGAATAAATTGACATTTAAGATTTCTGTAGTTCTAAAACCACTGTGACAAATAGAGCATTTGCCCCTATGGAGCAAATGCTCTATTTATCACAATGGTTTCAAATGTTTTTACAGAGGCGTCAATATGAGGGAATGGGCTAAGTTAGGGACAGATGTACTGATGTTGGGGATATTAAAAATGTCAAAGCACTTTCAAGAAATTTAATGTATTAAAAGCCTTATCACTAACTGCTGAACCATTTCCCTTGGCACATTTGGAACGGTTTAATATGTGCTTATGGATTAATATATATATACCCGTCACAGTCAAATATTCCCTTGTCAATATGTTATTGCAAAGTCATTTAGTTCATTGATATACATGTATCAATACATTATTCAATTGGTATTCATAGCAGACGCAGACAGGGTTTGATATGCATGATAAAGTTATGGACTTTGTAAAAATGTCGAAAGTGTTCAAAAATGTCCACAAAAATTAGGACAATCTTCCTCGAGAAAACAGTCGATCTTAACTTGCATTGACTATAACCCTTTACTCCGTAAATATCTATGTAAAACATAATGGCAATGTTGATATCAATTACATTGTAGTTTATAATGACATTTCAACAAGCGGATATTTGGCCATGGCAGAAACTGCAGAATCAGATATACAGTAAAACCCCGCTAATGCGACCACCTAAAAGAGGTATAATTATGTTAGCTGTATGCAGTTGGTAGCTTAATGCAGGACAAAGGTAATGCAGAGGAGCTTTCTGCATTACTTTTGTCCTGCATTAAGCAACCACCTGCTTATAAGCGCATCCATGTTTATTCATTAAGTGGTTGCATTAGAGGGTTCTACTGTATATAGTTCCATAAGCAAACACAGTCAGGGCTGACCCTGATGAGACGACTCCTACATGGGCCATATGATATGGGTCTGCTCTGTTTGCTAAGGCGTTGAAATGTAAATGTGAGGCGTGAATATGGGGTAAATAGTTACACATGTCCGGGCAATGAATGTCCGAATGATGAAGTAAATGAGTCAGGGTGGGTGATTGGATAAGAGGTGATTTTACAGAGAACTCTTTCACGTGAAATGATAATGTTCTTGTGAAAGAATTCATTTTATGAGTACAAGTTCGCTTCCACGCAACGTTCGTGTATATGCATAATACTGTATATGTTGTTTTTAAGCAAAACAAAAACGATTCTTGTCTCCTGTAAAAAGCAGTGCCATAATGAATTCAAGGATTTAGTATAGTTGTTTAATCACCGTCACGTTTTTGCTGAGCTCATCATTTTCACATAAGTTGCATACAAACTGTAAAATTCATAATATCTCACATCATGTATAAACAAATACTTTTCTATCGGTGTAAGTGTTTTATTGTCTGTCTCATAAGGAACAGTCTGTGTCATATAGTACTTGGAATGATAAGCCTTTACACCGGCTTCGATGCGTAGATGACCGGTGATCCAAACGTCCTCAATCCAACAATACTCTGCCACGTGCGCAGCCTCCCGCAAATCTTTGGATACGGAATTTGGAAAGGCGTAGGCATTACCCAGAACATAATCTGGGAACAGTCTAAAAGGATATTCCTCCCAACTCAGATACTGTCTTGAGGTATCACTTCGCGGAGGCACAGTGTTGTGCAGAACATATCCAAACATGTATTTTGTATCTTGAATCGCCTCCATCTCGGACAGGAAATACACTGGGTTGATGTAGCAATCGTCAATAAGATGTAACACGTATTTGGGTTCGGAACAGTGCTCAATCAGCCAGTCTAACATAACCAGGGCTTTGTTGTTTAAGTCTCTGTATGTATCCATTTTCGCCATCATAAGGATATCCCTTTTGGCGTAATATTCCTGAAGCATTAAGTTTTCAAGGGTTTTATTTGTAGTTATTCCAAGAATAAAGATCAGTCGGCATTTTAGAGGCTCGCACACTTTTCCGAGTGTTTCTCGCATAGCTTTCCGCTCTTTAAAATTTCCCGGGGCACTGTATATTGGCACGATAGCAAACATTGTTGGGTCTTTCTTGCAAAAATTATCTGAAATTGAGCTATCGAATGCCTTTGGTATTGGTAGAGTCACGCCCGTTCCGTTTACAGGGTAGTAAGGTGGAATCGTTCTTGAACGCCGAACGGTGTCTATATCCGGATTCTTTATCAAAAGTCGCATGTTATTCGTAATATATTTGCCACCCTCGCCCCAATCTCGGGGTACTACATTCAATATCGGTGAATTCCATCCCGTTAGAATGAGGAAAATTGTGAACAGAACCAAAGTCAACGCAATCACAGAATAACTTACTCCTTGAAGTCTCAACATTTTGACTAAAGAGTTTCACAGACGTTCTTTTGTAGCGATATCTAACATATAACTAGGTGTATAAACACTAGTGACGTTGTCGTGTGCAATAGCCTAGGGCGACAAAATCATTATTGTATCTTACAATTTAATTTGATCAACACTGTAAACGATTGTTTTTATTATATTTGCCAATAGTTTGGACCCAAATGAGATGATATGTAAATTGGATCACGATCAGGATGTTTGAAAAGAAACGCTAGTCATATATACAGTAACATATCTCTAAACCTATTATTGTAAAGAAGAACCTAGACTGTTATAAGTCCGGTTTGACGCACATTTACAGTAAATCCCCTCTAAACCGGAATTCTAGTAGAGAAAAAATTAAATATTTTTAAGCCGGTGACTGCCTATACAGCCCTCTGCATAACTTTCACCCTGTATTAAGCTACCACCTGTCTCCAAGACCGATATTTATACTAAATAAAACGTCCGATTTAGAAAGGTTTTACTGTAGTTAAAAGTTAACTGGCGTCTATGGGAGGGAGACTCACTGTCCCGTTTCATTTACATTACAAACTTTAACCTTTAGCCAATTACGGTTGAATTTATAATTACCACTACAAACAGTTTAGATCCACATCAAACGCTGTGTATCCGGGCATCTCGTCAGGATCCCGGATGTTTACCCTCAGATTATATTCTAAATGTTCGGACACCTTATCTCGCCTCTCCAACAGTTTGTAAAACTAAATAATTTAATCTGGCACCATTTTGATAACTTCAAATTAGATTGATATATTAGCATATAGTGACGACCCTGATCAAACTCCTCCTGGTAAACACTATTTGCCTAATTGTGTCTGCCAGAATACTGAAGGTAATTTGTCTAGCTTGCTTTGCAGTAGGAATCTGCCCAGCAGCCTTAACCCATTCCCTCATAGGCTCTTTTAAGACCTAGCCTCTTTGAATAAATGTACCGAAAAGGAGCATTAACTAGAGAAAAGGAAATTGTTAAAAGTGTGTAGATTTGAAAACTTTGTGATCAATAGAGCATTTGCTCCTATGGAGCAAATGCTCTATTTATCACAGTGGTTTCCAGCAGTGACTTTTACAGAGCCGTAAAAAGGCGTATTTATGGAGGAAAGGGTTAAGTCATTCCCTCATATGCTCTGAAAATGAGCATTTACTAGCAAAACGGTAAATTTCATAATTGTGTAGTTTTGAAACCATTGCAAATGCTCTATTTATCGCAATGGTTTCAAAAAGTGAATTTTACAGAGGTGTCAACATGAGGGAATTGGTTCAGACTAACTCATATGTATACAAGTTTATACTAACATTTTGACTTAATGACAAACAATATTTCAGTATTGTTAAACATTTGATTAATTTGAACATACATGTATACAGTAGAAACACTCTATAACAACTAAGTATGGAGTCTGTAAGAGCTGGTAGCAACCATAAAACAATAAAGTATGGAGTCTCTAAGAGCAGGTAGCAATCATTTAAAAACTAAGTATGGAGTATGTAAGAGCAAGTAGCAACCATAAAGCAACTAATTATGGAGTCTATAAGAGCAAGTAGCAACCATAAAACAATTAAGTATGGAGTCTGTAAGAGCAGGTAGTAACCATAAAACAATTAAGTATGGAGTCTGTAAGAGCAGGTAGCAACCATAAAACAATTAAGTATGGAGTCTAAGAGCAGGTAGCAATCATAAAACAATTAAGTATGGAGTCTGTAAGAGCAAGTAGCAACCATAAAACAATTAAGTATGGAGTCTGTAAGAGCAGGTAGCAACCATAAAACAATTAAGTATGGAGTCTGTAAGAGCAGGTAGCAACCATAAAACAATTAACTATGGAGTCTGTAAGAGCAGGTAGCAACTATAAAACAATTAAGTATGGAGTCTGTAAGAGCAGGTAGCAACCATAAAACAATTAAGTATGGAGTCTCTAAGAGCAGGTAGCAACCATAAAACAATTAAGTATGGAGTCTGTAAGAGCAGGTAGCAACCATAAAACAATTAAGTATGGAGTCTCTAAGAGCAAGTAGCAATCATAAAACAACTAATTATGGAGTCTGTAAGAGCAGGTAGCAACCATAAAACAACTAAGTATGGAGTCTCTAAGAGCAGGTAGCAACCATAAAACAATTAAGTATGGAGTCTGTAAGAGCAGGTAGCAACCATAAAACAATTAAGTATGGAGTCTCTAAGAGCAGGTAGCAACCATAAAACAATTAAGTAAGGAGTCTGTAAGAGCAGGTAGCAACCATAAAACAACTAATTATGGAGTCTCTAAGAGCAGGTAGCAACTATAAAACAATTAATTATGGAGTCTCTAAGAGCAGGTAGCAACCATAAAACAACTAAGTATGGAGTCTCTCTAAGAGCAGGTAGCAACCATAAAACAACTAAGTAGGGAGTCTCTAAGAGCAGGTAGCAATCATAAAACAGGAACCTATTGTTTGCAAAAGCATCGGAAGGCGTTGCAGTAAAAGGGTTAAGCAGACGTTTCCTTAACTCTTCTTTACTAACAGTTTGGTTTGGCGACGTTTTATCTCGTCTCAAATGCAACTATCAAAACAGAAGATCTAGATGCCCCTAAGTATAATGCAGCATACACCCTCTAAAGTGACCACTCAATGAATATATATTAGTGCTTTACGTCTCTTTTTGTGCCTTGGGCATCTCCTATAGCAGCTGTCATCCAGCATTAAGCTACCACCTGGACAGACTTTTAAGTGGTTGCATATCTCCTGTAGCAGCTGTCATCTAGCATTAAGCTACCACCTGGAAAGACTATTAAGTGGTTGCTTATCGCTTGTAGCAGCTGCCATCCAGCATTGAGCTACCACCTGGACTGACTTTTAGGTGGTTGCATATCTCCTGTAGCAGCTGTCATCTAGCATTAAGCTACCAACTGGACAGACTATTAAGTGGTTGCATATCTCCTGTAGCAGCTGCCATCCAGCATTGAACTACCACCTGGACAGACTTTTAGGTGGTTGCATATCTCCTGTAGCAGCTGTCATCTAGCATTAAGCTACCACCAGCGCATACTTTTAGGTGGTTGCATATCTCCTGTAGCAGCTGTCATACAGCATTAAGCTACCACATGGACAACATTTTAGGTGGTTGCATATCTCCTGTAGTAGCTATCATCCAGCATTAAGCTACCACCTGTACAGACCGGTTGCATTAGATAGGTTTTATTGTTTGTAAGACAGATATCATAGACATGACATTGACTTAGAAAAGTAACTCATAACAAGATGTAACTGTGACACACTATGCCCGGATATGAGCTTTGACCTTGATGTATGACCTTAAGTTATTCCTTAATATTTTCGCCTCCATGAGTTTCACATGGATGCCAACTTTGAAGTATATACAATGTATGTGCAGTGGCGACAAAATTATCGCAAACGTTAAAGTCGAGGTCAAACAGACAAACCAACCAACTAACAGCCAACAGACAGACAGAGCCAAAAGAAAAACCAATATGGACCCCGGTATAAAAATAACTTTTAACGCTTTTGCAAACAGGGTGAACCCAGATCAGAAGGCTCTGATCAGGGTCTATTCTATTTGCTTTTGACATGATATAGATCTGAATTTACAGTTTTTATCAAGGCAAAAGATGTCCTTGAAAAGTTTACATTATACAAATTCAGCTATTAAATATTCATGGTGTCATTATTTCTTACATGAATGTTGAAAGGGTTAAATTCTGTTACAAGTTACTTCCTATTTGGTGCCAAATTTAAAAGTGTCGTCTGCAATAATAAGTTCATATTAAATATAGTTCTAAACTAAATAATAAAGGTATAATAGTAAAACATTTGTTTTTTAAAACCTGTATGCTTGGGCTTACAGAAAACAGTGAAGTCCCAGGTCAGATGCCGCCTTGAAAAGGCGGCATCTGACCTGGGACTGCACCGTTTTCAATAGTGCCAACAGGCGATATTGGCGCCGAAAGAGTTAAGAAACTTCTGACAGTCAGACATCTTGATCCCGATGAGACACTGTGTAAATATGTGTCTCATCTGGACCCAAACTGTTAGCAGATGCATGTCAGGTTGCAACTACATGTAGAACACTGACCAAATAAAAAAGGGCCCAACATTGTGTCAGAAAGGATAGAGAGGAAAGGGGAAATTGCATAGCAAATAAGCCACGGTCAGACAGTGAAGAGAAAGAAAGGTAGATGCAGTTACGAGAGAGTTAAAAAAGACTTTTGTGAATGAAGAAAGATAAAAGTCTAATCTGATTGGGAAATGCGAAGATGTGAAGGAGAACAAGAACAAGAAGAACAAGACAGTCAACAAGGAGTCATGATTGCCCTATATCGCCAATCAGAGAAATAGGCCATGTTATCTTATGTGTATAAAATAACATTTGGCTGTTATTAATATACAGCCAGTAGTTACTTTTAGAAGAGAGTATACCCGGGAATATTCTTGCAAAATTATATTGAAATTCAACCAGCGGTCTTAAGAGTTTTGCCAAGCCCTTTTGCGGTCAGCTAAACAAAGTCGCCGTAATGAATGCGCGTGTTCGTCCGTCCGTCCGTCCAATTTTGTCCAGGAAATCTACTTTATTTTCCATAAACATATTCGAATGTAGTTTGGAATGTCTTAACATTTTCCCTCATGAATATTTATGTAAGAAATAATGACAAAATGAATATTTATTGGCTGACTTTTAGAATGGTATAGAAAAAACGTTGTTTTTGGCCATAGCAGAAACTGTACAATCCGACACTCTGGTAAATGGAAGAAACACTGAAGTGGGCATGTTTAGCAGACTAATTGTATGAAGGATTATACATGTATACCGGTATCATATTACCTGATTAGTCTTAGCTCTCTTGATGCTATGTGTGTGTGTGTGTGTGTGTGTGTGGTGGGTGGGGGGGGGGGTGGGGGGGGTTTATGCCCCCGTTGACGGTAGTCAGGGGCATTATGTTTTGCACATGTCCGTCCGTCCGTCTGTCAGCCCGTGTGTCACGCTTTTACGTGCAGTTGGTTGTCACAGTTTTTTCACTGTCTTATATCTCACTAACCAATATAGCTATTGGCATGGAATTGCATATACATGTACACATTAAACCCCATCTATACTTTTATTGCGCGCCCAGCTTATGCTGCTCGCAAGCGCAAGGTCAAGGTCAAATGACTTAGGAATTTTACGTGCAGCTAGGCAAACACCCACCACGGAGGCATCGCTGTCTTACAGACATAATTTTCTAGTGCTTTTTTTATATATATATATTTTGTTTATTTAATTATTTTTTGCTGGTGGGGGGGTTATTGTGTTTTCTATATGGGGATATACTGAAACTCTAATAAATGGAGGAAACCCCATTTTCAAAATTGAAGCAGACCTGTTTCGCAGACACAATATGGGCAATGTTATATATCACCTGACTAATATGTAGGTCTGCATCTTTGCTTATGTACAGTGAATTCTGCGGAATCGTCCTGTTACTTTTACAGAATTATTGAAGATTTGCTTTGATAGTGTATTGTGTGTAAATTGAATTTAATTTGCTGTCAGCTGTACTTTATTTATGGAACTGTCGAAATGGTATATATCCTGAATTTAAAACTGTAATACAGTAGAATCCCTCTAAACCCGACGTTAAATTCTGTATAAGTATCGGTCCTTAACACTCATGGACCACCTTCAGCCAAAGGGTCATTAAGCTCTGAAATAAGCTACCTAACAAAACAATGATGAAAATAATGCGATCTAATACCAATTTTAAACATTTTATGCAATGGATATGATAATAAATGACATTCTGTCTCAACATTTGCCTTGGTCTTCACTGTTGTCATTGCATGCGTAATGGAACCATGGTTTACAGGCCTGAAATACGGTCATATATATTTGATTAAATTCATTTTATCAGGTATTTTTATTTAGGGCATTATAGCAAAGACCTAAAATAACCGAATACGCGTTGAGCGTTCCTTTCGCGGGATTTACAGCTGGCGAAAGGAGCCTCTTTTCACCAACTGTAGACCATGGGTTTTCAGCGAAAGGAGCTTTATCAAACCAACTTACCTGAAGTAACCAAATAGTTCTTCATTCAATTATATTAAGAGCTCCTTTCGTGGGATTTACAGCTGGCGAAAGGAGCAAGTAATCCGTTTCCCCGTAAATGTCATCAATATATTAATGATGTGGTAATATATTCAGGCTTATTTCAGTATTTATATACTTAATATATGTGTATATATATTAACTAAAAGCACTAGTTATTACATTAATAACCCACAGTTCTACATTTAATTATATTAAGAGCTCCTTTCGCGGGATTTACAACTGGCGAAAGGAGCAAGTAATTCCGTTGCCCTGAAAATGTCATTAATTAATATGTGTGGTAATATATTCAGGTTTATTTCATTATATTAGTGCCAGATATATCTAAAATGTATGTACATATAATTTATAAAAAACTAATTAATAGCCATTATTAGTTTTTAATCCTCTTTTCGCCAAAAATTCTCCTTTCGTATTTTAGTCATACCGGCGTAGAAGTACCGCATGTGCCCGCAAATTGACATATGAATCCCGGGAACGAATCAAGAAAGGGGCGAATTGAGACAGGGCGCAGGTAGAATGTTTACAAACCTTGGCTTATTTTCGATATTTTCACCAGTTTAATCCCGTTCCGACTAGGAATAAGATAATTATACTTATAAATATGTTATTTCTGTAAACATTCACCATACGTGTAAGTGAATAACATTTTTTGTAAATGTCAAAAATCATAACGATAATGAGTAAAATGCGCCTAATTCGGATGACACATGTATCCGGTTAAATTAGCATACATGTTTGCGGTCCCGTTTTGAATGTCGAATTTGTTATTTTTAATTAAAATATTAAGATCTTCCTGCAGGGGTATCAAAAATCGTATTCAACAAGTAGAATAATGAAGTAAGGTACATGTTTAACATGTCATAATCGCATAAAAGAAACGAAACATCATATTCAACAGCCTTCGGGCATATGCCATCGATTATGTTTTAAAGTGTCTATTAGGTGAAAATTATCACCTTACTTGGCAAACTTGCTTAACTTTGTCTAGTTTACTTCCTTAAAGTTTGTTGGATAGGTTGGAGAGTAATTTGACAGGTGTGTACTTAAATATAAGAGTAAATGATTTTAATCTCATACAATGAAACAATAGTTAGGAGTGTTAAAATGCAATCTGGATCTACACAGTTTAAACATATTTTATTTACATACTGGAAGAAATGGGATTGTGTCACAAGTTCTTACTACTTTAACCCTTTGCCTGTTCTAATGTTTATTCCAAAGTTCAATACTTTCTAAATATTCATTGGCTATAATGAAATACGGAAGGTGGAACATTGTAGCCATTTTAGAAAGTAAAGACACAGATCTTTCAAAATTCCATTATCAAACAGAGTAGACCCTGATCAGATGGCTCCCATCTAGTGGCCATCAGATCTGGGTCTTCTGTGTTTGTAAATGCATGAAAACATGCCATGTTTGTATGAAAGAAAGAGTTAAAATATGGTTAAAACTGACTTTCCCCTAAAATAAAGCATTTATACATATACCGTATATACAGGCAATGGCAAATGAAACAGATTTATTTCAATAGGTTCTGCAGAGAAAAAAACAAGAGAGTTTTGTATGATCTACATTTTAAGATTGAACAATTCTGGAAAAACTGTTTCAGATTACATGCTGAAACAGTTTAGAACTTGAATATGTGACGTAAAAACAGGATAAATCTACACTAATTTCATATTGCATCTTACCAGTAAAGTATTTTCATTTCTTATCTTGTGTTTTTACCCTTTACTCCATACTATATGCTTTTCTACACCTTTGCAAAGAGAGAAGACCCAGATCAGATGGCTCCCTATAGGAGCTTCCTGATCAGGGTCTGCTCTGTTTGCTTATAAGTATGACATAATATAGATATGATTTTACTGATTCTGCCATGGCCAAGAATTCTTATGATCGTGTGCTATTATAAAAATAATCTAATTAATATTCATGATGTCATTGTTTCTTACATTGATATTCATGGACTAAAGGGGTAATGATTTAGAAACGAAGCATTATCAGCTGGATCAAAACTTTCTACATTATTGACCTATTCTTTATTACTTTTGCATACAGATTAACTGTATTATCTCTAAATAAATATTCCCGGAGTGTTGCATTTTTAAAAAGAGCTTCTTGCATTTTGTACACTGGTGGATGCTTATAAAGCAGAATGAAAGCAATGCTGAAGTCTCCTAAAGGAGCTTTCTGCATTGTTTTCAATCTGCATTAAGTTACCACCTTTATTTTGAAAACCCTTTTTAACCATTTGATTTCCTTCATACACATGCTTTTCCAGGTATTTGCAAACAAAATAGACCAAATCAGATAGCCCCTGTTAGGAGCAGTCAATTGATCAGGGTCTGCTTTATTTGCTGAAATTATAATACATGTAGTATTGTAGATCCTGCACTGTAGTTTCTGTCAATATCAAAATTCAGCCAATAAATGTTCATGATATCATAATTTTTCACATTCAACAGGGAAAGGGTTAACTTATTTAATACATGATATACTTCACAGGTCAGAATAATTTCTCCACAATGAGTAGAATAGACAAGATATACAGAAGATGCATTGTCACAAACTTATTCACCAAAGGATGGGGCAACCCAACAGATCTCAAGGCGTAAGTTGAACATACACATGTAACACTCAATCCATTTGCAAACAGAGTAGACCCTATAGGAGCCATCTGCTCAGGGTCTGCTCAGTTTGCCTTTGACATGATATAGATCTGGGTCCATGCTTATAAAGCTTTTAGTTGAGTCTGAGTTTCGTTCTCAAGCTTTTGATTGGTCAGATTTGAGTTCTCAAGCTTTTGATTGGTCAGATTTGAGCCAAAGGCTCAAATCTGACCAATCAAAAACTTGAGAACGAACTCAGACTCAACTAAAAGTTTTATAAGCATGGACCCTGATTCTAAAGTTAAGTTTTGTCAAAGCAAATAATTATAATTCCCTTGAAAACTTTACATTATAAAATTTGAGCTAATAAATATTCCATGTTGTCATTATTTTTTACATGAATACAGTCAGAACAGGGAAAGAGTTAACCTTTTACTCCATAGATACACATTTGCAAACAGGGTAGACCCAGATCAGTGACTCCTGTAGAAGTCATCTTATCAGGGTCTGCTCTGTATGCTTATAAATGAAATGATATAACGGTAGGTCTGATTTTTAAATTTCTGCCATGACCTGTGTTCATAGGCCATTTCAGTCATTTTCTCCATTAATTAACCCTTTCCCTGTTCTATGTTTATTACAAATTTCAATACCTAATGAATATTCATGGACAAAATAGTTACAAAGAACTATGGAAGGTAAAACATTGCTACCATTTTAGAAAGTATAGAAACAAATCTATCAAATTCCATTAGCAAACAGAGCAGACCCTGATCAGACGGCTCCTATAGGAGCCGTCTGATCTGGGTCTACTCTGTTTGCAGATGTGTGAAAACACGTTTATATGAGGGAAAGGGTTAATATGCCTTTCTATACCTTTGCCAACAGAGAAGACCCAGATCAGATAGCTCCATTTATGAAATATTAAAGATTATTATTCTACAGTTTCTGTCACGGTCAAACATCAGTGTGTCCATGTGCCATTACGAATATCATTGTAATTAACCCTTTCCCTAATATAGACGTGTTTTCACGCATTTGCAAACAGAGTAGACCCAGATCAGACGGCTCCTAGAGGAGCCGTCTGATCAGTGTCTGCTCTGTTTGCTAAAATAATTTGATAGATTTATTTCTTTGCTTTCTAAAATGTCTAAAATGTTCCACCTTCCATATTTCATTATAACTATTTTGCTAATGAATATTCAGTAGGTATTGAAATTTGGCCAATCTACAGAATGGAAAGGGTTAATATCATTATTTCTAGTATAGATATTCATGGATTAAAGGGTTAACAAATCAGCTATGTTAAGTAGTCATTATGTCATTTCTTACATTTATATTCATTGAGGAAAGGTTCAATATTTGTTTGAGAGTACATGTACATGATTGTAATTTTGATATACAGACCTGGAATAAACCTTAGAGCAAATTTGCAGCAGTCTGAAAATATTCACACGCATCCGATTCGTTAGACTTTGAGTGAACTAAAAAACTGACAAATCGTGCGCTGTGAACTAAAAAACTGACAAATCAGACGCTTGAGTCTTAATTCAGACACAAGCTAAAAGTTTCATAACCACAGGGCTTGATTTCAGATATGTTTAACCTTTAGCCTGTTACAGGCTGGTGAATAATTACCAATGCAAACAATTTGGATCTTGATGAAATGCTGTCAGAGTAACTCAACATCTCATCAGGATCCAAACTGTTTGATACTTTGATCATGTTGTTCACTAGAAATTAAAAATAAATCAACTGTGTGGATGGCATTTTTTACCAACAAAAGTGTGTGTATCATGCTTAACCCTTTCCTCTATGAATATTTATTCAAGCAATAATGACATCTGGAATATTAATTAGATCAATTTTTATAATAGCACATTGACACAGGAATATTTGGCCATGGAAGAAACTGTATAATCATATTAAATTTGGTCATAAGCAAAACAGAGTAGACCCTGATCAGATGGCTCTTATAGTAGCTGTCTGGTCTGGGTCTACTCTGTTTGCAAAGACATAGAAAGATGTATTTATGGAGTAAAGGGTTAAGATTAAAGTAGTTTGACATTGTTCATCAATTTAGAAAATATGAATACAATTTAAATGTGTTTATTCTGATAACAATTTGTGCAGTTATTACTAATATGATGATCTGAGACATTGTTTGGCCAGTATGTTTGTCTGTCTGTCTTTGTCTGTCTGTCTGTATTTTTTTCTATCTGTCTGTCTGTCTGTAACTTTAACCCTGCCCATAAGGCTTGATCTTTTACAAATAGAGACTTAATACTTTATTATATAAATGTATTTTCATCTCATAAACCAGCAACTGTTGAGTAGAGCCAAGACAAGGTGAAGGTCAAACATCAAAGTCGTCTGTCAAAATTCTGAAACTTTAACCTTGAAGCTAACTTTTATGCTATTAAAGATAGATACCTTATACAATGTATTTGACATGGATATTTATCATATTAAGCGGCAACTTTTGAGTGGTGCTATGTCAAGGTTAATGTCACACTTCAAGATCAAATCTTTAGGTCAAAATGCTTGCTGGGCGAATAGTATTTCACAAATACAGTTAATATAATTATAAGCATCACATCAAAGGGAGTGTACTATTAACATTGAGATGAATAAGGAGACGGCAGTTGATAATGTTTGATGAACTTGTAGTCCAAGCTTTGTACATTTTATATTCCACTTTTTGTATTAATAGCTTCACCTCTTTACAGTATACTCAGGCTTAAGCCCTTTACCTCATAGAGATCCCTTTTAATGCCTTTGTATACAGAATAGACCCAGATCAGATTTATATGCCTATCGAAAGACAGGGTCATATTGTGAAACCCTGTGGTGGCCAGACAGATGGCATTTAGTGTCTAGAACATTTCCGCTCTCTAAGTTAGGCAGTTGCTGTCCGATTGTCACTAAACTTGGTGACAAGTTTTGTGGTAATAATATCTTGGTCATGTTTGATAACCAGCTAAATACCCCAAGGCGCTTTAGAGTTACATGTATGATCCTAGAATTAGCTAAAATTGCTTATTTTAGCCTTGTCCAAGAGTTTGTATTTGATATTCACCAAACTTCATAAAATTGTTTGTGGTCATAATATCTCGTCCAATTTTGATAACTAGCTGAATGGCCCCAGGGGCATTAGAGGTTTTGTCCCTTGAATTAGCCAAAATGGCCTATTTTAGCCTTTTGCATTTTCTTTAAAGTCGACCAGTTTTTATCCGATCTTCACCAAGTTTCAAGAAATTGTATGTTTACACCATATTGCCTCAACCTGTCTTGATAACCAGTCAAATGGTCCGAGGCATTTTAGAGTTATGGCCCTTGATTTACCCAAAATTAATTGCCTGTATTAGCCTTGCGTCCCCTCTCCAAGTTAGCCTTTTTTTTCTGATCTTCTCCAAACATCATGAAATTGTTTGTGGCCATATTGTCTTGACCAAGTTCAATAACCAGTCTGTCTGTGAGTCAAATAGCCACAGGCATCATAAGTAAGGACCCTTGAATTAGCCAAAAATGCGTATATAGCTTTGTCCAGTCCAGTCTCTTTGTCAACCATTTTCCATCCAATCTTCACCAAACTTGGAGAAATTGTGTGTAGCTATAACATCTCAGCTCAGTTCCATAACCAGCCAAATGGTCCCAAACAGGTGTAATTTGTTTGGCACTTTTTTTGCTTATGGAATGATATACAGTGCTCCCTCTCTACAACGACACCCTTAGGGATACGAAGATTGTATGTGTTGTTCAGAGGGAGTTGTTATAGGGAGGGAAAATCAAACATAATTAGCTTGTTTGCAGATCCCTAGATAAGGTGTATTTCGAGAACTAAAACCGTTATGCCTCAATCAAACCCTATGTTGTGACCACTCTTTAGAATCGTCACAAAGTGACGATTCTAAAGAGTGGTCACAACATAGGGTTGGATGGAGGCATAAAGAAAATACGATGGAAAAAAGTTGTGTCTGGAGCCTTGTTGTTTCGGAAACAGTGACATGCGTTATTGTAAGGAGGGAATCGTTATTGAGAGGGATGTTGTAGGGAGGGAGCACTGTAGAACTGGTTCTACATTTCCTGCCAGGGCTAACAATTCCTGTGTTTGTTTGCCATTAGGAAACATCATCTTATTGATATTCATGATATTGTTATTTTCTTAATTGAATATTCATCAGGTAAAGGATTATATTTGTTTGTTTTAGAATTATGCACTACAGAAAAAAATGTGGAAATCGGAAGTTTGCCCAACAGATGGTGCCAAAGAACTATGCAGTGTACATAGATAAGGTAAGTTAACAGGTGCCAAAGAGTGTTCATAGATATGGTAAGTTAACAGGTGCCAAAGAACTATACAGTGTACATAGATAAGGTAAGTTAACATGTGCCAAAGAGTGTTCATAGATATGGTAAGTTAACAGGTGCCAAAGAACTATACAGTGTACATAGATAAGGTAAGTTAACAGGTACCAAAGAACTATACAGTGTACATAGATAAGGTAAGTTAACAGGTACCAAAGAACTATACAGTGTACATAGATAAGGTAAGTTAACAGGTACCAAAGAACTATACAGTGTTCATAGATAAGGTAAGTTAACAGGTGCCAAAGAACTATGCATTGTACATAGATAAGGTAATTTGTTAACCCTTTCCTCCATAAATACGCCTTTCTAAGCCTCTGTAAAAATCACTTTATGAAACCATTGTGATAAATAGAGCATTTGCTCTATGGGAACAATTGCTCTATTTATCACAATTATTTAAAAAAAAACCACAATTCTAACATTTTCCTTTTCTGTAGTAAATGCTCATTTTGGGCAGATTCATTCAAAGAGGTTGGGTCTGAAATGGCCTATGGAGGAAAGGGTTAACAGGTGCCAAAGAACTATGCAGTGTACATAGACAAGGTAAGTCAGCAGGAACAAAGAAATATGCAGTGTACATAACAGGGATTTCAAAACAGACTCACCCAACCATTTATTTTTTTCAAGTTTAATAATGCTTCCAGGTAAACTACGTACATTATACTAGATAAATATCATTCCATGAGAAAAGAGGTCTCATTGCATTGCAAGCAATGTAGACCCAGATCAGATATTATTTCTGTGATGAACTATCTGCTCAAGTATTGTTTTGTATGGAATGACCGAGAGCAAATCGCTACAGTTTCTGATGAGTGACAAACAGGCAGACCCTTATCACATGCTGCATTGGAGATAAGGCGGCTTGTCAGGATCTACAGTGCAATAAGATCACTTTTCTCAGAGTGACTCAAATATAAACTTACAGAAAGAAAGTCACCAGACACTGCAGCTCCAGATGTAGCGCTGATCATTGTTTACACTGATTGCTAAATTTTGCTAAATCTATCACACCCCTAAGAACGGATCATTAAACAAATGTAACTGATTGAATTGACATACCTGTACAAACAGATTGTTTAATGTAGACATGACTATTTTTACTGTGTGTAATGTAGGCATGACTATTGTACAGTGTGTAATTAAGTCGTTCCTCTTTACAATGTTTAAAGTAGACATGACTATTTTATAGTGTGTGTGATGTAGACATGACTATTTTGTAGTGTGTGTGATGTAGACCTGACTATTTCACAGTGTAATGTAGACATGACTATTTTATAGTATGTGTGATGTAGACCTGACTATTTCCCAGTGTAATGTAGATATGATTATTTCACAGTGTAATGTAGACTTAACTATTTTACAGTAAATAATTTAAGACATGATTCTTTACAGTGTTTAACCCTTTACTCCATAAATATGCCTTTCTATGCCTTTACAGAGTAGACCCAGATCAGATGGCTCCTGTAGGAGCCATCTGATTAGGGTCTGCTCTGTTTGCTTATTAAATAATATACATACGACTACAGTTTCTGCCATGGCAACATTTCATGTGTTCATATGCCATTATGGAAATGAAATTAATAAATATTCATGATGTTATTATTTCCCACATGAATATTCATGGAGTAAAGGGTTAATGCAGATATAACTATGTTACAGGAACAAGAGTATCGGGATCATCGTCTGCTGGATGGTCATTTTTTATCCCCGATAGCTCTCCATTTACCCGGCATTATGCCAAAAGAAGTTGAAGTAGCCAGGTAAGATTTGAACCCTTGATAGAGACACCTTATTTCTCCTGTACAAACAGAGTACATGTAGACCAAGATCAGATAGTTACTGTAAGAGATGTCTGATCAGTGTCTGCAGAGGAACAGATAAGCTGAGTTTGTGTGTCATCACTCAGTAGCAATTCACCTCAATAATTTGGAAATCAATGTGAAACAGAACTCAAATCAAAATACTAGGTATTCATTCTATGGCATCTAAATTACAGAGATTAAATTTGATCAGTTGCATGTGTAGTGCTATAATATTCTGGCAAACAGATCTATTTCCATTTAATTATGTATCCATACAATGTAGGTTTCATTGTCACAGTATATCCATTCTTTAAAACATGTTTAAAATTCAAGCTCATTTTATTCATGGACTCGTTTTTATGACTGCTTAGTAAACTTAAAGCTAGCTTTGCATTGCCAAATATTCCTATGTTTATGTGCTATTATTAAAATTGATCTGATTATAATTCATGATATCATTATTTCTGACATGAATATTCGTGGATTAAAGGGGCCAAACAAATAGATAGTAAATACAAATTGCATAAGATTAGAGTTTCCTATCAGACTGTGAGCAAACATGATTTTTTAAAAGGATTAAGATTAATTAGTGGTTTTTCTGTGAAGATTTCAGATGCTAGTACCAAAGAAGTGGAAGTCTGATTTGAAACCTATTTGCGTTCACTATGGTGGAACTGGGGATCATGTAAGTATTGATATACCCTTTATCTGCTCTATATTTATTCCAAATTTCAATACCTTATCAATATTCAATAACAAAATAG
Organism: Azorinus chamasolen; assembly: GCA_963576725.1. Lineage (NCBI taxonomy): Eukaryota > Metazoa > Mollusca > Bivalvia > Cardiida > Solecurtidae > Azorinus > Azorinus chamasolen. The sequence goes on from OY755242.1 coordinate 23,670,145, forward strand.
TTATACAGTAAAACCTCGCTAATGCGACCACCTAAAAGAGGTATGATTCTGGGTGGTAGAGGCAGGTGGTGGCTTAATGCAGGACAAAAGTAATGCAGAGGGCTCCTATATGAGCTTTCTGTATTACTTTTGTCAATTGCATTAAGCAACCACCTGCTTATAACGGCATCCATGTTTATTCCTTAAGTGGTCGCATTAGTGGGGTTCTATTGTAATAAAGTATGGAAAGTGGAACATGGTAGCCATTTTAGAAACTAAAGAAAACAGACTTATTAAATACCATTAGCAAACAGAGCAGACCCTGATCAGATGGCTCCTATAGGAGCCATCTGATCTGGATCTACTCTGTTTGCAAATGCACGAAAAGGCGTTTATATCAGGGAAAGGGTTAAGGGTTTTCATCATAGTTATTTCATTGACAGAATTGTTATAATTGTACTAAATAGGGAACATTTGGTCATGACAGAAACTTTGCAATCGGTTCTGTATATATGTAGTTTCATAAGCAAACAGAGAAGTTCCTGATTTGACTCCACCTACAGGAGCTGTCTGATCTGGGTCTACTCAGTTTGCAAATATGTGAAAGGGTGTCTCTATCAGGTAAAAGGGTTAATTTAAGCCTTTATTTAACCCTTTCCTCCATAGTCTATTTTTAGATCAAACCACTTTGAATAAATCTACCGAAAAGGAGCATTTACTAGAAAAAAGGAAAATTTTAGAATTTTGTAGTTTGAAACCATTGTGATAAATAGAGCATTTGCTCCTATAGGAGCAAATGCTCTATTTATTACAATGGTTTCATAAAGTGACTTTTACAGAGGTGTAGAAAGGCATATTTATGGAGGAAAGGGTTAATGGCCTTATTATTATCAGTAAGCTGATTGCTTATTGTGGAGTATGTGCTAGAGAGGTGTTAGTAGTAGATACTACAGATTCAGATATCTGTTCCGTAACCCTTTCCTTGTTCTATGTTTATTTCCAATCGCAATACCTACTGATATTCATGGACAAAATAGTTATAATGAAATATGGAAATTGAAACATTGTAGCCATTTTAGAAAGTAAAGAAACTGATCTCCAAATTCCATTAGCAAACAGAGCAAACCCTGATCAGACGGTTCCTATAGGAACCGTCCGATTTGGGTCTACTCTGTTTGCAAATGCATGAAAACACGTTTAAATAAGGGAAAGGGTTAAATAAACAAACAGCATACACTGATCAGATAGCTCCTTTAGGATCTGGGTCTACTTTGTATGTACACTGTAAATATGCATCTTTATCAAGCAATAGTTTATCCTGGTAGCTGTTGGGCGTATTTCTGTTAAATATGCATTTTACTGTATTTGCAAATGGAGCAGACCCAAGTCAGAAGCTGCTGCCTGATCAGAGTCTGCTCGGTTTGTTTATGAAATAATATAAAACTGATTCTGCAGTTTTTGCATGGAAACAAAATCTCTTAGACATAATAGCATTGTTTCTTTTGTCTTTCTGTCCATCTGTCTGTCTGTTTTGGTCACAGCTAAGCTAACAGGTTTCTGAGAGTACTCTTATTTTTAGAGAAGATTTTTTGTTGCACCTACTGTAAATGAACATTTTTTCATCGTTTTGTCTGTCCATCTGTCTGTTATGTCCTTTGTTTCACACTTTTTCATTCCACTTCTGCTGGCAGTTGACTCATTTGTTTCCTTGAATACTCTTGTTTTCTAGAGTAGACTTAGATGTAAATGCTGTAAGCAAGTTTAAGGTGACAATTTGCTACTAATAGTAGTAACTTCTTTCATTGACTATCTGTTTGTCTGTTTTCATCATGCATAATGTATAGCTTGTAAAATGTACATGTCATGAATATATTTGTACGACAGACCGCCAGCAAAGCTATTGAAAAAGTGTCCTGATAACGGTTGTAAGTGGACACTTTTGTACGCACGTGATTCTTGTGGTTAAAACCTATGTACCTAGGATTTGAATTGGGTGAACCAAGGGGAAAACATTTTGTACTCATTTGTGAAATATTCATTTTTAATCAAAATTAAAAGTCTACAACGTACTGTCGTACAAGTAAGATACATGTACTCGTCTTACTACCAAAGTGTCTTCTTACAACCGTTATCAGGACAGTTTGTTCGCATGACCTCAGACAAGTGTCCTCGGCTACGCCTCGGACACGTCTTCGGTCATGCGAACAAACTGTCCTGATAACGGTTGTAAGAAGACACTTTGGTAGTAAGACGAGTACTGTATCTATTACATATTTTTCTCTTTCAGTTTTTCAGTAGGAGACTGAGGTTGATGGCCAGGCCTCTGCTAGAAGAGGAAGGAATAGCCTCACTAATACTAGAGAATCCATATTGTATCCTTGACTTATCATAACTAGTCTTAAAGACTATGCATTTGCAAACAGAGTAGAACCAGATCAGACAACTCTGTGTCTGCTCTGTTAGCTTTACCATTTCCTCCATAAATACGCCTTTCTACGCCTTTGTAAAAATCACCTATTGAAACCATTATGATAAATAGAGCATTTGCTCCTATAGGAGCAAATGCTCTATTTATCACAATTGTTTCAAACTACACAATTCTAAAAATTTTCCTTTTCTCTAGATAATGCTCCTTTTCGGTAAATTTATTCAAAGAGGTTGGATCTAAAAATAGCCTATGAGGGAATGGGTTAAGGAATGATACAGAGTAGATTCTACATTTCTTTTCCATGAATACTTAACCCCATAGCATGTAGAGACGGGTGTAGGACAAAACCCCACTAGGACGTAACCCCACTAGGACGTAACCCCACAGGACAATACCCCACTAGGACGAAACCCCAGCAGGACAATACCCCACATGGACAAAACCCCACTTTAATAAAAATTATGTATTTAATTAAAGATTTATATATACAAATGGCACTTCATAGCAATAGAAAGGGAGAATAAAACATACAACAAAATAAATAAGTATAAATATTTTAATTTCAATTTGAATAAAAGTAATAAATAACCATGTTGTTAAGCATATGGTAATATGGTAATAACCTGATTTTCACTAAAAGCATAAGTTGTATTATCACAAGGGGGATATTTTTATATCTTTTTACAAACAGAATAGATCCAGATCATACAGATTCTAAAACAAAGCCATCTGATCAGGTTCTAATCTATTTGCTCACTGACAAATAATGAATATTTATTAGGTGAACCACATTCTATACAAAAAAGGCATACATGGTATAACCAAAATTAACCAATTCCTTTTCTTAACTAACAAACAGGGTAAGCCCAAATCATTTTCACAATTTTATGATCTGGATCAACCATGTTTGCATTGGTACACTTAATATAGATTCAATAGATGCGGATATTGTAATATTAGCACACATTGCATATAAACTATTATAATATAACGACAATTAACTGATTCCTTTTCTAACTTACAAACAGGGTAGACCCAAATCAGTTTCAATTTTATGATCTGGCTCAACCATGTTTGCATTGGTACACTTAATATAGATTCAATAGATGTGGAAAATATAATATTAGCACACATTGCATATAAACTATTATAATATAACGACAATTAACTGATTCCTTTTCTTAACTTACAAACAGGGTAGACCCAAATCATTTTCACAATTAAATTTGAAAATGTAAAGATCTTGCTTTGAATTTATATTCTGATTGAGTGTTTCTTCTTCAAATTATCTAAAAGTTGACTTATAAGCCAATTTAGTAAACTAAAGCTCATTTAACTATGAATGCATTCTTTATTTATTCATAATTTTGACCTATTTTTAAATATGCTTTAACTTCTATTTTTATTTGCAGATTGTAACTTTTAATTTGGAAATGTAAAGATCTTGTTTTGAATTTATATTCTAATTGAGTGTTTCTTCTTCAAATTGTCTAAAAATTGATTTATAACTCAATTATGTTAACATGTGGGGTTTTGTCCGCCTTGACACATTTGGGTGTGGGTTTGTGTCCTATGGGGTTTTGTCCTGTGGGGTTACGTCCTAGTGGGGTTACGTCCTGGTGGGGTTTTGTCCGTACCCCGTAGAGACACTGCTTGACACCTTTGCAACCAGCAAAGACCCTGAAGAGACTGTAGGAGTCATTTGCTTATGCCATTTTAAAAATCATCTAATTAGTATGCATGATATCATTTTTTACATGAATATTCATTTGGTAAGGGGTTAACCCATTCCCTCATATTGACGACTTTTAATGGCACTGTGAAAGTCACTTTGTGAAACCACTGTGATAAATAGAGCATTTGCTCCTATATGAGCAAATGCTCTATTTATCACAATGGTTTCAAACTACAAAATTCTAAAATTTTCCTTTTCTCTAGTTAATGCTCCTTTTTGGTAGATCTATTCAAAGAGGTTGTATCTAAAAATAGTCTGTGAGGTAATAGGTTAAATAGAGGCATAAACAACTCAAGATGTCAGTCTATTGAAACATCTAAAACCTTTTTCTGGTAGTCAGAGCAAATTTTGTGCTACAGAAAATTCTGTCTACATCAATAATCAAACAAGTTTCTTTTGTAATTTCTTTTTACCAAGCTAATTTGGATCCTAATCTCAAGTATGGTTACGCTGCATTTCACATTGATGTAAATAGAACAATAGGGCTAATCTGTATGGACAAGTATACCACACATGAAATATGCTTAACTTTTGACAGACATTAAGAGGCATATTCAAATACTAGTACAGTAAAAACCCGATACTATGAACACTCAAATACTTACCATTATTGATCTTTAACACAGGTGGCAGCTTAATTCAGGGTGAAAGTCATGCATTAAACGCCTAAATGAGCTTTCTGCATCAATTTCACCCTGCATTAAGCAGCCACCTGCCTACAAAGACATAAATTCTTCATTACTAAAATGTTGTAGTGTCGAGATTTTACTGTATCGTCAAATGGCCTCAAACTGTAATTGTGAATACTCTTTAGAATCATCTGATGGGGACGACTCTAAAGAGTGGTCACGACATAGAGTTTGATGGAGAAATAAAGGAGCTTTAATTTACGCATCTGATCTGGGTCTCTGTTTTGCTAAAAAAAAATTACGGATTATATACTGATTGGACTTTGGAACGTTTTACTACTTTCCTTGACTTATTGTAGATGGATACAGAAAACCCAAACAACAATTGTAAGTACATAAATTATGTAACTGTGTAATAGGCATACATATTACATGTATATGGCAGATTTGAAATAATTTTCTGTTTTAAAACTTTGTGTGATTTTATGATGAAGACAAATAGTCTAAGAACTACATTTGAAACATTAGCATATTCTACACACTATCAATGACTATTATAATACTAGATTCTCTTTAACCCTTTCCTCCATAAATACGCCTTTCTACGCTTTTGTAAAAAGTCACTTTTTTAAACCATTGTGATAAAAAGAGCATTTGCTCCATAGGAGCAAATGCTCTGTTTATCACAATGGTTTCAGAACTACACAATTCTAAAAGTTTCTTTTTCTCTATTAAATGCTCCTTTTCTGTAGATTTATTCAAAAATAGCCTGTGAGGGAATGGGTTAAATGAATAATTTTTGTTTAGACTGCTTGGGGGTCAACTTCACATAGTCACTATAACGGTGGTTGAGTGTATGTGTGTCCGTCCATGTGTGCATGGATATTTCCATCAGATTTTGTCTAGGCCATGACTTTATGTTATATTTACAGATTTCAGTATTGAGTATTATTGACACCTGGTGATGAGTTGACTGTGTGTTGTGTATAAAAATCATAACTCAAACATCATCTGTTTTTTGCAATTATCTCCCTTCGTTAATTATGTTTTATTGTTCTTTGTATTGACACATTTCAATGTAATTTTTCACATAATTTAGTCATAAGTAGATGGTGTAGCATGTATAAAAACCCATAACTAGATTGTATATCGGATGCAAGAACCATAACTCTGACATCACACTTTTTTAATCATTTCACTTTTTCTTTTCTCTTTTCTTCATGTAATTTGTCTGATAGAGGGGTGACATGTTGCCTACATGCATCTAGTATGTATACTTGTTAGAAATGGGATACCCTATCCAAGCTTTTAACAGATTTAACTTTTTGAATGCTACACTTTGTGTCATTTGTGTCTTTATTTCATATTTTTGACACATTAATTAATTGATACTCTGACATGAATTTTCATCAAACAGAAAGCATTTGATATTATATGAATTTAATCCTGTTTTCAGCCGTTCTAGTCTACAGCATGTCAGTGATCTGTTTGTTATGGGGGCAGGGCTAATACTCGAATCCATAGTTTTATTTCACTGGCTGGAACGTATGGGCTATGGACCACTTGGAGCCACAGGGATATCTATGGGGGGTCATGTAAGTGACATGTTTCTACACATTTAGAATGTATTTGTGTAAGCCTTTCTGCCAATTGTATCTATTAAAATTATAAACCAAGAGACTACATTATTCTTCTGTCACTGCAACAGTATGGGTAGACTTGTTGACTAAAACAAGTGTCAAAGTTTACAGTGAATATTGCTTTAACACTTTACTCCATGAATATTAAATTAATGTAAGAAATAATGATGTCACAAATAAATTTTATTAGCTTATTATTTATAATGGCAAATGTACAAATGAATATTTGGTATTGGTAGAAACTGTAGAGTCAGATCTATTCTAATTTCATAAGCAAACAGAGCAGACCCTGATCTGGGTTTACTCAGTTTGCGAAGGCGTATAAAGGGATATTCATGGAGTAAAGGGTTAACACTTTCGCTGCCAATGTTACATCTGTGATTATCTATACCTACAGTTTGGATCCAGATGAGGTACCTAGTAAGCTGGCGTCTCATCTGGATCAAAGTTGTTTGGTACTGTGACTGTTTATTGGAATAAAAATGAAGAAAAATACGATAAAAAAAATTCTAACAGATAACAAAGTTTGCAAATGACAAAATTTTGCAGCAAAAGAATGAAATATAATGATTACTTTCTTATTCAACTTGCTAAACATTAAACTGAATGATGTTTGCGATAAAAAAGCATAATGTATTTGAATGAAATTAATGTATATCTAGGATACTTTCTATATGTAAATACACTAGTTGGCCATAGACACACAGTCAATGATTCTGTCTGTTTTGGTTTACGGAAAATCTGGTAACCCATTACTCAATGAATTTTCATGTAAGAAATTATAAATTTGATCAATTGTTATAATAGCACCTGGACAAAGGAATTTTTGGCCATGGCAGAAACTGTAGAACCAAATCTATATTACAGTAAAACCCCTCTAATGCGACCACCAAAACCGGGCATAAATCACAGTGGCAAAGGCAGATGGTAGCTTAATGCAGGACGAAAGTTATGCAGAAAGCTCCTATAGGAGCTTTCTGCATAACTGTCGTCCTGCATTAATCAACCACCTGCTTATGAAGACAGCCATGTTTGTTCATTAAGTGGACGCATTAGAGGGGTTTTACTGTATATCATAAGCAAACAGAACCGACCCTGATTAGAGTAGAAGCCATCTGATTTGTGTCTTCTCTGTTTGCAAACTCTTAGAATGGCATATTTATGGAGTATAGGTTTTGTTGACCATATCTTATCAATGCTTATATAAAATTCACAAATTTGTTTCTTATTACAAGAGCCACAAAATAATGAGGGAGCATAAATCTTTCATGCATAATGAATGAGTTATGTCCCTTTAGAAAACATTTTAAATTATGACTTTTTTGGCTCATGGAGTAATGCTGGCTTCCTCTTTTGTAGCATTCCTTTGTTTAATCCTTTCCTTCATATAAATGCCTTTTCACACAAAGGCACGAATAGGATTCTCAATCAGGTATTAAAGGGTATATGTCTGACTTGTAGCTCAATCTCACTGCTTTCCTTTTCTTGTACTTGCAGATGGCATCACTAGCAGCCACCAGCTGGCACAAACCAATATCACTGATACCCTGTTTGTCCGGTAGCACAGCGTCCGGTGTGTTCACAGAGGTATATTGCATCACTAGCTGGCACCCCATTGTCTGCTCCAATAAAGATCTGTTTGCATGTTTGACTACTTTCGATTCAAACAAGCTTTTGAGATACTATCAACCTTTACCTGTTCAATATTCATGTAACAAATAATGACATCATGAATATTTATGTCTCCCCCCATATTTATATGGGGGAGACATTGTTTTCGTGAGAGTTGTCTGTCTGTCTGTCTGTCCGTTTGTCCGTCCGTCCGTCTGTCCGTCACACTTTTTGTCCGGACGATAACTTCAATATGCCTGATGCCAGTTGATTGAAACTTCATATATGGAAAGAGCATAATAAGAGGAAGTGTCATGCACAAGGTCCATAACTCTGGCTTCACTAATATTGGAGTTATTGCCCTTTGTAAAAAAAAAATCACACTTTTTTGTCCGGACGATAACTCCTATATGGCTCATGCCATTGGATTGAAACTTAATATATGGAAAGATCATGACAAGAGGAAGTGTCATGCACAAGGTCCATAACTCTGGCTTCACTAATATTGAAGTTATTGCCCTTTGTAAAAAATATCATAATTTTTTGTCCGGACAATAACCTCAATATGCCTGATGCCAGTTGATTGAAACTTCATATATGGAAAGAGCATAATGAGAGGAAGTGTCATGCACAAGGTCCATAACTCTGGCTTCACTAATATTGGAGTTATTGCCCTTTGTAAAAAATATCACAATTTTTTGTCCGGACGATAACTTCTATATGGCTCATGCCATTGGATTGAAACTTCATATATGGAAAGATCATAACGAGAGGAAGTGTCATGCACAAGGTCCATAACTCTGGCTTCACTAATATTGGAGTTATTGCCCTTTGTAAAAAAATCACAATTTTTTGTCCGGATGATTACTTCAATATGCCTGATGCCATTGGATTGAAACTTCATATATGGAAAGATCATAACGAGAGGAAGTGTCATGAACAAGGGCCATAATTCTGGCTTCAATACTTTTGGAGTTATTGCCCTTTGTTACATTTTTTGGCCGATCAATAACTCCTGTTCGACTGATGCTATTGGAATGACATTTTATTTTTGGAAAGAGCATGATGAAAGTAAGTGTCATGCACAAGGGCCATAAATCTGGTATCAGTATTTTTGGAGTTATTAGCTGTTATCATTTTCTTCTTGAAAAATGTGTGGAAAACGCATAATGAGGGGAAGTATCATTCATAAAGACCATAACATTTTTAGTGATTTCCCTTTACATATTGTTTTTATTAGAGGGGAGACATCCGTTTTTTTGACAAAAACCTCTAGTTATGTCTCCCCCCATATTTATATGGGGGAGACATATTGTTTTTGTGAGAGTTGTCTGTCTGTCCGTCCGTCTGTCCGTCCGTCTGTCTGTCCGTCTGTCCGTCTGTCTGTCACACTTTTTGTCCGGACGATAACTTCAATATGCCTGATGCCAGTTGATTGAAACTTCATATATGGAAAGAGCATAATGAGAGGAAGTGTCATGCACAAGGTCCATAACTCTGGCTTCACTAATATTGGAGTTATTGCCCTTTGTAAAAAAAAATCACACTTTTTTGTCCGGACGATAACTCCTATATGGCTCATGCCAGTGGATTGAAACTTCATATATGGAAAGATCAGGACGTGAGGAAGTGTCATGCACAAGGTCCATAACTCTGGCTTCACTAATATTGGAGTTATTGCCCTTTGTAAAAAATATCATAATTTTTTGTCCGGACAATAACTTCAATATGCCTGATGCCAGTTGATTGAAACTTCATATATGGAAAGAGCATGATAAGAGGAAGTGTCATGCAGAAGGTACATAACTCTGGCTTCACTAATATAGGAGTTATTGCCCTTTGTAAAAAAATTCACAATTTTTTGTCCGGACGATAACTTCTATATGGCTCATGCCATTGGATTGAAACTTCATATATGGAAAGATCATAACGAGAGGAAGTGTCATGCACAAGGTCCATAACTCTGGCTTCACTAATATTGGAGTTATTGCCCTTTGTAAAAAAATCACAATTTTTTGTCCGGATGATTACTCCTATGTGACACATGCCATTGGAGTGAAACTTCATACATGGAACGATCATGATAAGAGAAAGTGTCATGCATAAGATCTATAACTCGAGCTTCAATAAATTTAGAGTTATTGCCCCTTGTACATTTGTTTAATTCTTTCTTGTCCGGACGATAACTCCTACATGGCTCTTGCCATCGTATTGAAACTTCGTGCATGGAAAGAGCATGATGAGAGAAAGTGTCATGAACAAGGGCCATAATTCTGGCTTCAATACTTTTGGAGTTATTGCCCTTTGTTACATTTTTTGGCCGATCAATAACTCCTGTTCGACTGATGCTATTGGAATGACATTTTATTTTTGGAAAGAGCATGTTGAAAGTAAGTGTCATGCACAAGGGCCATAAATCTGGTATCAGTATTTTTGGAGTTATTAGCTGTTATCATTTTCTTCTTGAAAAATGTAGTGTGGAAAACGCATAATGAGGGGAAGTATCATTCATCAAGACCATAACATTTTTAGTGATTTCCCTTTACATATTGTTTTTATTAGAGGGGAGACATCCGTTTTTGTGACAAAAACCTCTAGTTATTAGCTAAATTCTTATAATTTAAGATTACCAAAGGAATATATTTGTAGATTTATATCATGTCATAAGCAAACAGAGTAGACCTTAGTCAGACAGCTCTGATGAGCTGTCCGATCTGAGTCTACTCTTTTTGCAAAGGCATGGAAAAGCACTTATATAAGGAAAAGGATTAAGCAAGTGTCCAACAGCTTGGATCCTGTAGAGACGCTAGGTTACTCTGTGTCTCATCTGGATCCAAGCTATTTAGCGCTGCGTGTCAGATTGGGGCTATCAGATTAAGGACTAACTATATTATTTTTTATTAATGTTAACCCTTACATTGCAGGACATGTGTGACTAATGTTCTTTGCAAACAGTGTAGACCCAGATGAGAGGGCTCCTAGAAGTCTGCACTGTTTGTCATGTTACACTTTTCTTTAGAAAAATCCCTAGATATTCATCATAAGCTTGACCTGTTTGAATTTTGGAATAGTCCATTTGAAAATTCAGGGTTGTAAGTGTTAGATTAACTACATTATGCAACTTTGTTCCTGTTTTTAGCTGGACTGTTTATAGCATGGTCTTAGCTGTTGCAGGCATCCATTTGTCAGCCTTGCCAAGTTGGTTGTTTTTAACAATTGCCTATTCAGATAATAAATCTAGTGGTTCATATTATGATGAAAGCTTGACCATATTTATTATTTCTTGTCTTTGGTGTAATTCCAAAGGTGTTGTAGATTTTCCATTTTCCACTTTATCATTTTTTCTTTTCTGGAATGGAAAACACGATGGTGGGGGGGGGGGGGAAATATGTTAACAGAAGTAAGACAGTTAAGGATTCAATTTGGCATATGCTCTGGGGTATGGATTGTTTTTTTATGATATCAGAGAGAATTCACATGAACAATACCGCAATTTTCCCTCTTAAATATTATAACTGATAGCTCTTTTTATTTTTATTTCAGGGTGTTTTAAGTAAAGCTGTTTCCTGGAAGATACTGAAGGAACAATTTGCTAAAGAAAGAGATTACCAAAGAGATATCACCACAATCATTGACTCACCTGAGCCTGTAAGTGGGAAGCTCCAGAAAAGCAAAGCATTTCAGATGTAAAAGTTCTTAAACCCTCAGTTAACCCTTTGTCTCATGAATATACATGTATATGTATAGTAAGAAATAATGAGTGTATCAATATTAAGAAGGTGACTTTTTATAATGGCATTACAAACAAGAGTATATTTTACTATGGCAGAAACTTTAGAATCATATCTGTATTATTTGTTATTTATTAGCTGATTTTTTATAATGTAAACTTTTCATGGATGTTTCGCTTTGACAAAAACTGTAGAATCAAATCTATATTATATCAAATGCAAACAGAGCAGACCCTGATGGCTCCTGTAGGAGAAACCGGCTATGTGGCTCAGTGGTAGAGCGTCCGCCTGCGGTACGGAAGGTCGTGGGTTCGATCCCCGGCCGCGACAGACAAAAAGTCGTTAAAAGTTGGTACTAGTAGCTCCCTTGTCTACACTCGACATTAAAATAGTAGTTCTAGGACTGGTCGGCCCGGTGTTAGGATAATGTAACTGGGTGAGGTACCCTTGCCATGTGCCCATGGCAGGGGCATTCCAGTGAGGCAGCACTATAACTTGTCTCGAGCGGGTGCCGTCTTCAAATAACTGAAATACTGTCGGTCGGACGAAAAACCCAACTCACTCACTCCTATAGGAAAAATGTGTGAAAAAGCGTTTACATGAAACTATAATGTCTGCGCAAATTTGGATCTTGTGCAATTTGGACTACTGTGATCAGGCTTTTGAGGTATTAACTCTTCGCTTACTATTCACGTCAATATACCTACCTGTAAATAGTGAAGACCCAGATGAGACAGCTCCTGCAGGAGCTGTCTCATCAGGGTCAGCACTATTTACAAGTTGATTGTGCAACCAGTGCACTCCACAGCAGTGATTGCACAGCGAAATACTTGTACACAGTGAGGATATATGTAATTATACAACAGGGTATGGGTAAAGAAGGAGAAATGTATTTTAAACCATTCCCGCATATTGACGCCTTTTGACGCTTCTGTAAAAGTCAATCTATGAAACCATTGTGATAAATAGAGCATTTGCTCCACAGGAACAAATGCTCTATTTATCACAATGGTTTCAAATCTACACAATTCTGAAAATTTCCTTTTCTCTAGTTAATGCTCCTTTTTGGTCGATTTAATCAAAGAGGTTATGTCTAAAAATAGCCTAAGTGGGAATGGGTTAAAATTCAGCAAGTGAAGGGCTAATGACAAAATGTCAATCAGCTTGGACTCTGAGGAGACGCCGAGTTACTCAGTGTCTGATCTGGAGCCAAGCTGTTTGCAAATGCACATCAGGTCACGGATAGTGGGATAAGGGTTCATTCTCAAGCAAACCCTATGGTGAGACTATTATTTAGAATGTCCTCAAAGATTAGCTGGGGAATTAGTGAAAACAATATTGCAAACTATTTGTACAGCCCTATTAATATCTGAAGACGTGATTTAGTTGCATTATTATAGCATCTATATTTTAACCCTTTCCCTGTTGAATATTTATTTAAGAAATGATGACATCATGAATATTTATTAGCGGTCAGAATTTTTACAATGTAAAATGTTCTAGGATATGTTTTGCTTTGACAAAAATGGTAGAATTAGGTCTGCATTTTGTTCTAAGAAACCAGAATAGACCCTGATCAGTTGGCTCCTAAAAGGAGAGTGTTAGATAAATAAAAAAATATTTCAGTAACTCTGTAGACATGGTTAATATATTAAATGAAATTTTAATTTAATAGCTGCATTATTTAAATGACAGTAAAGCAGAAGTTTTAGCCTTGACAGAAACTAGAATCAAATCTATATTTTTATACCCCTGCAAACAAAGTTTGAGAGCGGGTATATAGGAGTTAGTGTGTTGGTTGGTCAATTGGTTTGTCTGTCTGTCAGTCCGTGGCACAACCTGGTACAAATCTTGTTTGATTTGTGATCAAGGCAGCTGAGCGGGGGTATTCCATCACCTTTAGTGATACATGTAGTTCTAGTTTCATAAGAAAACAAAGCAGACCCTGAACAGATAGCTCATACAGTAGCTGTCTGATCTGGCTCTAATCTATTCAAATTTTGTATAGGTGGCAGAGGGTCTATCTATGGAGTTTAAAGAAATATAAAGCTCTTATTCAAAGTACACACCTTTCTTTTTAAAGAAAACTAACAACTTCTTTTTTTAGAACTTCAATGAGTTGATATTTAGAGAAAGAGAAAGATGGTTGATTGAAAACTACTTAGATGAACCAGAGCAGGAAGACTTAGAACCTGAGGTGATACTAGATGGCAGTCATACAGTACAGAGGACACATAGGTACTCACAGATATTAAACTACAGTAGGCATATTGGGAAAAAAGTGGTAGATCTGAAAAACATAAATGGTAAGAAGAAAGAAGTACTATCAAAATTGGATCAAGATACCAGACTGTTTATGCGAGGTGTGATGGATGAGTGTACACATATAAAGAACTTTCCGATACCGGTGGACACAGAGTTGTGTAGTATAGTTCAGGCACAGAATGATGCGTATTACCCAGCTCAGGGAGTGATGTTGTTGGAAGACATTTGGAAGGGATGTAAAGTACGAAAAGTTCCAAGGGGTCATATCTCAGGGTTTGTGTTTGAAAGGAAATTATTCAGGTAAGTTTTTGTGTAACAAGCTAATTTATTCAAATTTTGCATCAGGGAGTTTTTCTAAGAGTAGGGTCAACCATCTTTTGGCTTAAAATTTTAAATTTCATTGACATTGATATAATTTATTATAGGCATATTCTAAAAGGTCTTAACAAATTCTTGTTTGAAGAAAATATAGTTTTATTCTACAGACACATACAGATTGCAAACAGTAAGAAGCAAGAAATGAAATTTGCATTCCAACAAAATGAATTGGGGCTTTGTTCTGAATGTTATTATGTTAAACTTTTACTTGATTAATATTGTTGTATTATTGACATTGATTACTTTTATTCTTGTTCTAAGTAGATGTAATAAGGAAATTTAAAAATAAATGTTGCTAATCAGCTCAGGCCTCTATAACATAAAACCTATAAGCAAACAGCCAGACCTTGATCAGACACTGCCAACTGCTTTTTCCTTTTTGTTAATTCTACTGTATGTTATTTGATTATGTGCGACTTCTTATACATGTGACTTCTTATACATGTGACCTCTTATACATGTGACTTCTTATACATGTGACCTTATTCATGTGACTTCTAATACATGTGACTTCTTATACATGTGCCCTTATACATGTGACCTCTTATACATGTGACCTTATACATGTGACCTCTTATACATGTGACCTTATACATGTGACCTCTTATACGTGTGACCTTATACATGTGACCTCTTATACATGTGCCCTTATACATGTGACTTCTTATACATGTATGTGACTTCTTATACATGTGACTTCTTACATATGCAACTCTTTATACAGGTGACTTCCTACATATTGGTCTGTTAAAGAAGGTTTGAATTAGCCAGAGGGTTTTGAATGATATACCGTGCAGACTCTGACTAGAAGACTAAAATTAGAATAATGATGTTATCTTTAACTTCAGGAAAGCCATTGCAGAATCATTTCATACTTTAGAAACCAAGTATTACAGATAATAGAATCATGTAAGTATTGCTATAAGCAGAGTTCCTTAGTTGTGTTATCTCTTTGCCTCATAGTTCTTTCTTTTAATACCTTTGCAAACAGAGTAGGCCCAGATCAGAGTCTACTCTGTTTACTTACATTTTACAGATCTATACTGATCTCAATGATATTAAATTAACATGCTCAATGTTTTCAATGTAAGAAATGAATTGATCAATTAATATTCCAAATAGGGAGAGACATGAATGAATATTCACTGAATAATGGATAAACATTATCAGAACTCCGGATAAAGGAAGTGTCTACCCCTTTATTCAATTCAACTGATATGTCTTTTAATGCTGTTCCAAACAGAATAGCCCCAGATCAGATGACTCCTGTGTGAGCCATCTGATCAGGGTCTGCTCTGTTTGCTTATGTAATAATACAGACCTGATTCTACACCTTTCGCCATGGCCAAAACTTCCTGTATTCGTATGTCATTATAGAATTTCATCTAATTTATATTCATGGTACAAACTGCACAAAAGGTCAAAACTGTACTTTATATTGTAATGAGAACCAAGTTATGTGAAGTAATATTTATTTAACCCTTTACCCAATAGCCTGTTTCTAGTTTTGAAGACATATGACCACTTAAGGCAGGTTGAAAGTAAAGCAGAATGCGCCTTAAGGCGCATTCTGCTTTACTTTCAGCCTGCTTTAAGCTACCACCTCCTGGAATATAGGAACTAATTATGATGCTATATGTTCATTATTGTAAAAATTGGAACTATTTTCTTCAGCGGAGGAATATATTAAACTCGCTTAAAGCCGCTTCTATCAGGTAAAGGGTTAAAGTTGGAAGTTTACAAACTTTACAGTAACAGTAATAAGAAGACTGACAGAGACCCATTCTTTATGTAAATGTTTTTTGTTCTGCTCATATTTCCAGGCTCATTTACACACAACTAAAACTAAAGTGATGTTTGAACTATGTTTGTTATATAGATCAATGCCAAATATTGTACTTTGAAACAAATTTAGTGATCTCTCTAAAGTCAGTCAAAGATTGATATCCTAAATAAGCACTTGTTAACAATTCACTCTATAAATGCACTGCACCTTTGCAAACGGAGTAGACCCAGATTAGAGGAGGTGTCTGATTAGGGTCTGCCCTGTTTGCTTATGATATAATCTAGATATGATTCTACAGTTTCTGCCATAGTCAAAACTTCCTGTGCCCATGTGTTTTTATAACAATCTAATTAATATTCATGACATCATTATTACTTACTTGAATATTCATGGAGGAAAGGATTAATAGACATTTTAACAACAAAGTAGACCCAACTTAAACTCTTTCTATGCTATGGGTGAATTTTTACTAACCTTGCAAACAGTTTGTATCTAGATTACATAGCAGCTCATCAGGATTCAAAGTGCTTTAGGAGTGTGATTAGAGCTATAGACAGGGGAGGGTTTTTTGAAATACTAAAGCACACGGGAGGGTATTTCAAATACTAAAGTGTGTAGGAGTGTGATTATGTTGTGACTACTCTTGGAATAGTTTCTTCAAGAGATTCTAAAAAATAGTTTTGGAGCTATTCTTTAAAAAACGGTTTATTTACCCATGTTATCTATGTTTTTTGAGTGCTGTTGTTGGTTACTGCATGTCTACTGATTTCTTTGGTCATATTTCAGCTCCACATTGAATTCGTTGTTTATTGAAGGAGTTCATCTACTGTGATAGAAATATATGGGCAGCAGCCAAACTTCACCATCCTTCGTACATTATGTGATTATTAGACCCGGTGGATGACTAGTCCAGTTGAGACATAAACTGTTTAATTTTAAGTTAACTGTTTACTCCATGTCTGATCTGGGTCTGCTCTGGTTGTAAAGGTGTTTAAAGGCATACCTATGAAGTAATGGCTTAACATTCCGAACCTTTTACTCAATGAATATTCAGACAAAAATAATCACATTTTTCATTGTGACAGAAAGTATTGAATCAGATCTGTAGTATGTTAAAAGCAAACAGAGCAGACCCTGATCAGACGGCTCCTTTAGGAGCCATCTGATCAGGGTCTACTCTGTTTGCAAAGCCGTAGAAAGGTGAATTTATGGAGGAAAGGATTAAACCGTATCCTACAGAGTGTGGCCTGACTGGCACACAGTTTCATTGCAGGTGAGGCACTGAGTTACTCTTGATCCAAGCTGTCTGGATCCTTTAGTCATTGAGATTTTCATGTAACTATTTGTATGCTGGCGGTAAATTTGTTAATACCTATGCAAACAGTTTATCAGGATCAAAATTGAGTGACACAAATTTTTTTTTTAAACTTTTCCCTCATATAAACACCTTTTCACACCTGTGCAATCATAGTAGATGCAGAATAGATAGCCCCTGTAGGAGACGTCTCATCAGGGATTGTTATGTTTGCTTATGAAATAAATCTGGTCTGATTTAGCAGATTATGCCATAGCCAATTCTCTGGTTCATAGTACAGTAGTAGTATACCATTTTAAAAATGCAGCTAATTAATATTCATAGTCTGGTCATTATTTTACATGAATATTCATTATTTGAATGGTTATGATACTAAGTACTACATGATTGTAGTATTATAGACACACAATCAGTACCCATGCTTATAAAGCTTTTTAGTTGATTCTGAGTTCGTTCTCAAGCTTTTGATAGGTCAGATTTGAGCAAAGCTCAAATCTGACCTATCAAAAGCTTGAGAACGAGCTTAGACTCAACTTAAAAGTTTATAAGCATTGACCCTGATTGCTTTTATCATTTTGTAGAGATGTTTTATAGTAATTTATTTTAACTGTTCCAGTTTACAGTCAGGGATATTTATCATGCTTTGAGATAGTGGTAACCCTTTCAACAATGCTTTTCAAATGGACTGCTCCAATAGTGTTAACCCTTTCATCAATGATTTTTCAAATGGACTGCTCCAATAGTGTTAACCCTTTCAACAATGCTTTTCAAATGGACTGCTCCAATATTGTTAACCCTTTCAACAATGCTTTTCAAATGGACTGCTCCAGTATTCAAATAGGCTAAGCTTACCATGAATATTAATAGGATTTATTTTACAGAAAAATGTAACATGACAAAACGGGGCAGACCCGGATGAGAGGAGGGTCCCTCTCATCTGGGTCTACACTATTTGTAAAAGACAGTTACTTGTTTCTTGTGCTAAAAGGGCTAATGCAGTAAAACCTTTCCCTGTTCTATGTTTATTACAAATTTCAACACCTACTGAATATTTATGGACAAAATAGGTATGATAAAATATGGAAGGTGAAACATTGTAGCCATTTAAGAAGGTAAAGAGACAGATATATCTAATTTCATTAGTAAACAGAACAGACCCTGATCAGATGGCTCCTATAGGAGCCGTCTGATCTGGGTCTACTCTGTTTGCAAATATGTGAAAACAGGTTTATATGAGGGAAAGGGTTAAGCCTACAGGTTGTTTGATTTAATCAGGAAGTAAGGCAAAATATCTACACATGTCTGTTGCCTCAGGCAATAAATGAATAGAAAGTTTGTTATACATGTACAGTAGAACTCCTCTAATGCGACCACTTAATGAATAAACATGGGGTATCTTTATAAGCAGGTGGTTGCTTAATGCAGGGCAAAGTACTTTTGTCCTGCATTAAGCTACCACCTGCATTTAACACCCATAATTCTACCTCTTTTAGGTGGTCACATTAGCGGGGTTTTACTGTATATTGTAAATCTGATGAAAATAGATTGTCTGATCAGGATGTCTTCTGTTAGCATATGGAATGGTATACATTCGCTTCTACAGTTTCAGCCAAGGCCAGCATATCTTGTGTCCACATGCCCTTATAAAAAATCATTTAATTAATGTTCATAATGTCATTATTTCTTACATGAATATTCATGATGTAAAGGGTTATGAATATGTGTAGTGCCAAGAAAACAAGACATCATATAGGAGTAGGCAAACAGTAGACACAGAGTAGCTGTCATGTTCCTGACATTGGATAACCTGGCCCTGCCCTGTTGGACACTTGACATTGAAAGCAGTATTATTAGCAGATACATATATATAAACAATTTAGACCCTGATCAGACCCTATACTGTTTACATACAAGGTAAACCAAGCTATATTGAGACCTGTTGTTATTTTGTTGTTTACATAACAGCACACAAATATAGGACCAGACAACATAATGTAGTAAGTCGCCACATATGATGTACTGGGCTTTGGTCTAATGGATATGTATCTGGTCTTGCAAATAGGGGGTCATGGGTACGAATCCCAGGCTATGCATTTTCCTTTTTAAAAAACCCAACTGATTTGCTATTTGTAATCATCTTTTTATTTTTTAGTCTTTTTGAAGACTTTTTCAGTTATATGTTAATATTTTGGTAATAATTGTTATTTGTTATATTTATTGTTGTTTTATATGGACAATTAATTAATAAAAAATGGCCACTGGTCAGAATCGAACTGGAGACCCGCCGCATGCAAGCCTAGATACAACATCCATTGCACCATGACAATTATTTTGAAGGGTTGTGGCTTGCGAAGTCTTTTAAAAAATAGGAAGTGCCATAGTTGCTTCATTTTGTTTACATTAGAGTGGGTCATGTTTTGTTCCAAAATAAGTTGGGTATATCTGTATCTGTTACGTGATGATTATTCTTGCTAGTGTCCACCCATTATGAATGTTGATTTAATTCTTGTTTTGAAATATATGAAACAAGGGAACTTATTGCCGTGGCAAACAGTAGAGAAGTAGACCTGTATGTATAAGCAAATAGAACAGATCCTGTCTGATATGAGTCTACTCGGTTTTCAAAGGGCCTTTACTCCATAGATATGCCTTTGCAATCAGAGTAGACCTAGAGCAGACAGTGCCTATATTAGTCTGATCAGGGTCTGGTCTGTTTGCTTATGAAATAATTCAGATCGAATTATTCAATTTTTGTAATGATAAAGAATTCCCATGTTTATAATGTCACTATAAATATTTGTCTAATTAACTCTCCCTCATATAAACGTGTTTTCATGCATCTGCAAACAGAGTAGTCTCAGATCAGACAGGTCCTATAGGAGCCGTCTGATCAGAGTCTCCTGTTTGCTAATGGAATTGAAAAGATTTGTGGATTTTCTAATATGGCTACAATTTTCCACCTTCTATATTTAGTTGTAACTTTTTTGTCCATGAATATGCAGCAAGTGTTAATATGCATGATGCCATTAATTTTGGCTTGAATACTGGTATGTCTGCAAAGACATTGTCTTCTATCACAATTCTTACAGCAGTAGGAGTTCAGCATTAAATATCAGTATTATAGGAGAGCTTTGTTCATTGTTAGTGAAATGATTTTAAAGAATTTTATGTATGTCTGTATATATATTAAGAATATATTAATGGAAATAAACTCATGAATTATGACTTGTAGATTGGTTTGTGTTAATACATTTTGCTGTTCATAAGCTGAAGCAAACTTCCAAATAAAACCTAAGAGCTATGTTTACCGACATTGCGCACTGTTTGCACATAACTTATATTATTCAATACCTGTTGTATTTTAAAATGTGACATGCTGTCTAAGCTTTAGTCCTTTCCCACTTAGGCTATTTTTAGACCCAACCTCTTTGAATAAATCTACCGAAAAGGACCATATAAACTAGAGAAAAGGAAAATTAAAAAATGTTGTAGTTTGAAACCATTGTGATACATAAAGCATTTGCTCCTTTAGGAGCAAATGCTCTATTTATCACAATGGTTTCACAAAGTGACTTTTACAGAAGCGTCAAAAGGCGTCAATATGCGGGAATGTGTTAAATATTGAATGTTCTAAGTAGAATGGCCAATCACTGTTTATTGATAACAGTCCATTCAACCTTACTGTACTGATTTTGATAGATAACTAATGCAGACCTCGCTAAGAGAGCTCCTTTATGAGCCCCTGATCTGGGTCTGCACTGTTGGCTGATGTCAGTACATTTATTTCCTGCTTTCGAAAGGCTAAACTCAGCTGAAACAGTTTTTCTCATTTCAGTTATAATTACAGAGCTTTGATTAACCCTTTCCCTAATATAAACAAGTGTTTTTATGCCTTTGCAAATAGAGTAGACCCAGATTAGATAGCTCCCAGAGGAGGCGTCTGATCAGGGTTGTTTTCTCTGTTTACTAATCAATTTATTATATATATCTTAATCTACAGTTTCTACCAATATTAAAATCTAGTTTATAAAAATCAGCTAATAAATATTCATGATATTATTATTTCTTTTACGAATATTTAACAGGGAAATGCTTAATTTTCATTCTTTTGATTGATATTTTTTATAATCTACAGACACATACAATCACCAGTGTGTAATAGATATCGGCGACAATATAAAAAAAAGTAAAGTACCTAGTAATAGTCTAATTTCAGTCCGAATGACCGCTAACGTATGGTGCGATTACGCAGCCGCAGTACCGGCTTGTGACCCTAACAGGTACCCATTTTAACCCTTGGGTGGAGAGGAGGCAATCTCGTGCTGGTGGGAGACACTGGAAAGCGTATCTGAAATTTCGAGCTGGTCCAGCCGGGATTCGAATCCAAGACCCCTATGTTATCAGCTCAACGCTCAACCACTAGACCAAGCCACCATAATGTATATATGACTATATATACACACCATCATGTCATAAATATCCATTTGCAATTAAACCATAACCCATTCCCGGATATTGACGCCGCTGTAATAGTCACTCTGTGAAACCATTGTGATAAATAGATCTATTTATCACAATGGTTTCAAACTACAAAATTCTAACATTTTCCTTTTCTCTTGTTAATGCTCCTTTTCTGTAGATTTATTTTAAGAAGTTGGGTCTTAACCCATTCCCGCATATAAACGCCTTTTGACACTTCTGTAAAAGTCACTTTTTGAAACCATTGTGATAAATAGAGCAATTGCTCCTATGTGGGAATGGGTTAATATTCAAAGTGGAATGGTCCATTACTGTCTTACCATCGAATCCATTCGGTATTAAAGGTTTTACTGCAAGAAGGTGTATTTTGCGTTTCTCCGTTTAAAATTTCTGTATGGGTAAAGTGAAATTGTTCACCATTCTTACACAAAACGTGCTGTTGTAGTCCCGCTAGACCATGTATTAACAAGGCGATTCTCGTGCGCACGCGCTGTTGTTGACCGGTTTTAATTATACTTATTCGGGGCCTCGGGTAAACAATGGACTCGAATGCTATATATGATAGCGTTTTGGATTAAGCTAGGCGAACGGTGCAAGTATTTCAGGGGCACCGACAATGAAATGTTTTAGTGATAGACATATTGAATAAAATTCCGTGTAAACGATATTTGATACACTCATGAAATGACGTTAGAAAGAAAACAGTGGCCCGGAAACAGCATAAATCGAACGAAGTGTCAGAGAAGTGTATAGTTTTGCTTGAATTTGGAAGATTTAAATTGATACAGGAAAGCAGAAAATGGGTTTTATGCAAGAATAGCGTTAATACACGTTTGTTTTCGGGCAATAACATCTGCAGTGTCCCTCGGAAATGTTGTTGCCCTCGCCCTTCGGGCTCGGGCCAACAACAGTCCCTCGGGACACTGCAGATGTTATTGCCCGAAAAAACGTGTATTAACCCTCTATTGTGTAATAGTAGTGTCCATTTAATATTAAAGGGCAAATTTGGAATGACAAACCGTGCAGATCTTGATCCAGGTGATCCACAGTTTGTATGCAAAGAGTTGAGGTTGAAATTTTGATTCAGCTGTGTACGTAGCGAATAAAACCCAAGCACGATTTAATGATTGGGGTTTATTTATTCTAGTTTGTACATGTATAATTAAATCACCATAAACTATGCAATAAACTGGACTGTTGTACTGTATCTGTGTTTGTCCACAGGGAGCGGTATCAAACTGATTTTGTAATGTCAAAAATTTACTCCATAAATACGCCTTTCTACGCTTTTTCAAACTGGGTAGACCCAGATCAGATGGATTCTGTAAGAGCTGATCGACGAGTGTCTACACTACACGTTACTATTTCAGTCTTATTTAAAGGTGCTGAATTGAATTATTCAGTTTACAAACTGGTGGGGAAGAGTAATAGATTGTCCGATTATTAGGGTAATTTGGGTAGGTATATATACGTGGTTTACTTCTACTTTTAACACACAATTTGAACATAATTATACAGACACGACTCTTAGTAAACAAAGGTCATTTCGTTGAATATTTGTCAGTTCAGCAGGGTCGATTATTATTTCACACATGTATAACAGTAACACCTCTCTAAACTGGAAGTCTAGAAGAGAATAATTTAGATACTTTTAGACAGGTGGCTGCTTGATACACGGTGAAAGTCATACAGAAAACTCCTAGAGGAGCTTTCTGTATGACTTTCACCCAACACCAAGCTGTCATCTGTCTCAAAGACCGATATTTATACTAAATTCACCGTCCCGTCTAGGGAGGTTTTACTGTACATCACAAAATCCGTTTGATACTGCCTCCTGTGTGCATAGCTTGTTTGCAGTTATATTGAATCAAACCTTGCAATTAGTATATTTTACCTTTCAACAATGAATTTTCAGAATGGAATAGTCCATCATTAATTAACTGTATAGTCCACTTAGTAGGAAAGGCTAAACAAATCTAGATGATTTTGAACGAGAAACAGTTCAGACCCTGATTGGATGGCTCCTATAGGAAACCTCTGATCCGTGTCTACACTTTTATTCAATTACCAGTGTATTGATGTTCTGCTTTCAAAGCATTAATGCTAGTTGCATTATGTGACAGCTGGTAAGTTACGTTGTCACATGACCAAAAACAATAATTATACTAATATCTAGCCCTTTGAATGAAGGCAACGAACTAGGCCTACTGGATTTGCAATTATTGTAGACCCTGATAAGAAGGCTACTTGTGCAGCTTTCTGCTCAAGGTCGGCACTCTCTGTCATTCAAAATTCCTCTGCAAATTTAAACCGTATCTATCATTAAACAATGATTGACCGTTGCCCATTGAAAATTCAACATTTAAAGTGTAATGTTATTGTAAGTATATATAGTGATAACATTAGCTTATATTTTGGATCCAGGTGCGAGATGGAGTAACCCAGACTATTTATTACCATCTAATTATGTCATATTGCGTGACTCTCATGTTGCATATGGTATACAGATACACCTTTATTAAGCAGATTCTTGAACCTTTCAATGCTAAATTTTCAAATGGAGTATTCCAAAACTTAGGTCATGCTTACCGTGAATATTCATGGGTTTATTTTAGCTCATCAGAGCACAAAGTGCTCACAGCGAGGTTTTGTGGTCGCCTAATATCCGTCGTCCGTCGGCGAGTGTCGTCTGTCGTGCGTCGTCAGTCGTCAACAGTTGACCCTTTAAACAATCTTCTCCTCTGAATTTACATGGTTCTCAGTTTTCATCTTTGGTACATAGCATCATATGTAGGTCATCTACAGAAGTATATAAATTATGTTCCAGGGGTCAAAATTGGCACCGCCCCAGGGTGCCTTATTTTCTATAGAAACATATTTTTATATTGAAAACTTTGAAAATCTTCTCCTCTGAAACTAGAAGGTGTTCAGCTTTCATATTCGGCACATATCAAGTTCAGGTCCTCTACCAAATATGCATTAATTGTGCTCCTTGGGTCAAAATTGGCCCCTCCCAGGGGTGGCAAGTTTTCTTTAGAAACTTTGAAAACTATTCTCCTCTGATTGACTGGTGAGCGATATCATGGCCATCATGGCCCTCTTGTTTATAAAAGGTAGCATGACAAACAGTGCAGACCCACATGAGAGGGCTTCTCTAGGAACCCTCTCATCTGGTCCTACACTGTTTGCAAAAGACGTTAAGTGACTCATTTTCTCGCACTGAAGGTTAAAGGGTTTAACGTTGAGGTAATGAAATGCCAACCTTTATCCTGCTGTATAACTCGGCTCAAAGTCTGATCAACCGCAATTGTTACTTGAATTTGATTTGTTAAAACTTGGATAAATCATGGATTAAGTGTCAAACAGCTTGGATTCCAGTCGAAATCCAGTAGAACCCCTCTACACCGGACGTTAACCCTTCTCTTGTTGAATTTTAAAATACATTTCTCCTTCTTTACCCATGCCCTGTTGTATAATTACATATATCTTCACTGTGTACAAGTATTTCGCTGTGCAATCACTGCTGTGGAGTGCACTGGTTGCACAATCAACTTGTAAATAGTGCAGACCCAGATGAGACAGCTCCTGCAGGAGCTGTCTCATATGGGTCTTCACTATTTACAGGTAAGTACAATGTACATGTATATTGACGTGAATAGCAAGCGAAGGGTTAATAAGACGCCGAGTTAACCGGTGTTTCATCTGGTTCTAAACTGTTTGCAAAGGCTATCACATAGTATCCGGTACAGTGCTTATGATTAACCTTTCCTTTCATATAAAATATTGTAAAAACCTTTCATATTGACGCCTTTTAACCCTTTCGCTGCCAAACTCTGTCGTCTGCTAACTTTGTCGTCTGCTACAAATTTTCATTCTTTTGATTTTCTTCATTTTTGTTTCAAAAACATAGTAAGATCCAAACAGGTTGTCACGTGACACTCTTTTTGAAACTATATAGAAACAAAACGTATTTTTTAGAATTGAATCACAAAATCAACAATATTCACAGACGATAATTGCTCAGAGTGCAGAAGATTAAGACTGGATTATCTCTTGTAAAGGCCGAGTCCTGACTAGATACATGTATATTAAAGTATACCATATTTGAATTAAACGCGTTTTCAAGAGTAGCTTTTTTATTTCTCCAACAGACCCCGTGCTGTTACCAGTCTATAGAATGGTCTCAACGAGACGATTCTAAAGAGTGGTCACATCATAAGATTCAGTGGAGAAATAGCCAGTTTAGTATATGAATACAGTAGAACCTGTGTTAAGCGGCCAACAAAAAAGGTTTTTGTAAATGTTATGGTGGTAGCTTAATGCAGGTCAAAATTAATACAGAAAGCTTTTTGCATTACTTTTGCCCCGCATTAAGCAACCATCTACTTTTAACTCTTTTGGCGCCAATTTAAAAGTGTCGTCTGCAATAATAATTTCATATTAAATATAATTCTAAACTAAATAATAAAGGTATATTTGTAAAACATTTGTTTTTAAAAACCTGTATGCTTGGGTTAAAATAATACAGAAAACAGTGAAGTCCCAGGTTAGATGCCGCCTTGAAAAGGCGGCATCTGACCTGGGACTGCACTGTTTTCAATGGTGCCAACAGGCGACATTGGCGCCGAAAGAGTTAAGACGTCTGTAGTCAATAAATGAATGGCCGCTTAAAGCAGGTTCTACTTAATCTCCTTTATCTGTGACTGGTGATTGTGGGAATTGTTTTGCTATGAAGATAATGGTAAATTTACATATATACATGTACTAAACACTTAAATGCTGAAATATGATGTCATATTAAGCTTCAGCATATACATGTAGTACGACAAAAATCATCTTACGTCCCGACGTTCTAATTTATGACGAGTGCTACTCTCTGCATAGCCAAAACTGGTACACATTCTAATTTATGACGAGTGCTACTCCCCACATAGCCAAGACTGACACACGTTCTAGTGTATATCAATTATAAAGCAAGCTTCGTACGACTTCTTATATACGACGACTTTCATTTATGATAAATGTAGTCGTACGTAAGACGGGCTCCGGATTCGAACATTTAACCTTTTCCTCCATATATACGCCTTTCTACTCCTCTGTAAAAGTCACTTTATGAAACCATTGTGATAAATAGAGCATTTGCTCCTATAGGAGCAAATGCTCTATTTATCACAATGGTTTTAAACTACAAAATTCTAAAATTTTCCTTTTCTGTAGTTAATGCTCCTTATCGGTATATTTATTCAAAGAGGTTTGATCTAAATATAGTCTATGGGGGAATGGGTTAAACATTGTTTATTTTACTTACTTTATCTTTGGCATTATCGACATAGTGACACGCAGTTTGTATCCTGATTAGACGCCGAGTCACCCAGGGTCTCATCTGGATCAAAGCTGTTTATCAAGATAAGTGTTAACTTGAAAGATCGTTTCATGTATCTGTCTTTTAACCCTTTACTCCATGAATATTCATGCAATAGATAATATCATTGCTTTTTTATGATATCACTAAAAACACTAACTTTTTTTTATCATGGCAGAAAAAGTAGAATCAGATCTATATTATTCAACAAGCAACCACAGAAGACACTGATCAGACGGCTCCTATAGGAGCTGTCTGATCTGGGTCTACTCTGTTTGCAAAGGTATAGAAAGGCGTATTTATGGAGTAAAGGGTTAATGTTCTTGACCAGGGGACCCTAAGAACCCTAAGTAATAGAGGCGCGAAACTTAGGCAAATAATGAAGACCAAGACCAAACCGTCCCCATGGGCTACTATGTGCTACTACATATATGTCAGTCTAAATTATCCGCACGGGGCCAAATTGATTTATCTAGATTTACAAACCAGTTAACACATTATCCCCTAGTGACGCATTTTTGCGTATCTATAAAAGTCACTTTATGAAACCATTGTGATAAATAGAGCATTTGCTCCTATAGGAGCAAATGTTCTATTAATCACAATGGTTTCAAACTACAACATTCTAAATTGTTCCTTTCCTCTAGTTAGTTAATGCTCCTTTTCGGCAGATACATTAAAAAAGGTTGGGTCTAAAATAGCCTAGGAGAGAATGAGTTGTAAGTGTTACTATTGGATGTCCGAATACTTGGGGGTAATAAGGTCGTACATGTATAGGCTTTATAGGGTCTTTAATGTTGAAAGGGACACACAATAATTTGGAAATAAAGCAGCTAAGTACCCTCTGTTTATTTATCATTTTATTGGACAAACAGTATATTGCAAATAAAAGTGTAATGAAAAGCATTGTAATGATACAAAAGCCTAATAAATACAGAAAAAACTGTTTAAGTAGCCATTCATTTATTGAACACAGGAGTCTTACAAAGCAGGTGGATGCTTAATGCAGGGCAAAAGTAATGCAGAAAGCTCCTATAGGAGCTTTCTGTATTACTTTTGCCCTGCATTTAGCTACCACCTGCCTAACAGACCCATAATTAATTGGACTTCTTTTTGAATACCGCTTAAGACATGTTCTGCTGTATATAATTTAATGAGTTACAAAACAATTCAAAAAAAGGTGTTTTTCTCACAATGAAATTAATTTACTAGTAAAATTATAGAGAAATCCATTTTATGTTGCTGTTTGTATTTTTATAATTTCTTTTTTATTATAACAACACGTAAACAGTGCTAATAATAATTGTCCTATTATTATTTACTCTTTCCTGTTACAATAGCCGTAAGGTCAAGCTATGTGTGACGGGTCTGACAAGTAAACTAGTGAGTTTGTGATTACATTTAAAAGCAAATCGGTGTCTCGTCACGATTCCAACATTCAGACACTCTGTCTGCATTTGTGTAGAAAAATGGAATATAATTTTGTGTTTAGAAAGTGAAACGGAAGTGAATATGTGCAAACACAAGTTTGGTAATCATGATAAATCTACATATAAACCATTTACCTGGTGATTATTCATTGAAGCCATTACTCCACAAACATCCGTGTCGGAAATAATTACATAATTCATATTAATTGGATTACCTTAATACTAGCACATGGACACATGAATCTTAGGCCATGACAAACACTGTAGAATAATATCTATATCAATAAGCAAAACAGTACAGACTCCGATGAGACGGCTCCTACGGGAGCGGTCTGACCTCGGTCTACTTTGTTTGCAAAGAGAAAGAAAGGCGTCTTTATGAAATAAAGGGTTAAGAAATATAACGATATCATGGATATCTATTATCTTAATTTTCATAATTGCATACGGGTGTTTAAGTCATGGCAGAAACTGTAGGATCTGGGTCTATGCTTATAAAAACTTTTAGTTGAGTCTGAGTTAGTTCTCAAGTTTTTGATTGGTCAGATTTGAGCCTTTGGCTCATATCTGACCAATCAAAAGCTTGAGAACACAAATCTGACCAATCAAAAGCTTAAGAACAAACTCAGATTGAACTAAAAAGCTTTATAAGCATGAACCCTGATCTATATAATTCCACAAGCAAACAGCACAGACCCTGATCTGACGACTCCTACAGGGTGTACTTTGTTTGCAAATGCGTCAAAAGGCGTCTCAGGGAAAGGGTTAAAGACAAAACGTTGCTCTCAAGATATGGAATGTGAAAACATGGGTATCAATGAGTCCAAGCCCAAGCTTATAACCTTCTGAATTAGAGTCGGAGCCAATGTTCTCAATATCAGGCCAGTCAGATGGTTATTGGTGAACTGAAACAGTTTATATAACATCAGTGCAATGTACATAAAGCTTCTAGCCTTTCTATTCTCTTGACATCACTGTATAGCATGTAAACCTACGTACAATATATTGCAGCCTATTAGTGTTCATATATATCATAGATTCATCAGTTCAATTTGAAGATCGAAATGTTGCTTCACAGTGTTAATTGTTTTGTTGCATAATAATGACTATAATCCAGCTATTCCACAGGCAAACAAAGTTAATGTGAGTTTATATGTAACTCTTTACTCTGTGAAATTTATGTAAGAAATTACATCCTGAATAGTAATTAGATTCATTTTTATGATGGTGAACGAGCTCAATGAACTTTGACCATGGCCAGAAACTGTAAAATCAGCACTATATCAGCCCATATCCAAACAAAACAAATCCTGTCTATTCTGGTTGTAATCTGGTGCAAAGGCGTAGAAAGACGTATCTATGGAGTAGGGGTCTGGAGGGTTTCATTCCAATTTCATTTGAAGGTTTGTGCACACAAAACGCAATATTTGCTCAATTTTGAAATACTGGTCCAAGGTTAAAAAACGTTTTGCTTGAGTCTGAGTTCATCTCAAGCAGCTGTTTGGTGAGAATTTGAGCACGGTCATAATCTGACCATTCAGATGCTTGAGAATGAACTCAGACTCAGACGTTTTATAACCACAGAGCCGTTTCGACAAGTACACTTTTGGTGGTGTCTGTATATCTAGTGATCACATCAGTGTTAGATAGTGTGTAGAACATCCTTTCTGTCCTTTTTGAAATCTTACGTCAAATTTAACCTCGGTCTCTCCAAAGACAGAACACAGTTCAAACATTTTATCCTCTACTAGTGCCCCAAAGGGCAATGGTATTGTGAATCTCGCTTCTTTGTTAACTGTTGGATCTGTTGTCAGTTTTGGGATATCATCCGTTTTGCCAGATGTATATATTTCAAATATTTGTTCTTTCTGGTCCGCTGTCAAAGGCTTGTCGCTTTCTTTAATATGCTCTCCGTGTTTAACCGTTGTTCCCCCTTTCAGCAATACATGAAATGCGTTGACACACATTTTGCGTCCTTCGATGACCTTGACCTCTCCACCTTTATGTTTAGCGTCGTCATACGGCTCTGTTCGTTGTAACCCATATGTGAGTTTAACCATTCTTGTTCTTACCATTTCTGAATTGACCCCATATAAAATGGCACCTTTTGCTACTGAAACTGTGCGTTGACTTGGGAAATTTACGCATTTCCCTTTCAGCATAAGTGCCAGTCTTTCTTGTACAATTTTGCTTTCGGCTAGACCTCCAACTACGATGACGTGTTTTGTATGTTTCAGCGCACTCTCCTTAAAAATTGAGTCCATTTCATCTCCGATACAGTTCAAACCATAATCGAACATACCCCTCAGCGACTGTGGCTCAATAACCAATTCATCACCCCGCATTTCAAATATTTTCGACGTTGCAATGTGCCTTCTCAGACTCTCGTCGCTTCGGAATCCTCGTTTCTCTCTTGCAAGCATTGTCAACGACTTCGGCAGATTCACGGCTAATTTCATATTCGTGGTCAAATTTTTCCTCTTTTGGTCAAAATCATTTACGATATTCAGAAAATCTATGCTGTAGCTCTGAACGAATTCTTCCACAACCTGGGTGCCAAACACCAGACAAAGATAAGACCGGAAGCAGGATACGACAGTGCTGCCGCCCCAGTTTCCTCCGGACGGATAGTGGAGGCTTTCAACAGAACAATCGCCAACAGAGTAGTGAACTGCAATATCAACCGTGCCGCCTAAAATAAAAAATAAAACCAGCAAACATTTTAATATGTAGGTATAATAACGCAATACCATATTAGTCAAAACGATAAATGTTAATCTATCGACATTGTGCTTTATTCGACAATTAAGTAGGATTAAAATGATGTGGGATAAACCAGCGGCCCATCTTACTTAATACCGTACGACCAAATATATCGTAATTCCTAATTTGCGACACTCATTATTACCCTGATAGTCAGAATCTATCACACATTCTAATAAGCATCAATTAACACATTATCTCCTAGTGACGCCTTTTTGCGCATCTATAAAAGTCACTTTATGAAACCACTGTGATAAATAGAGCATTTGCCCCTTAAAGGAGCAAATGCTCTATTTATTACAATGGTTTCAAACTACAAAATTCTATAATTTTCTTTCCTCTATTTAATGCTCCTTTTCGGTAGATACATTCAAAGAGGTTGGGTCTAGAAACAGCCTAGGAGAGAATGAGTTCACGTCAATATACCTACCTGTAAATAGTGAAAACCCAGATGAGACAGCTCCTGCGGGAGCTGTCTCATCAGGGTCTGCACTATTTACAATTTGATTGTGCAACTAGTGCATTCCACAGCAGTGACTGCACAGAGAAATAATTGTAGACAGTGAAGATATATGTAATTATACCACAGGGCATGGGTAAATAAGGAGAAGTGCATTTTAAAATTCAGCAAGAGAAGGGTTAATTTATTATATTACCAAACACATGTGTTAAACAGCTACTCAAGGGACTCTCGAAATTTTACTGCTGCTAAAATAGTTGGTTAATATCACTTCAATATACGGAGATGTATTTCTTTTAGACATCTCAAGTGGCTTCAAACTTAATGGGTTTATTGCAGCTTTGTCGCCAAACAGTCCTAGCACATCAAATGAAATTAATCTTGTACCGGTGACACTGGTATCAGTTGTCCGATTTCCAAGCCAAATGGTGTTTGTCAACCAACATTTTAACACTTTACTTAAATGGTACTTGTAATGCAAGACGAACGTTACAGATAAAGCGCTTTCAACATAACTTCCGTCCTGCATCTAGCTGTAAGACCCACAATTAGGCTTCTTTTGTTTTAAAGCGTATGGTCGCTTTACATGTGGATGTGAACATTTAGCGTTACCATTGTAGCTTTAAATTATATTGGGTATATTAATGGTAAGCAAAGCAGTTTGGTCTGTTTAGAATTTAGACATTCTGCGGTGAAAGACTTAGCTACACATTCTCAATAACACGTACCTGCTAGCTAAACCTTATAGTGCAGTATGTTTACTAAAACACAGATCTACTTCCGACACCTTATATTGTATCCATGAAAGGGTTACATAGCTTACCACCCATGTCCACTAAAGTATATTGTGTCCCCTTGTTTCGTAATTTGAAAGACAAGTCCGTGTCGGCAGACTGGTAAAACAGTGAGGCGCACTCAGCTTCGTAGGCAACGGTCAGTCGGGCTGGTTTGATGTCAGCCTAATAAAGCAATGATCGAAACTAAAATAATTCACATTTTAATACAAACGAATCACTCCTGTAGCATGTACAACACAACATGTACAATAGTGTGAGTGGTGGTCCAGTAGTAGGACGTTGGACTTGGGATCGAAGGGTCCCCGGTTCGAATCCTGCCATCGGGCTATCAGAATTTTTCTGAGCAAAAAATGCATCCCACGTTTGCTCCTCTCCACCCAGGTGTATAAATGGGTACCTGTGAGGGAAATAAGCCAATGTGCCATGGCTGCCTTGGGCGCCGAATGTTAATGGCCGACTTATAACCCAGTGATCGGGGGGTAAATTGTGAAGTCGGGAGAATATGTACACTGTATATAGTTCCAGACTATAAACCTCACCTTTACCTTTTTAACACAACAATTTAATTAATGACAAATGCACTGCAAACACATTATTGGCATTATAAACATGTATTTTAACCGAATTGCTGTTTCAATATTACAATTAATCACTCACGAATTAACACAATGCATTCAATATCGTAACCAATTTCTGTACAATGTCATACTTAAACCTTTCAGTACGGGAAACGAGTCATTAATGTCATTTGCTAACAATGTAAACCCAAATGAAAGGGCTCCTAGAGGAGTCCTTTCATCAAGGTCTACACTGTTTGTAATGTTACATTTTCTTGAGAGAAAAAACCACCCCTGAATATTAATGGTAAGCAAAGCAGCTTGGTCTGTTTAGAATTTAGACATTCTGCGGTGAAAGACTTAGCTACACATTCTCAATAACACGTACCTGCTAGCTAAACATTATAGCGCAATATGTTTACTAAAACACTGATCTTCTTCCGACACCTTAGACATTGTTTATAAACTGGTTCCAAGGCATCAAACAGTTTGGATACTTATGTCACACCGAATCACGTCTGGATCCCAGCTACAGTAAACTCTCGCTAGTACGACAACTCAAAAGAAGTATAATTCTGGAGTTTCAAAGCAGGTGGTATAAATAGCTTAATGCAGGATAAAATTTATGCAGAAAGCTCATATTGCATTTTTTGCCCTGTATTAAGCAGCCACCTACTTTTATAGACTCCTAAAGTATGTTGACGCATTAGTGAGACTTTACTGTAATGGGCCACCACACTTTAGCCATATAATCCAACCAGTTTGAAGAGTTTGTATTTGCTAGGGGACTTTCAATAACAAACCGTGCTGACCCTGATCAGAGGGATCCTCTCGGACTCCACTGATTTGAGTGTACAGTAAAACCTCTCTATAACGACCACTAAATTGTGTTAATTAGTTGGTATTTTGGGCAGGTGGTTGCTTAAAGCAAGGTGAAAGTAAAACAGAACGCTCCTATAGGAGCGTTCTGTTTCAATTTCACCTTGCTTTAAGCACCCACCTGCCTTTAACACAAAATACTTGATGTAATTTAGTGGTCGTTATAGAGAGGTTTTTCTGTATATTCCTTACATATATCGGTCCAATCATTTCCCATATCCTAATGGTAATGGATAACTAAAACCTTAATCAGTTCATGGGTGTCAATTTGTGAGATTATTCTAGATGTTCTTACCACCGATGTCGCCAAAATGCACCACGACGAACAGGGCAGTCCCAGATCAGACGCTACCTTTTCAAAACGGCGTCTGATCAGGAACTTGACTATTTGCCCCAACCTCTAGTTCAATGTCTGTGGTTAATTCCCTTGATATTTTCATTTAAGTATCTCAGTTCTTCATTATACAAAATGTTTTTTATGAAATCGAGTTACAGGCGAATACTAGAAATTTGGTGCCGTGTGTGTGTGTGTGTGGGGGGGGGGAGGAACAATACAAAAAACTTTGTTCTTGAATGAATAATCTGACAAATTCAGTACTCAAATATTTGACAAGAAATTAGTATAAAGCATGTAAACTCTTTCATTCCTTGCAAACAGTCTAGATCCATATCAAATCACCCTTATACTCGTATGAGTTGTCTGGTCAGGGGTTGCTTATGTTTCAACCCTGATTATCTATTACATATATTTTCAATGGCAATAAATAACTTTACTTTATACTTTAACCCTTCGCTTGCTGAAATTTAAAATAATTTATTCATAGAGGGTGGAATCATGCATGAATATTCACTACGTAATTGGATATGACTATAATACATACATTGAGAGCTGCTAGCCTCATCACTGCCTTGGCCTTGTTATTCCAGATTGCTGGCACGGTCAGCACAAAGAGGACATCGTCCTCACTGTAAGTGGCAGCAGCAATGTTCAGTGCCCGCATCAGCTGGTTCTTTAGGAACTTAATGGACATGGTCAAGATCTTGACCACCGGAATCGCGTGTTGCTCCGATATATCCTTCACTGATGTGTTTCTTGTAATCGTCTGTAAGAGAGTGGAAGACATTGCTAAGTTAAGATACTGCAGAACCTGTCTTTAGTGACCATTCATCAGTTGAACACAATATTCTTTAAAAGCACAAGGTTGTTAAATGCAGGGCGAAAGTAAAAAAGAAAGCTCCAGTAGGAGCTTTATGATTTACAGTAAAACCGTTTAATGCGACCACCAAAAAGGGGCCTAATTCACAGCGGCAAAGGCATGTGGTAGTTTAATGCAGGACGAAAGTTATGCAGAAAGCTCATATAGGAGCTTTCTGCATAACTTTCGTTCTGCATTAAGCAACCACCTGGTTATGAAGACAGCCATGTTTGTTCATTCAGTGGTCGCATTAGAGGGGTTTACTGTACTTTCAACCTGCATTACCTTACCACCTGTCTTAAAGACCCGCACTTATATATTTATTAATGGTCACTTAAAACAGTTTTGTTGTACATGTATTACATTGTTCGTTCGTTGTCATGGGCGACTATGTAACTACGTTTGAACAATTATCCGATGAGGTATTGAGGATCCTGATTGTTTTATATTGTGATTATGTATTTTAACCGTATCGCCCGGCTGCCAGGCGCTTTTCTACTTGTTACATTGTCGCAGGCAAAGTTTTAGAATTGACATTTCTTCAAATTCTTTATAAAAAGATAAACAGATTGGCAGAGAGTTTGGATCCTGGTGAGACAACGATTTAATCGGCATCTCACCTGGGTCCAAACTGTTTCACATGATATCATATACCCGGCTTCGTGTCAGTGAAGGGTTTTAACGAAAGGCAAGAAACTGCAGCAATAAATATGAATAAAAAGACACATTTTGCTGACGCCATTACAAGCGTACGCGACAGCGAATAATGATTTTGTTTTTATCTATTTATTTTGTGAGTTTTCATATGATAAATAATATATGTAAGGCTATTAATTAGCTTTATATTAATAATGGCATATATGCAAGAAACTGTTTAGCCCTGGTAAGACGTGCAGAAACAGATCTATATAACCCCTTAACCCATTACCTCATAGGCTATTTTTAGATACATGTACCTCTTTGAATAAATCTACCGAAAAGGAGCATTAAGGAACATTTTAGAATTTTGTAGTTTGAAACCATTGTGATAAATAGAGCATTTGCTCCTATAGGAGCAAATGCTCTATTTATCACAATGGTTACACATAGTAACTTTTACAGAGTCGTCAAAAGTCGTCAATATGAGGGAATGGGTTAAACAACAGAGCAGATGATGATCAGACGCCTTCTACAGGAATGCATTCGCAAACAGAGTAGAACCAGGTCAGATTTTTAAAAAACCGTGTTTGTTGCTGTATGGAATCAGAATAAACTCAACCATTATCCGGCTAAAACAATTATGTCTGCAAACCTCTCATATGCTGCAAGTTTTATTTACTTGCCATTCGTTGAATGGTTTGGGAAACCACTGACTGAGTGTGAAACAAACTGGATCCAGGTCCCGAGGTTATACAACATTTTGCTTGAGTCTGAGATCATTCTGGCCAATCAGGTACTTGAGAATGATCTCAGACTCTGACTCAGAAGTTTTATAACCTTGGACCCTGGTGGGACGCCGAGTTACCCTGCGTCTCATCTGGATCCAAGCTGTTTGCAAATGACCATTTGGTCGTGATTGGTAGGATAAGGGTTAATATTTGTCACAAACTGATGTACTGATGAACTGACATATACTGGTTTTGTTTCCGAAGCTAGTTGAAAACGATCGTACAGATGGGGTTTAATGTATACTGTGTTGGAAAGATTTTGGTTTATTACGCTTTTAAGGCCCCGCGCTATATATGGAACGCTGGCGTAGGAGAGCTGATTTATCAATAATTGCGATTGAATTTTAATTTGTCTTTATGATTATAAAAAAACATAATGTATGGAATAAAACAATCGACATACTTTTTTTCAGTGTAGAATTGTTTGTATTTTTCAAATGAAAATATTAGAAAATTATTTCTCCTAGTTCAGGGCTAATAAAAAATTAATACCGCAACGGAAGGATCATCAACGATAACAGCCGTGGAAATGACTAAACTGTTGCGGAACCAACAACTTTCGCATTCGGAGCAGTACGTTTATGACAGCCGTTTAAATCAGGGGCGTGGCTTAATTAGTAAAGCTATTTCGATGGAAAATCAACTAAAATGACAATTTCTAAAGGACCAGGGACACGGAACTGAAGAGTGTTTGTTGGTTACTATGGCAATCCGACTGAAACTGCTGATTTTTAAAAGAGATCCAGGGGTAAGATCGCGACGGCTGGTTCTATAATCGAGAAAACGATAAAGAACATATTCTTTACGGGAGTGAACGTGTCCGAACTATAGACCTGCAATAAGCTTTAGAAAATGTTCAGATTAAAATTGGATATCTGTGTGCATATGCGATTATATAAATATTCATGATGTCATTATTTCTTACATGAATATTTAACAAGATGGGATATAATGTGTCCCTGTTTCAAGGATCATTTGTGGCGAAACGGAAGAATTGTGCTGTGTTGTCTTACTAAGGCCATAGGGGTAATACATTGTACACACATTGTTGACAATATAGTATATAAAACACGTTTGATTTTTATTCACTATTCAGCAAACCGCGCCTTTGATGCTTTGCATTAATGGTTTTCTAGTACATGTATAGTAGGCTGGATGTTTGTAATACTACATGTAAGTGCAATCATTATCGTCTCTGCTTAAATTAGACTGATTGAAAAGATCAATAAGCTTACTCTAAGCATGCGTGGTTGGTAGAACATGCAAAACACTTAGCATGTACATGTATGGTTGGTAGAACATACATAACACTTAGAATGTACACGTATGGTTGGTAGATACAAACATAACACTGAGAATGTACATGAATTGTTGGTAGAAACATGCATACTACTGAGAATATACATGCATTGTTGGTAGAAACATGCATACTACTGAGAATATACATGCATGCATTGTTAGTAAAACATACCTAACAGTGAGAATGTACATGTATTGATGGTAGAAACATGCATACTACTGAGAATATACATGCATTGTTGGTAGAAACATGCATACTACTGAGAATATACATGCATTCATTGTTGGTAAAACATACCTAACAGTGAGAATGTACATGTATTGTTGGTAGAAACATGCATACTACTGAGAATATACATGCATGCATTGTTGGTAAAACATACCTAACAGTGAGAATGTACATGTATTGTTGATAGAAACATGCATAATACTGAACATGCACATGGATTGCTGGTATAAACTTGCATAACACTGAGAGTTTACATGTATTGTTGGTAGAAATATGAGAAATTGAGAATGGACATGGGTGGTTGTTACAGAGATGTATAACACTGACAATATGCATGTATGACTGGTATGCATGCCAAATGCTGAGCACGGCAACGCAGCCTGATATAAATGTGTGGAAGCTGTAGAAACTGTCTGATCAGGCACCAAGGTTATAAAACCTTTTGCTTGAGTCTGATGTTATTCTCAAGCATCTGATACTTGAGAATGATCTCAGACTCAGACTCAGAGGTTTAATAACCTTAGACCCTTGGCCTACTCTGTTTGCTTATGAGATTATAATACCAGTATATATGATTCTACAGTTTCTACCAATACCGAAACGTCATGTGTACATATGCCATGATACTAATTCAACCAATAAATATTCATGATATCGTTATTATCAGATCCTGATCTGGATTTACACTGTTGGCAAGTATGAATAGACTAGTTACATGCATACAAACGTTTAGCCGTAGTGCAAATGCAAAACACATTTCAGTAAAGACACTTGTAGAAAATAAACCAATAAGTAGATTTGAATATTTCGCCACCATAATTATGCGAGTCCTTGATAACGTTTGCGAACAGTTTTGATCGAGACCAGACGCCGAGTTACATGTATTCTGCGCCTAAACAGGATCTATACTGTCTGACAATATGATTATCTTTTTGGAAAAGAAATGGAAGAAATGTCCACTTTGAACGTAGACCACAATCGAATGAGACGAACTATATTTGATGGTAAATAGGTTAACAACAAATCGTACTTTGTGAATTAACCCTTAACGCCAGGAATATTTATGTAAGAAAAAATGACGTCATCATGATATTAATTAGATTAACTGTTATAATAGCACATGGACACAGGAATGTTTGGCCATGCAAGAAAGTGTAGAATCATATCTATATTTCATCATAAGCAAACAGAGCAGATTCTGATCAGACGGCTTCACTAGGAGCCGTCTGACCTGGGTCCTCTCTGTTTGCAAATACATTGAACGAGATCATTATGAAGTAAAGGATTAATCGTTTTGTCTGGCTCCAAACACGTTTTGGGGCCTCCGTGGCCGATTGGTAATGGTCTTAGACTGACAATCGCATAGCCCCTCACCGCTGGGGGTTCAAATCCCGGTCAGGGCATTTGGACTTTTCATGTGACGAAGTCTTCCAGCTGGCTTGCGGTAGGTCGGTGGCTCTACCTGGATGCTCTTCTGTGCACGAAACAATGCCATTTGTTCCGTGCACAGAAGAACCCCTGGGGTATTCCTCCACCTGTACTTAGCTGAACGTAAAACCTGACAAAAACCAAACCAGACCAAAAACGTTTTCATAGACAAATAGGTACTATGACACCATGGTGCAATTGAGCTTCCATCAAAGTTGGACAAGATTTAACTTCAATCAGTGTTCTGCATCTAAATGCAACAGCTTACTTTTATAACAATCAATTTTGTACTCACAGACTGGTGTGATATGTAATGCGATTTATGGATTATTTGTACGTGAATTGACACAACGTTAACCCATTGCATGCTGAACATTCAAAGTAGAATAATTTAGATCACCGCCCTTCAGAATTTATAAGTGTTTAACTACAGAGTACATGTATATGCAGTATGAAATGGTTTAATTTGTGAGGTGATTTTGAATAATAAACAGTACAGATCCTGATCAGGGGGATCCTTTATCATTCATCTGATCTGGATCGACACTGTTTACAAATGCCATTACGCTCGTGAGTCCTGCATTCAAGGCGTTTACTGATAAATTGAACGTTTTGGTCCAAATACAACAATAAATGGTCTATTTGATAGAAAAGTCGATTGTGTTAAAACGTTTGTTTATACCTTTTATATTGTACCTGATATACACGTCTTTTAACGCATTTGTAAACAGAACATACCCAGCTCAAACGGCTCATTCAAGGTCTGCTCGTTTTACCTACCTACCTAACTGTTCTACCTGTTGTCGAACTCTAGTATAGTTAATTTAACCCTTTCGGTGCCAACTTTCTAGTTGTCGTCTGCAATCCAAATTTGTTAAATCGTTCAGTAAAATAAGGAAATGAGATAAACAAATGCAAACTTCAAAAGAATAAAGCACGCGTATAGAAATAGAGATTGAAACAAATAGTGAAGTCCTTGATCAGACGCCGCCTTGAAAAGGCGGCGTCTGATCTGGGACTGCACTATTTGTCGTGGTGTATTTATGCGACTGCGGCGGTGAAAGGGTTAACTCTCCGAGCCGTCTTTATTAATTCGTCTTGGTCCGGTTTGGGTATATGTTTCATAACAATTTGGCTGAAATTTGATATTTAGATTTTTTCAATGAAAATTTAATCTGCTTTGAATATATTCAGTGTGCCTGAGGCTACCACTTTCTCAGGAAGGCTTTAATCACCAATTTATGATTCGTTGTGAGAATGAGTGGCGTCTGATATCAAGTCTAAAATGTTTCTTTTTTAGTTTTAGAGAGTGACCTCTAGTTACTGTGTTTTGATTTTGTGTGAAAAGTTGCTATTTGTCAGCTTTATCTATACCACTTAATATTTTGAACACTTGAATCATATCTGCTCTGAGTCGGCGGTACTCTAATGATGGCATTCCTATATCTTTTATTCTATCTGAATATGTTTTATTTTGAATGCCTTTGACGAGTTTTGTAGCTCTTCTTTGAACGTTTTAGAATATTAGAATTAGAATCTTTTTGTATATGACTGACCACACTGTTTATGGAATACAATTTGATTCTACAATTACCGCCATGGCTAAAACTCCTTGTGTTTATATGCCATAATAAAAATATATGTACATGTATTTCATATTCATGCTGTTATTATTTCTCACATGAATTTTCATCAGCTAAATTGTTAATATATCCGATTAGATCTGAGCGGCTTTACCAAAAGCAAGAGACGTAGAGTAAAAGAGATGTAATCGTTCATCTCATTATAGAAAACGTTTTGCTTGTGTCTGAGTTCATTCTCAAGTATCAAATATCACTCAAAATCTGACAAATCAGACATAACACTGACCTCAGAGTCTGATTCAGAAGGTTTATATGCTGGCTGTCAGAACCATTTTAGTCTGGTACTTAAATTGTCGCTTCGAAATTAGTGGGTATAGTGGACATTGGACTGGAATAGCGTGTTGTTAACTTACAGGGTTATTGTACAAATCCTTTTTGAACTCCCTGAAGAGGATCGGTGCGTTTTCTCTGCCCGATGTCTCCACGAACTGTTCCTCAGCGCTCTCGCCATAGGCCAGAAACTTCCCATCTGAAATAGCATGTAGTTAAAAATCATTAAAACTTATTTGATATTTTTGGGGTCAAGTAATGATGCAGGGTTTCTAGATATTTCAATGTCAACATACATGTATATTGCATGTAGATGTAATTAGATTGAGTGTGTCACATAGGACAGCACGGTTTATTGAAGGAAACTTTAATTAATACAAATCCCATGTACTGACTTCTAATTGCACGAAGTGATAGATAGTCTGGTTATACTGTCTGATCTTGACCTTGTTGAGTTTATTCTATTCAGCAGAAAATA
Organism: Azorinus chamasolen; assembly: GCA_963576725.1. Lineage (NCBI taxonomy): Eukaryota > Metazoa > Mollusca > Bivalvia > Cardiida > Solecurtidae > Azorinus > Azorinus chamasolen. Next base: position 23,712,339 of record OY755242.1, read on the forward strand.
CCGTCTACATCAAACTTTAAAAAACATTTTCCCAATATGTTGGTTTAAACAACGATGAAATTATTGGAATGTCAAACAGTTAGGATCACAAACAGAGGCCGAATTACTCAGCGTCCCATCTGGTTCCGAGTCGTTTGAAAAGTAGGAATTTATTCGCCCGTTACAGGTTTATCTTAAACTTCATAATATTAATGAAAGAAATAACATCATGCATATTAACCCTTTCGCTGCCAATGCCGGATCTGTGATTACCTATGGAAACAGTTTGGATCCAGATGAGACGCCGAGTAACTTGGCGTCTCATCTGGATCCAAACTGTTTGTAACTTTTACTATGTTTTTGAAATAAAAATGAAGAAAATAAAGACAAAAGAAAATTTGTAGCAGACGACAAAGTTAGCAGACGACAGAGTTTGGCAGCGAAAGGGTTAATTAGATGTTTTTTATAGATTCAATATTCAAGTTTTATTGGGCCGTTTATACAGATTACTCATATAGTCCACAACTGTGCTCTGTATGGATTAATTAAATCTTGAATTGTTTTTATGTCTCATGAACACGAGTAATTTTGGCAATGACAGAAACTGTAGAATCACATCGATACTGTTTCATAATCAGCCAAAACAGGCCCTGATCTGTAGACTCCTATACAAACATTCTGATCTGGGTCTACTCTGTTTCCATAGACATTACAATGCGTAGTTATGGATACAGGGTTTAATGGGTAACCTATTCAGAAGAGATAACGTTTGGAACTCCTCGGCTGTCTTCTAGCATAACGGGAGAGCCGAGTAGTTACGATTGACACTCCATGTAAGGATGGGTGAGTCGATGAGTTGGTTTGTCGAGTGGGCGTGCGTTTAAAATAAAAGAACGTGATGGCAGATGCGTTTATTAGTTGCTCGATCCATATGCTGAAGCGATACATATATACAGAAATAAGTAAAGCAGTTTAACCTATAACTTACTGAGTAAATGTTTGCCTGCTGAAACATGGCATGCAAGTATTAAACAAAACTGTCCAGTATCAAACAGGTTGGATCTGACGAGACGCCGAAAAACTAAGCGACTCATCTGAAATATTTGCAAACTCGCATGCAGTGTATTAAAGGTTAAGAAAATGAAACTGGTTATGGGTCTATACTTAAGCATCTGATTGCTCAAATATGAAAGTAAAAATCAAAATATCCGATCAGTCAGGTACTTGAGACTGAACACAGAATCAAACTCAAAAGTTTTATAACATCAGTCCAAGATTATACAGTTAAACATCTCTATAACAGCCACTGAATTACACCAAGTATTTAGTGTTAAAGGTAGGTGGCTGCTTAAAGCAGGGTGAAAGTTAAACAGAACGCTCCTATAGGAGCGTTCTGTTTTACTTTAACTTTGCTTTAAGCAGCCACCTGTCCTAAATACCAATTAATTAACACAATTAAGTGACCGTTATAGAGAGGTTTTACTGTAACAGATTTTGGTCTGAGTCTGAATACTTCTCAACTATCTAATTGGTCAGATATCTATATTATATCATAAGCAAACAGAGCAGACCCTGGTCAGACGATTCCTATAGTAGCCGTCTGATCTAGGTCTACTCTGTTTGCAAAGACGTAGTAAAGCGTAAACATGTATGGAGTAAATGGTTAAAATAAATGGACGTGATGACAGATGGGTTTATTTATCGTTCAAACAATACAGTATATTGAAGAGATATATAGAAATATTCGGCGACTCATCGATATCAAAAATGTTTGCAAAATACGGCTTGTAGTGTGTTAGGAGAACCCGGGGTTATAAAACGTTTTTAGTTGATTTTCAAGCGTCTGTTTGGTCAGATAATTATGAGAGTAAAAATCAAAATCCCCAAACAAGCTCAGAATCTGAACAATGCTTCAGAATGATCTCAGAATCAAGCAAAATACCCAACAACACTTACCTCTGCTTGTCAGTATGCTTGACTTAGTACTCCATGTGTTAATATTCTGCGCGGAAACTTCCCGTTTCTCTGTCAGAAAAGCGTAAGCGTAGCGACTACAGCTGGTCCCTATGTCAATTGAGGCCACGAGTTTGACTCCCGCGGCCGCCATGATTGACCCAGTTGCACAAAATGGTTCCTTAAAGTTACGATTTAGTTACAGTGTAATACAGTGTTACTTTAATCCAATATCATAATTTTATCAATGTAATTCTGTCGAAGGTTCACATTTTATTCACATTCCAATTTTCTGCTATGGCAATTAGAAAGATTTAGTTGTCGGGTACACACAATGACACATGTAATTAATGATATTATATCTTTAGCATGTCTAGCAAACGGTCAGCTGTCTATTTATCACCTCTCCATAATTTTAAGTCACACACAAGACACGCTTCTTCTCAACACCAATACAAGCAGGGTGTCAAACAACATGAACGAACAAGTGACGTCACGTTATCCGACGTATTATCAGGATCGCAACACTTTAAAACGACTATAACGAATATGCTAATGGCGTGCTGGGAGTTAAATTCCAAAACTCTTTTGTTCGGGTTTGCTCTTATTCCAAGTGGCTTTTAAATCCTTCCAACGGCGGTTAACATCTTTCATTTGCTAATCCGTCTGTTGTAGTAATAAAGTTATCTGAAGTAAAATTGAACCCCGTGGTTTAACAACTTTTATCTAAACCATTTATTTTCCCGTTTGATGTCTGATCTGGATCCATACTTTTACGGATTTGTTTCTATGCTCGTAATATTTAGAGCGTTAATTATGAATAAGTCGAATTCTATACGGTTTTTACCCAGACCAGGTCCCGAAGTTATAAAACTTCTGAGTCTGAGTCATGAGTTCAAGCTCAAAATCTGACCAATCAGATGCTTGGGAATGATCTCAGACTCAAGCAAAAAGTGTTACATCCCCGGGGCCTGGCCTGCGGTAAAGTGTAACCATTTGAGTGATTAAGATCCACACTATTTAATAAACCTCTAAATGAAATGAAATGAATTAAAACAAATTCGCGCCGCAGACGACAATGTTGGAGCAGACGACACTGTTGAAGCAGACGACACTGTTGAAGCAGACGCCACTCTAGTAAATAAAGGCTAACCTTTACCCTGCTGCAAACATAATGTCTACATAAACATTGATCTTCTGTTAACCCTTCTCTTGCTGAATTTCAAAATACATTTCTCCTTCTATACCCATGCCCTGTTGTATAATTACATATATCTTCACTGTGTACAAGTATTTCGCTGTGCAATCACTGCTGTGGAGTGCACTGGTTGCACAATCAACTTGTAAATAGTGCAGACCCTGATGAGACAGCTCCTACAGGAGCTGTCTCATCTGGGTCTTCACTATTTACAGGTACGTATATTGACGTGAATAGCAAGCGAATGGTTAATTTTTCAACTTCTTCAAACTTTTGAGAATCTGCGGTCCAAGTGTCAACCAGCCTAGATATTTGATGAGATGCCGAGATACTCTGCGTCTGATCTGGATCAAATCTGTTTACAAATATGCCAAGGGTGAAACAATATCGCGTGTCGCTCGCAATTTAACAAATGATTGCGTGCAAACGGCTTACAGAGCAAATGAGGAATAACTCTGCGTCTGATTTGGATCCAGTCTGTTTAAAAATAGCGCGATTAGCATGCCAAGGGTGAAACAATATCGCGTGTCGTTGCAATTTAACAAGTGATTGCATGCAAAAGACTTACAGAGCAAATGAGGAATAACTCTCCGCCTGATCTGGATCAAAGCTATTCCATACTTGGCCAATCCCTTTCGGTGCCAAATTTCTAATTGTTGTCTGCAATCCAAGTTTGTTAAATCATTCAGTAAAATAAGCAAATGAGATAAATAAATGCAAATTCCAAAGTAATAAAGCACATATATAGAAATAGAGATTGAGACAAATAGTGAAGTCCCTGATCAGACGCCGCCTTGAAAAGGCGGCGTCTGATCTGGGATTGCACTATTTGTCGTGGTGCATTTATGCGACTGCGGCGGTGAACGGGATAATGTATCTTCTCAACACTACTGAGGGAATCAGAAGCGACTTAGATATGTAGCTGATGTCTATTCGAGCAGGGCTAATTTTTGTAGACTAAAGGTCTATGTAAACCTGATCTGTTATGCCAATATACTTCTAATCCCATGAACAATAGCTTTGATAGGATTTAAAACACTAATGCTAATACATAGTAATGGCCAGTCATTATTACATGATTATAATGTCTACCCTGGTAAATATACCAAATTACCATAAGTATCAGAAAAGCATAGACAAATAGCGTAGACCCGAATCAAACTGCTCCTGGTGGATCAGTTTGTTCAAGGTCTACACTATTTGCTAATCTGTTTGTTTCGTCCAAAAATATCAAAACGGTGTTAATTAGACATATACAACTGTAGGAGAAGGGAAAATGGGTGTCTGAATTTGTAAAGCATGTACGGTACGTTACCGTTTAGTATTAAGCCCGCTAAGCGCGACCTTATTTGCATTTGAAAATACAGTGAACCCTCATTATACCGGCATTCGTTACAATGGCACCCTCGTTATACCGGCAGTATGCATTAAAACAAAATATTACCGTTAAGTCTTTGAAACAACCACTGAATGAATAGGTGCAATGCCAATAAGACAGGTGATCGCTTAATGCAGAATACAAGAAGTGCAAAAAGCTCCCAAAGGGGAGCGCCGCAGAGCTTTTTGCACTTCTTGTGATCACCTGTTGGTACTAGTTTAAAACTGGCCACATGGTTCCTTTCATATTTAAACGCGTTATAACGACAACCTCGTTATACCAGCAAAATGTCTAGAAACAAACACCTCCGTTGTAACGATGGTTCACTGTATCTTAGAGCCACAAGTGGTGCCGAGCAACGCGGCATCTCACCAGAATCAAGTCGTTTAACCCGTTCCCTTATGTAAGCGCATTTTGACGTTACTGCGAACAGAGTAGACCCAGATCAGACGGCTCCTATAAGAGCCGTCTGATCAGGGTATGCTCTGTTTGCTTATGGTGTAATATAGATCTGATTCTACAGCTTCTGCCTGAGGCAAAATGTTCTGTGTTCATATGCCATTCTAAAAAATAACCTTACTAATATTCATGACGTCATTATTTCTTACATGCATATACAACAGGGAAAGGGTTAATACTCGGCCAGTAGTCTCTATACAGCTTGAAAGAATCAGAAGTAAGTAAAGGTTAAACAAGATCAGATTTTCAGCATATATATATACTATACCGCGGGATAAGGGTCAGCGTGTCCGAGACAACAAGACTACATGTAATATGAATCAATCTATGGGATAAAAAGGTATTACTGAAATTGCAAATAATCTAGGCCCAGACCAACCGCTTCGTCCTACGAAAAGGCTTCTAATCTAGGCCTACACTGATCCGTAGTCATCAAAATCTGAAGTAATTTATCATTCAACTTAACAAACAATAATGACCCGGGTCAGACGCATTGGCTGATCTTGGTCTTCACTATTTGTATGTTTTCCATTTGTTCCTTCCTCGCTGTGTCTGGGGTAACAGTGTAGACTGTGAACGCCAGCAAGTAAGTACATATCCATTTATTCCCATATTATTTTAGGAAAATCCTTCCAGATCTTATTTTAGAACCCGTCCATTTTCAATGTTGAGGTGGCACAGAAATCAAAATAGTTTTGGTAAAGGCCATTGGTATGGATTGGTCCAGCAAACAGTACAAAGTTGCAAACCCTGATCAAAGAGCTTCTCCAGGAACCTTCTGATCTAGATCTGCACTGTTTGCCTATATTTTTTCTAACGGACACTAGGGACCAGTGGATTAAACGCGATACGACACCTTCTCTCATTTAATGATTGGTTTTATTTGATGAACATGTGGGTGGCCCATTTAACCGTTTACCTGATTGATATCCCGGTGATTCTGTTGCTATAAGCATAATTATTTGTAGATGTTTAACTCACTCCATACTATCTTTAGACGTCACCTCTTTGAGTAAATCAACCGAAAAGAAACATTTATTATAGAAAAGGAAAATTTTAAATTGTGTATTTAGGCAACCATTGTGCAAAATAGAGCATTTGCTCCATAGGAGCAAATACTCTATTTTTCTTTTTTTCACAATGGTTTAAAATGTCTTTTACAGAGACGTCAAAATACATCACTAGGAGGGAATGGGTTAATGCAATAGAAATTTGAACTGAGCTGAAATGAGTTGTAAGAATATAATTGTGAGAACATCATCACTATTAATCATCTGAACTTTAGCGCATCTAGTTTTTCCAAGACAAAAAAAGATAAGAAAACGTAAAGGAGCTTTTGTCATAACTCCGGTGGCAGCCTTGTCGTTGTCATCGTCGTTGTTGTCCGTGAGCTTTAACGTTGGCTATTACTTCTTTACTGTTCATGCAAATCTTATGAACTTTCACACACGTGATCGCCGTCACAAGGGCTACAATCGAATTAGATGCAACTAAGAGTGACTAATTAAATAAGATGACACCTTCAACTTTGTACGGATGAGAGTTCAATATGCATTTGTTTGTCTTTGTTGAATTTTAGAGATTCAATGTATAGGACAGTGCAGATACAAATGTAATAATGCCACACCTGAATTTGATATAATTTATTATGCAAATCTCATGCAGAGATTTAAAGTTATCCATGTCCATTGCGAACGGCTTAAACAGCAAAATGGCTTCTTAACATAACACAACACAAAACATTTATTCGACATAAAGTTGTATAAAGCACCAAGACAATGCACCTGCTCATTCCTCTCGAGAGACACAGTTGAAAGCTACACTCCAGTTGGGAGCAGATATCTTATCGTACTTACCATACTCTCAGTAAATCGTAGTTAATTAAATATGTTTCAACGTGTATAATTATGATGATTTGCGTAGATTCGGACGTATTTGCAATCCCGGGAGCCGTTTCACCCAAACTTCATACGATCAAAGCAAATAAGTACGAATCTGCGTAAATACATAAGTGATTTGAATTCATTCAGGGTTGGCCAATTACAATAGTATGGTTTGAAGATTTGGACAAAATATGAACATTGTCCTGCTTAAGTACTATAACTAAAATGTAGGTACTGTACCAATTTATTTTATGAGATTTCGTCGAAACAAGCTTTAAAAACTTCAGCAGTGAAATTATCGATACCGCGACTTTTGTTATTTTTTTGTGTGAGAAAACTGCAAGATTTAATCAATCATCATTATCTGCCTGTCTAGCTCTTCATCATGAATGATTGGTCCATCATTCCGTTTGTTTCGGTTGTATCCACAGACCCAGTTGTATTATGTGCTGTTGAACCGTATATGTCACGGATCGAATATGTAACCCGTGTGTGATATATTCGACCGTAAAATTTACACCTATCAAATGTATCATATTCGTCTGCTCAGTATGACAGTAAAACACATGAACGTATATGGCACATAGGTTTTAATATAAAACCATAACCATCATTCACCATCAAGATTCTCCTCCTCATTATCATCATCATCGTTATAATTATCATCATCGTTATAATTATCATCATCATCATCACCACCACAACTACTACCACCACCACCATCACGATCATAATTAGTATAATCAGCACCATGGATGTCGTAATCATTTTCATTACGACCAGAATCGCGATAATTATTATGATGCCAACCATCACCATCATCATCAGCAGCATCATCATCTTTATCGTTGTATTTGTCATCATCATACACCATCACCAGTCACCATCATTATTATCATCATCATCGTCGTCATAGCCGTCGTCGTAACAAGCATCACGATCACTATCATCACCAAAAACATCATCCTCATTACGACCATCATCACCAATAACAACATCATCGTCACATTCAACTAATCACCATTTTATTTAGCGTTCTTGTTGTTTCTGCATAGCTGAAAGTGGCTTTCAGTTCATGTGGAAATTCAGAGAACAAACGACAAGTTTCATAACTGTTATAAACAAGAAACTGATACAGCTCTGAACAGTGAATTCAACGAATTAAACAGCACTGCCATACATGTAATTTCTATATAATAACGATGTCACATGTAATTTCTATATGATAACGATGTCATACATATAAAAATTTAAGCATATTTGCACAGTTTCATGTGACTACATCTTTTGGCCATTTTAATATCACTGTCCCTAATATGTAATGTCGATAAAAAACCAGTTAATGGCACTCATAGGCAAATAAGCAGGGAACTGGTATAACTCTAAACAGTTATTTCAAAGAATTAAGCGATATTGTCATACATGTAATTTCTATATAACGATGTCAATATATAATGTCGATAACATACCAGTTAAGGGCCATTATACGCAAATAAACAGGAAACTGATATAACTCTGAACAGTGGTTCAGTGATTTCAAAGACTTAAACGACATTGGCATACATGTGTGTTCTATATAATAACGATGTCAATATGTAATGTCGATAACATAAAAGATAATAGCACTCGTACGCAAATAAACAAGAAACTGATTTAACTCTTAACAGTGATTACAAAGAATTAAACAACATTGTCATACATGTAATTTATATAAAATAATGATGTCATATATGTAATTATTTCAAGCATATTTGCACAGTTTAACGTGACTACATTTAGTTGCCATTTTAATACTAGCATCACTGCCGCAAATACATGTATGTAATGTCGATAGCATACCAGTTCATGGCACTCATATGCAATAAGCAGGATACTGGTATAACAGTGATTTTAAAGAATTAAACGACATAATCATACATGTTATTTCAATATAGTTTCATTTGACTACATTTATTTGCCATTTTGATATCACTGCCGCGAATACGTCCTGTCGATAACATCATACCAGTTAATGCCACTCATACGCAAACGTAGACAGGCATTTGCCCATCTTTTATTATTTGTTTAAAATAGCTAATATGAGACCACTGTTTCTACCTGCCTCCATAAGCAGAAAACGAACACCGACGGGATTTCGATTATTCAAGTTGAACATCTGGTCTTATATAGAGCCTTATCCTTTGAACACCCATTAACCGAATTAATTCTCTGTAGAGTTCACCGACCTTGGCAATTACAAACTGCATAAATGGATTTGAATTAATGCCAAAAACTTTTGTGGCATAAGATTTCAATAAAGTGTGATTATTAAAAAAAACACGTGTTTTTTTAAACCAAATAACAATTAACAAATGTGATGAATTCGTTGCCATTTTCTTTTTTTGTGTCCACTTTGTGGGTGTAACATATTCGTTTTTGTGTGTATATAAAATCTTAAGCCACACGAATACATCACATTTTATGTACCATATTCGTTTGATTCGCGTGTCATTTTCGACCGAATATATCACACGTATGACATATTCAGTCGAATTTTTCACTCGTGTTACATATTCGATCCGTGACATATACGGTTCAACTATGCGCTATATAGCTGATCGAATTGATTAAAAAGATCATCGACATTGAAAGTTTCGGCCTTTTGTGGCTTTTGTATGTTTTCCAAGAATTTGCATGAGTTTGTTTGGCTTACTTGTTTAGATAAATTAATCACTTTTTGTTTGTTTGCGTTTTCGTTTTGCTCTCATTTTCACTTTGTTGTATTGAAAATACTTCTGAGTTTCTATTTTTAAGAATCTATTTCTAGCCAATTGGAAATATTGTTCATGTCTGTAACACGCACGTCTCCTTGGACCATGTTTTCTGCAACGGTCTGTTATTTTTTGATGATCAGTGGAAATACAGTAGAGTCCAGTTGGATGTTCCAAATGTATATAGTTACCACAAACACAAAGTCAGCAAGACATTAGATGGGGCGATCAGTGGAAATACAATACAGTCAAGTATGATGTTCCAAATGTATATACCACAGAGTCAGCAAGACATGAGATGGGGACGATCAGTGGAAATACAGTACAGTTCAGTAAGATGTACCAAATGTATATACCAAAAGTCAGCAAGACATGAGATGGGGACGAACAGTGGAAATGCAATACAGTCTAATAGGATGTTCCAAATGTATATACCACAAAGTCAGCAAGACATGAGATGGGGACGAACAGTGGAAATACAGTACAGTTCAGTAAGATGTACCAAATGTATATACCAAAAGTCAGCAAGACATGAGATGGGGACGAACAGTGGAAATACAGAACAGTTCAGTAAGATGTACCAAATGTATATACCAAAAGTCAGCAAGACATGAGATGGGGACGAACAGTGGAAATACAGAACAGTTCAGTAAGATGTACCAAATGTATATACCAAAAGTCAGCAAGACATGAGATGGGGACGAACAGTGAAAATGCAATACAGTCTAATAGGATGTTCCAAATGTATATACCACAAAGTCAGCAAGACATGAGATGGGGACGAACAGTGGAAATGCAATACGGCTCATTAGGATGTTCCATATGTATATACAACACGAAGCCAGTAAAACACAGGCTAAGAACGATCGGTGGAAAGCCAATAGAGTCCAGTAGGGTTTTAAATATGTATATGTACATCACAAAGTCACAGCTCTCTGTGTCAGTGTAAGTTATACAAGACTATCAATAATACATTATGTACACTAAGACACGTTGTACATGTATATTTAAAACACTTGCTATCGATCTGTTACATGTGCTCCTTACACCGCTATTCGCGACCCGATTCATATTTGTAAATAGTCTGGATCTAGATGAGACACCGAGTAACTCAGCGTCTCATCAGGATCCAATCTCTTCGGTGATCGGACAATACTTTTTTAACCCATTTGCTCCCAGTTGATTCTTCCATGTTTATATATTGGATTAGTCCATTTCTTATGTAAGAGGTGCCTGGCCTAAAATTTCAATTTCCTTTTGTTTTATATTGAAATTCCTATCAGCAAACAGTGTAGACTCTGATCAGACGCCGCATTATGCGGCGTCTGATCAGAGTCTACACTGTTTGCCTATGTACCATATATGGGATCGTGGGAGCAAATGGGTTAATCTTTAGCCTGCTGAAACAGAATGTTTCACCTACTACATTTTCAAAATTCAATCTATAATCAATTTGTCTGCTAAAATTCAATCAGGGTGTCAAATAGTTTGGATCCTGATGAGACGCCAAACTGTTTGCATAGCAGTGTAAAGGTTAAAGCTTGATCAAATTGCATCAGATCAAAATTAGAGCAGACAGTTTTCTTCATAGTCGGGTAAGGATAAATGCACTATTGATAATTCAGTCACGTGAGTAGTTCTCGCTCTGCTACACTATTGACTAGTGCTCTTTGCGCATTGAGCAGGAGTGACCTAGTTCCGAGCTTGCCGGACTGATCCGAGTAGTTACGATTGGACCTTGGTTAGTATATTTACGTATTGCAATCAGGGTAGATCCAGATCAGACAGTCCCTGAAAGAGCTATCTGATCAGGATTGTCTCTGTTTGCTAATGGGATATTTATGGTATTTGATCCGATTCTTCATTTATGATGCATGATCAAACATTTAAGGTTCATATGCTATTTCCAAAAATCATCTTATCAATATTCATAAACTCAAAATTTCTTACACGAATATTTATTAGGTTTAATAACATTTGTCTTCGAACATCAGTCATCAATCAGAGTACGTTTTCTTAATCGGACCACCCTGGGGAGTTCTCTGTATTTTCCGAACTTACCGGAAACGGCCGAGTAGTTACGTTTGTTCTGTTTTATCAGAAAAGGTGTCTTCTGTGTTTATTAGTTTATACAGTGATGTACACTAGAATAAACCATACACCTGATTAACACCCTGGTCCACGTAAGAAATAATAATTTTGAATTTTAATTAGCTGACAGTTTGCAATGTCATACGTATATACAGTAAAACATTTTTAAGCGGTCATTCTTTTATTCAATATAGGAGTCTTAAAAAGCAGGTGGTTGCATAATGCAGGGCAAATGTAATGCAGAAAGTTCCTATATGAGCTGCTTTACATTTGACCTGTATTACTTTTGACCTGCATTAGGCCACCATCTACTTAAAACAGACTCATAATTAGACCGTATTTTGAAAACACTGGGATAAATAGAGCATTTTCTCCTTATGGGCAAATGCTCTATTTATCACAATGTTGAAAAAAAACAACTTTACAGGGGTGTCAAAAGACGTCAGTTGATATGATGGAATGGGTTAAGACAGGTTCTAATTTAAAATGTAATCAGATGATGTTTGACCATTGAAGATGGTCATCTATTATTCTGTCAGCAAAACGAGCTAATGTCGATTAGATAGTTCCTACAAGAATTGTCTGATCTTGGTCTGTCCAGTTTGCACATGCATATACAAATATGCGCCCATTTCAGGTAAAGTTTTGGCGTGTATGTGCGTGTGCGTGTGCGTGCACGTGTGTGATTGTGAACAGGAATATAATGTTAGTAGAACCGTGGTTCACATTTTGGCTAAAACATTTGTTCTAATTGATGCTAAAATGTCCGCAATTCTTCCATTTTTGAAATTCTTGCAATGAATTATATTTCAGCTCGACTCTTATGATCCAAATTGCTGGCTAAATTTAAAATTAATGAATATTATAAATTTACATAATGTGTGAAAAAATATCTGAATCGTTAAATAGTGTTTTACACCATGCATATTTACTATGTCGACCTTTTGATACAAACATACTGGATCAAGATAAATAATATTTACTCTCCCGCTGTCAATGTCGCGTCTGTAATTACCTATGCAAACAATTTGGATCCAGATGAGACGCCGAGTAATTCGGCGTGCCATCAGGATCCAAACTGTGTGTTACTGGTACCGTTGAAGCAAAACTGAAGAAAATTAAAAATGGAAAATTGTAGCCGACACAATTTGGCAGCGAAATAGTTAACCTGTTGGACTCCAAACCACCCGACAGTCTGCATGCTTGGACTGAACAGAGGAAACATTTGTAGCAGACGACTGTCTTTAAGTGTGTACCCTTTCAACGCTGAAATTTCAGAATGGAATAGACCACCAGTGTGTAACTATAGAGCCCACTCAGTAGGAAAGTCTTAACCCTTCGCTTGCTTTTCACGTCAATATACCTACCTGTAAATAGTGCAGACCCAGATGAGACAGCTCCTGCAGGAGCTGTCTCATCAGGGTCTGCACTATTTACAAGTTGATTGTGCAACCAGTGCATTCCACAGCAGTGATTGCACAGCGAAATACTTGTACACAATGAAGGTATATATAATTATACAACAGGGCATGGGTAAAGAAGGAGAAACGTATTTTAAAATTCATCAAGCGAAGGGTTAAACTTACTAGGGGGGTTATGAATGATAAACAATGTAGGCCCTGAGCAGGGGACTCCTCTAGGTGTCTTCTGATCTGGATCTACACTGTTTGCAAATTTCAGTCAATATATATATATCTTCACTGTGTACACGTATTTCGCGTGCAATCACTGCTGTGAAGTGCACTGGTTGCACAATCAACTTGTAAATAGTACAGACTGTAGGAGCTGTCTCATATGGGTCTTCACTGTTTACAGGTAGATATATTGACGTGAATAGCAAGCGAAGGGTTAAAGGATGTAGAACACAGAAATTATTATTTTATAGATCAACGGCTATCTCTCTTTGTTGACCAACTATTTGCACAGAACTAAACAAACTTTAGCAGTCTCGTGAGATAAAAAGGTGAGAGGGGAATAACAGCGTGCGACAATACAAACTTGGATATACATGTCTTGACAAGATACATTAATCCAATAAAACACCGTGTTGGTTAGCTTTATACAGGCAATGAACCTCTCGATATTGTAAATATTGAGCCATCCAGGCATATACACAAATGGGTCACCTTACATAGCTCGCTTAACTATTGGACGTTAGCTTAACACTATCGTATGCCTCAATTTTAAACCTTTATTTCCAAACAATACATAACCTGGGTGTCAAATATTTTATACCTGATGTGACGTGGAATCAAATGACGTCACATGGAATCGCACTATTAGCTAAAGTTATCAAGCATTTGAAAATAACGCGAAACAGGCTACATATATACTTGTCACGGGTATTTATTGTGAACAACGGAAGTTCTATTTTTAGACATTCCAGTACGCAGATTTTACCCAATACCCAGTAACATACCTAATGTGCAAGGTATATCATACATGGCGGATTTACCTGTGTGACTGATATTTTCATTGACTTTGTTAACTCCTATCCCTCTAATCAACCTGACTCCCTTTGCAAACTGCTTGGATCTCGGAGTGACTCGGCATGTCACCAGGATCCAAGCAATTTGACACCAAGTCAATACTTTCTTATAAGTCTGATCGATTCACAAGTAGTCAGCATCGCACTAGATCCACATTTGAGCAGACATTAAAAGGCAATGTGTTTAATTACGACATTAAGTGTGGTAAGAGTCCAGCCTTTATAACACGTTCCAACTGTTCCACATGGATTGTGGTGTGTTTTATCGGTTATCTACTATGCATGAGTTATTTCTGTTTAATGTGTCAGTGATGTGTGATTTGTAAGGAAGTAATTCTATTCTTGGGTAAGTACAACTTCGCTTTAAGCTATTAACCATTTACCCCATAAACAAGCCTTTCTATGCCGTTATAAACAGCGTAGACCTAGATATGACGGCGCCTGTATACAGGCGCCGTCATATCTAGGTCTACGCTGTTTATCTATAGGAGGTTTCTGGTCTCCTCTGTTTTTTACTGATAATATAGATACTATGATTCTACAGTTTCTGCTATAGCCAAACATTCATGTGTCCTTGTGCTATTATAACAATTAAACTATGTAATATACATGAGGTCCACTCTGCATGGAAAGGCATCTCCATGGGGTAAAGAGTTAAACCAATAAGGAAACAAAACTGTTTAGACATAATTCGCTTTTATATATTTACCGAGGCTAACTTGGTGTCTCATATTTTCATATATAAAACGCGAACGTAGAGACCTGATGGCCTTTAGCATGGTCACGCTTTTCTCCATACACATGTATATACAGTAAAACCTCTCTATAACGACCACTAAATTATATCGAGTATTTTGTGTTAAAGGCAGGTGGATGCTTAAAGCAAGGTGAAAGTAAAACAGAACGCTCCTATAGGAGCGTTCTGTTTTACTTTCACCTTGCTTTAAGCAACCACCTGTCCAAAATACCAACTAATTAACACAATTGAGTGGCCGTTATAGAGAGGTTTTACTGTACATATACGTCTATTAACGCCTTTGCAAATAGAGTAGACCTCAATTAGGCCGCTCCTGTAAGAACCGACTGATCAGGATATATTCTGTTTGCTTTTGAATATTATAGAACAGCTGAACTGATTCTACAGTTTCAGCCATTGCTAAATGTCTGGCATAGACAAAATGTTCAATTCTGCCCTGACTGCTGCGAAATGTAGTCCAATCGATCATAGCAGTTCTGTATCAAGATCAAACAAGATTGTACATCTATGTAGTAGAAGTGTAAACGTTTATCACCATATGATCAATATCGAAACATCCTTTGCAAATGATTCAGATACAAAAGGAGTCACCGCGTTCAGTATCGAAATGCAGTAAAACCTCTCTATAACGACCACTAAATTGTGTTAATTAGTTGGTATTTTGGGCAGGTGGTTGCTAAAAGCAAGGTGAAAGTAAAACAGAACGCTCCTATAGGAGCGTTCTGTTTCACTTTCACCTTGCTTTAAGCAGCCAGCTGCCTTTTACACAAACTACTTGATGTAATTTAGAGGTCGCTATAGAGAGGTTTTACTGTAATATAAAAACCTGTCTACAATGACTAACCGAACTTGGTCTAATTGTCGGTCTTATAGACAGACCCTAGCTTGATGCAGGAACGTTCTGCATATCGTCCACTCTACCTTTCGCCTTATCTCACTAACCGCTACCTTACTCACAAATGCAAACAACTTGGATCCAGATGAGACTGCGAATTACTCGGCATCCCATCTGGATCCAGGCTGTTTGGCACTTCGTTATAATTTCACAACAACCTGACAGAACCAGAAGTAGTCAGACATTTATACAGACAATAGTAGTTGTACAGCGGATAACAGGTGAGCAGTCACTTGTTTTTATAGACACACACTGGTCGCTGTGTAAATGTTACTTGTTGCTTAGTTACAAGTGTGTCCGGTTTGCGGAAGCAAAATGTGTAACGTGCAATGCAGATTACATACAGGAAGCAAATATATGGATTCTCTTTATATGGATCAACTGATTAGCTTATTTGGATATTAAGAAAGAATCCTCGGACTCTGTTAGTGCTTATCTATGTGTACTATCTATCGTATAATTACTATAAATGTACCGCAATGTATAGTTTAAAATGTCATATTTGAAACCGAAAGTAACGCCCCCTGTTTGAAAACGAAAGTAAATTGGAAACTACGCGGTGCTTGCAAATTAATCAAATAGTTAAAAAGAAGTCCCTACAATGATCGCATATTTCCAATAATGTCATAAAACTTGGTATTTGTTATGCTCTATCATTATTATGAAGGTTCCCAATTTGAACTTATATCGAAAAATGCCGCTGTGATACAAATAAACCGATGTCATCAATACTGATAATTTTTGTTATACAACACAATATTATCGGCCCTTTCCGTTAAATTCTTCCGCGTTTTGCCGATGATCGCCCGATCCCTCCATTGTTTACATAATAGCTTTCTCGGAAGTGGTCCGAGAATCGCGAATAGGGCGAACAGTTACGAAACTAAAACCCAACCCGAATAAAACTGAAACATCGGGGAGTAAAACCGGGATCGGCGATATCAAACACATGGATGTTTTGTCATTATAAACGGTAATTGGATGGGGCTTTTTGCGATATACTGCTTTTCAGCATATAAACAAATGAGTTTTGTACATTTTAAGTGTTTATGAAACGCGTCAAATGTAGGGACATCCCCTTTAACCATTTGAATGTAGGAAACGCACGCGCTGACATTTGCCAACAGTGAAGAGAGCACTTAACTCTTTTGGCGCCAAATTTAAAAGTGTCGTCTGCAATAATAATTTCATATCAAATATAATTCTAAACAAAAAAATAAAGGTATATTAGTTAAACGTTTGTTTTAAAAAAACCTGTATGCTTGGGCTAAAATAATGCAGAAAACAGTGAAGTCCTAAATCAGATGCCGCCTTGAAAAGGCGGCATCTGAGACTGCACTGTTTTCAGTGGTGCCAACAGGCAACATTGGCACCAAAAGAGTTAAAGGAGCCCTCTGATGAGGGTATGGGCAGGGGATTCATTCAAAATCATCTAGATGGTTTAAGTCCTTCATGAACTCTATAGTTTAACACTGATGGGATATTCCAATCTGAAAATTCAGCGTTGTCAAAAGGTTTAACTTGTAGACGGAGAACAGTTGTAAGTTTATGTACCATTAGCCTCAAATGTAATTCAGCCAAATAATGTTGCTTGCAAAGGTTCTCATCGCCACGCATTGTGGTAGGCAAACTTTATGGTCTGCAAAGTGTAGTTGGTTACTGTTTTAAAATACAGTAAAACCTCTCTATAACGGCCATAAAATTGTGTTAATTAGTTGGTATGTAGAGCAGGTGGATACTTAAAGCAAGGTGAAAGTAAAACAGAACGCTCCTATATAGGTATAGGAACCTATAGCGAGCATTTGACAAGATGTGGAGCGATGACCGTCTGGTAAAGCTAATTACAAATAGCGTGAATGGTCAAATGCTACAGTGGGGTGGATAGAGCCTTACATTCACAAAAAGAAAGCAATGATCAGACTGAAGATACAAACAGTCGGAAGTTTCTCCTGTGATATTGTATCCCTCAGTGTGGAATCCTCTCCCCAATCCTCTTCCCACTCATCATTAACGACCCAGGGTCAGAACTGCCAAGATGAGTTCACGCTGTACTGTATGCGGACGATTTGATACTCTGGTACAAAGGGATGTACGTAACCACTAACCACAGCTCCATTGAAAATGCAAGAGGCTGTCAATGTTCTCATCGCATCGGCAAAAGATTGATAATTACGGGAGCTGTGGAAGTACATGTATGAGTCATGCAGGAAACACCATATACAAAACACAAAACTGCCCGAACAGCACCACGGCAGCCAAATTTACTTCCATGCAGTTTATGGAACAAATCAGGAGGTTTGCAAATAAAAGTGCGCAAGCAGAACGAACAAGTAACAGTGTCAATTACCATCATTAAGTAGCTGTGCAAGCGAAGACAGAAGAAAGACGAATACAGCCTTCTTAACAGGCCAGAGCAAGTGGTGAGGTTTTGGCGAGACTCCGGCCAGAGCATAACAGGTTGGACTTGCGCATGTGCAAGAAGATCAAGTTGGTACCATCACAAACATCCCCATGATATGAAGAATACCAAACTGTTTAGTTGAGCATATCAACCAGCAGAGGGACGCGATGTGCCCGTCAAAGAAACCACTCAACCAGAAGCTGTACGGTGATGTGGAGGACCCGAGGAGGACGACGCAGTGCAATTCTACAACCGAACTGAGCGTGTAGTACGAACGAAAAGAAGAAGAAGAAAAAGAAGAAAGAAGAGGATCCGTCTGATCAGGGTCTGATCTGTTTCTAAATGATTATACAATTTCTGCTATGGCCATAATCACCTGTGGCAATATGCCATTTTAAATTTTCATATAATTAATATTCGTGATATCAACATTTCTAACATCAATACATGTTGTATTAATCAGGTAAAGATATTCAAACGAAGCACATTTTCTGTACTCCAGTCAGATGGTACATATACTTTGATCAAGGATTTGATTAAATTCAACGCAGGCTCCAGGAGCTTTCTGCATTAATTTCGTTATGCATTTTACCTTTGCCTGGGGAATTTTGTACAGTATTAGTTCAGGTAAGACAGGCTCTGCTCCTTTGGCTGATGAATGATATAACCTTCTGCCATGGCCTAAGCATTCGATGTTTATTTGCCATTCACAAAATTCATCTAATTAGTATTCGATATGTTTAGTTACATAATTAGTCATAAAGTATAGCATACTCAGGTAAAGTAAGCATTCACTGACCAACTTTATCGATTCTCTTGTTAGCCCTTTCTCTCATACAGAGTAGACTACCTTTGGGACCTTTGCGAACAGAGTAAAACCCGATAAGACAACTTCTGTTGTTGCTCTCTGACCATAGTCTGCTCCATTTTCTTATGGAATAACACAGATCTCATTCTGAAGTTTCTGTCACAGATAAATATGTCATTGTTAATGTTTCATTCTAAAACACCAGTCCAGAGATATGCATCCATTACTAAATTCTTAAATTGATATTAATTGAGGTTAATCAGATTTCAACATGTTTTACTACAACATGAGTCGAATTAAGCTCTTCCAAACTTGGTTGCTATATAATAATAACTATATTCTTCTACTCCTAGGTTTTGGGTTCCGGTTTTTAAAAGATGGGCGCTGCTTATGGTGGTCACAGCTGGGAACCAACAGATGGTAATATTCGACAACCTCCGACCAACCGAAGCATTCCACGCCACGGAACGGAATCGGTGTACAGAGATAGTGGCATCATTAATGGCCTCGTAGACCGAATTCTAGTAAGAACATACTATTACTTTAACCCTCTATACGCCTTTCACATTTTCAGAGTGGGATGGTCCATCGTTGTGTATTGGTAGAGTTCATACAGCATGATCTGGGTCTACACTGTTTGTAAATGACAAGGTACTCGTTTGCCACGATCAATGGCTTAAAATTACTGTACAGTATAATTGCCCCAATTGCTCGGACATACCTGACTAATACAGTAAAACCCCACTAATGCGACCCTTTACGCCATAAATGCGCTTTTTACACCTTTGCAAACAGAGAAGACCCAGATCAGACGGCTCCAATAGGAGCTGTCTGATCAAGGTCAGTTCTGTTTGCTAATAATATAATATATATATGATTTTACAGTTAAAATTCCTGTATCTTTGTTCTGTCATAACAAATTAGTCTTATTTAATATTTATGACGTCACTTTTCATTGCATGAATATTCATGGATGACAGGGTTAAACTGCTCCTGAAGCTGCAATTTTGATCAGGGTCTTCACTGTTTGCTACCTAATGTCATTGTTATGTCAGCCTAATTTAATATTATCAAAATGGTGACAAATTGACTTATCAATGTCCATTGACCGTCAGAGAGGGGAAACATGGTGGCCGAATAACCAGAGTATATAAAAATTATACGCATATTTGATGATTTCAAATAAGTATATGCGAAGTTAATGATAAGCAGTATTTTGAAAATTGTCTCTAAAGTGTAATGTATCCCTGTCTAGTGTGATTAGCTGTTTCTGTTTTAAATGTAATATGTAGAGTTTGATCTGCACGTGTTTGTATGAGGTAAAGGGTTCACAAGCTAACAACACCGTTCTTAGTGACTACCAATGACATACAGTGAAACCCCGCTAATGCGACCACTTAATAAACAGCCACTGATGTCGTTTAAAGCAGGTGGTTGCTTAATGCAGCACGAACGTTATGCAGAAAGCTCCTATAGGAGCTTTCTGTATAACTTTCGTCCTGCATTAAGCTACCACCTGCCTCTGCCACCCAGAATTATGCCCCTTTTTTGGTGGTCGTATTAGCGGGGTTTACTGTAATTCCTTTTAAGTGTTCACGGTGTTGGACAATTCTTTAAAATCAGTGTCACCCTTGGGCTGTCTGTTTCATAACATGTCACATACTTTTATTGCCTACAATATCCTTCAATGTGTATCATGTAATTTGAAAGACTTTCACATATGAGTATTCATTCAAGAAACAAAGACATCACGAATATTAACTCATTATCTCCTAGGCTATTTTTAGACCCAACATTATTTAATTAATCTACCGAAAAGGAGCATTAACTAGAGAAAAGGAAAACTTTAGAATTGTGTAGTTTGAAACCATTGTGCTAAATAGAGCATTTGCTCATATAGGAGCAAATGTTCTTTTTATCACAATGGTTTCACAATGTGAATTTTATAGAGGCGCACAAATGCGTCATTATAGAGTAATGTGTTAACTGAATTTTATAATGGCTCAATGGACAGGGAGATTTTTAATCATGGCAGAAACTGTAGAATCAAATGCATTATATTAATCTGAAATATTTGATTCTACAGATTCTGCCATGCATCTGTAGAAAATGAACCTTGCACAAGTTTGAATACAGTAAAACCTCTCTATAACGACCACTAAAGTGTGTCAGTTAGTTGGTATTTAGGACAGGTGGCAGCTTAAAGCAAGGTGAAGGTAAAACAGAACGCTCCTATAGGAGCGTTCTGTTTTACTTTCACCTTGCTTTAAGCAGCCACCTGCATTTAACACAAACTACTTGATGTAATTTAGAGGTCGTTATAGAGAGGTTTTACTGTAGTTCTGATTCGATCAAGCTATTGAGAAACCATTAACCGCGGTGCAAATAGCCTGGATCCTGATAAGACGCCGATTTACTCGGCATATCATCAGGATCTAAGCTGTTTGCAAATGTGAGTCAGGTTGTGAATATCGCAAGAATAGTTAAGTAATTTTTGATCAATATTTTAATAACCCTTTTCATGTAACAGCAGCTGGTAATGGTACAAAATTAGTATATGCTTCGTAAGATAGTGGATTTACGATCCATTCATAAAGTATTTAACAACGTATAACGTACCTGGATCAATATCCAGTCCTGGGGCCAGTCTTACAAAATATCGTATGACAAATACCTTATTTCCAAATTAACGGCAATCGCTTACATTTGTCGCACGCGGCAGATCCTAGCGCAGAACCTCGTACAGGAGGCAGTATAGTATCATCGTTTGTTGGAACATACAATAATTCTACTGTTGTGTACAACTAGTTTATTTGAACATACACTAGTTTTCTTTTGTGTAAACCTAGATGTGGTGTCCATCTTTCTAAAGACGGTACCATCAAAATCACAGTAAGTCCAAATTAACGACAAGCTCTGCCTCTAGTATAGTCGAAATTATCGCACATAAAGAGCAACCATCAGGCTAACTACATATGACAACAAGTATGTACACTTTAACCCATTACCTCATAGGCTATTTTTAGATACAACCTCTTTCAATAAATCTACCGAAAAGGAGCATTAACTAGAGAAAAGGAAAATTTTAGAATTTTGTAGTTTGAAACCATTGTGATAAATAGAGCATTTGCTCCTATGGAGCAAATGCTCTATTTATCACAATGGTTTCAGAAAGTGACATTTACAGAGACTGGTATGAGGGAATGGGTTAACATAAGACGATCGCAACATCTAATTGCGATCACTGTTTGTTAGAACTTGTGATAATTTCAGTCGTATGCTCGGTAGTAAGACGAGACCGTAAATAGGAACTGAAAAAGGCCATTTGCCAATATTCGCAATGGTATAAATTTTATGCATATAAAATCATTCTCTGTTAATATAAATGTAAAATAAGCAATGAGCGTAACAAAGAGCCATTGACTAAAATGAGTTAGAAAAAACTCTTTAAGCTGTCCTCAGGCTGACATATCCTTAAGGATGTTTATGGGCAATGATGGTATATTTATATTCTCCTTGATCTCTCTTCACTGATATCACTTCACTGAGATCTCTTCACTAATCTCTCTTCACTGATCTCCCTTCACTGACCTCTCATCAATGACATCTCTTCACTGATATCTTTTAACCCATTCTTCCATATGCTATTTTTAGACTCAACCTCTTTGAATGAATCCACCAAAAAGGAGCATTAGCTAGAGAAAGGGGAAAAAAAAGAATTCAGTAGTTTGAAACCATCGTGATAAATAGAGCATTTGCTCCTATAGGAGCAAATGCTCTATTTATCTTAATGGTTTCAATGGGTGATTTTTACAGAGACGTAGAAAGGCGTTTTTCTGGAGGAAAGGGTTAACTGATCTCCTTGTACATGTACTCTTAACAGTTAACATGTTAGGTCAAGTTATGATTGCATAACTCTTCGTCAAGTTCTTATCTCGAATACAATGTACGTTACTATTCTGAACAAGTGGAGTTTTCGCCTGTAGCATAGTCAAGACCTTATAACTTTCACTAGCAAAGCTCATCGATTGATTAACTTATTAATTATATAACCTTGTTGGTAAGTTTAGGTGACTGTTTTCTTTCTGTTTACCGTCTATATATGTTTTGTTTTGCACGATCACTGGACCAATGTTCTACTAAGTCGACCACATAATACATGTATATTAGTACATTAAAACTTTCGGTGCCAAATTTCTAATTGTCGTCTGCAATGCAATTTTTGTTAAGTCATTTGGTAAAATAAGGAAAATGAGATAAATAAATGCAAATTTCAAAGGAATAAAACACAGGTATAGAAATAGAGATTGAGACAAAAAGTGAAGTCCCTGATCAGAGGCCGCCTTGAAAAGGCGGCGTCTGATCTGGGACTGCACTGTTTGTCGTGGTGTATTATATACAACTGCGGCGGTGAAAGGGTTAAACATTTCCCTCGTAGTAACACCTTTTCACTCTTTGCAAACAGAGTAGAGCCAAGTCAGACGGACTGTAGAAGTCATCAGACCAGGGTCTGCACTGTTTGCCTATGGCTTTATATATATCTCGCCAGACAGTTTTTGTCTCAGCCAACACTTGTCTGGAAATGTAACAGTATAAAATTGTGTTAATGAATATTCATGAAGTGATGAATGCATAAATGAATGTTAATTGGGGAAAGGTTTGAATGAAAATACCATGTGGTATTGTTGTTTATGATACTGTTCATATCTAGCTGTTATAACATGAAACAGCTGTTGACAGTTATTCACCCTGTGCACCATTGATACACCTTTTTCTTGTTTTGAAAACAGAATAAACCCAAATCAGATGGCTCCTGTAGAAGGCGCATGATCAGGGTCAACTCTGCATCCTTATGAAATGGCATAGATCTGATACTCTTTTTGCCATAGTCTTTCGGTCGTAGTACTATTACAGAAATGCAACTAACTGACATTCATTGTGTCTTTATTTCTTATACGTGTATGAATACCCGCATAATAATGGACTAATGTCCCAGTTTTGTTGCTTTCAGCTGAGACGACAAGGAATTGACATCTATGATGACGAGAAGGCTGGCAGCAGCACCGACGCATTGCCCTCCGGTTGGTAGTTTTCCTTGTATTGATAAACATTGGATGAAGAGATGTACATGGCAGATACAATAAAGAAAAAATAACCCATGAACGACCCGTGTCCGCTATGTCAATATTCTACATAGAGGATCTTACATGAGTGTTCATTACAAATTGTTTTTCTGAAAAGTGTTTACGATAATAATATGGCACGAGCTTTAGCCAGTGTAATATTCATTATAGTAAACGGGCTTCATGAAAACAATTTGTAATGAACAATAATGTAAGATTCTTTTTATCGCATACCACTTACAAAGTTTCACGGAATATGAAACAAAATATATCGGCTGTTTCGGCCATTGTTTACAGAGTAGTACAGCCGGATTCAAACTACTCACTTGCATAAAAATGCACTAGTGCATTTCCGCAATTTATGACATTGATTCGGCACTCCCACGCGGCAGATTATGTGATAAGTATATATTTGACACAGGTTCGTTTTACGAGAGACCATACGATGGAACTGGTTGTAAGTCCTAATGCACGACCGTCATAACAATTCACATGGCTGAAACTATTACATATTCTAATATGCGACAATTTATGTTAACTTCGTTCGACAAAAATGATCGCCAGTTCAAACATACGACGATCGTAAAACGAGCCCCTGGTTTATAAATTCTATGTTAGATGATCACAACCTTATACCAGGGGAGCTTCGGACGAAGATTATCGACTCGGGTGCAAAGTAATGTGCCTAGTTATGGTCTACTTTCAGTCCTAATGACCGCTCAGCCGATTGTACATTTACTCCACATTTCAACTGTCTAAAGGGATCGTACCTGCTCGTTACATGTAAACCAGCTTCTGCATTTGCATAATAGAGACAAAGTTTGGTAACGTTCGCATACCATTGGCAACACTGTTGCCAACAGTTGCAAGCGTTATAATGCGCTGAATTCACGACGATTAGTGACAAAGAGTGCATCACATTTTTGCTGAAATCGATGTCGCTTATCTGGGTCATCAATGTCTGCAAACTTTAGAGGAAGATAAACATATACAACAAAACTTCTGTATACGGGTCACTAAATAGAACTTTATTTCTGAACGTTTAAAGTTGTTTACATACACCTAGGTAGGATGCGTAAATTTAAAACATTTTCAAGAGTAACTCATTCTTTTCTCCACCAAACCTTATGTTTGGCCACTCTTTAGATTTACCACTTCGATGCGGTTCTAAAGAGTGGCCATAAAATAGGGTTTGGTGGAAAAATGACGATTTTACTTAGTACTGGAATACCCACCTTTATCTATTACTCAGTGCATAGTTTAACCCTTTCGCTGCCAAACTATGTCGTCTGCTAACTTTGTCGTCTGCTACAAATTTTCATTTTTATGATTTTCTTCATTTTTGTTTCAAAAACATAGTAACAGTAACAAACAGTTTGGATCCTGATGAGACACCGAGTTACTCGGCGTCTCATCTGGATCCAAACTGTTTGCATATGTAATCACATGTCCGGCATTGGCAGCGAAAGGGTTAAACTTGTCCTCGTTTTCGTAACATACATGTTTAATTTCGGCAGGCTCGGAAACAGTTCGTAGAGAATACCCTGGGAGTTTTGATTGGTTGCGACAGTGTTGAACTACAGGCCGACCTCTCGTTTGTTTTTGATTAGTTAACCCAACTTAATTTGTTTAATCTGCAGATGTTAAAGTCGGACGTTCAGATATCAATTTCCGATATCAGGATGGCCAGACGCCACTGACGGCAGCAATTCGTGACCAAGACGTCGCTAGAATACAGGAATTACTCCAACATCCGGGCATCCAGCTAGACTTTCCGGAGGAAAAGCAGTACAGTATCTATAGGTAAATAAAAGAGACAATTTTGATTTTAATATTGTAAATTTCCCTAATCTTGATCGAAATGTTCCCCGTGTCCCATCTTACTAGGTTTATATATCTCAACTTATTCGTGTCGATAGAGCTTGTTCTTTTGTTAACGATTTTAACAGTCGAAATCTCATTTTACCTGAAAAATTGTTTAAGCAAGGATATAGATATCATAAACTAAGAAAAACATTCTCTAAATTGTATTATCGAAATCTCTCACTTGACCCTTTCCCTTATATACGCGCATTTTAACTCATCTGCAAACAGTATACCCAGATCAGACGGCTCCTATAGGACTGAAGCAGCTTAAAATCAGATCGATTTATCATCTGTCTTTAAACTTTAGAATTCTGCAGGCGAAAGTATAATCAGTTTTTAAAAAACACAACATTACCAACTGAGTGAGTCCTGATAAGATGCGGAGAAACGAGACTTCTTACTGGGCTCCAAACAGTTTGGCCCCACTCTTGTGTAAACATAAATTGGAAGATAAATCAAGTGGACGATTTGAAGTACAGTGCTCCCTCCCTACAACGGCCCTCCCAATAACGATTCCCTCCTTACAACAACGCATGTCACTGTTTCCGAAACAACAAGGCTCCAGAAACAACTTTTTTTCCATCGTACACGTGTATTTTCTAAAGAGTGGTCACAACATAGGGTTTGATTGAGGCATAACGTTTTTAGTTCTCGAAATGCACCTTATCTGGGGATCTGCAAACAAGCTACACGTAATTATGTTTGATTTTCCCTCCTTATAACAACTCCCTCTGAACAACACATACAATCTTCGTATCCCAAAGGGTGTCGTTGTAGAGAGGGAGCACTGTATGTACATATCAGACTTGGTCATTGATTGAGGTTTCTGCTCATTGCCTGTCCTGTTTGTTTACACGTTTAATATAAATCTGATGTCATGGTCAAAGATTCCCTTGTTCATAAGGTGATTATGAAGATCCTGCTAAATGATAGCCATGATGTCATTATTTCTCACTGGAATATTCATTAGGTAGATCATTAACCCTTCTCTTGCTGAATTTTAAAATACATTTCTCCTTCTTTACCCATGCCCTGTTGTATAATTACATATATTTTCACTGTGTACAAGTATTTTGCTGTGCAATCACTGCTGTGGAGTGCACTGGTTGCACAATCAATTTGTAAATAGTGCAGACCCTGATGAGACAGCTCCTGCAAGAGCTGTCTCATCTGGGTCTTCACTATTTACAGGTAGATATATTGACGTGGATAGCAAGCGAAGGGTTAAGAAAAAGCTAATTGAAATAATGTAAAACATTCAATATAATGAGGTTGAAGCATACGTCATTTTTATGACAAGACAAATGTAAGTACATACATTTTTTCCTCCAGCTCAGTTAAAGAACCTCCCTTAATTGTCGCCACCAAGATACAAAATTTAGATATCATAGAGACGTTGCTGGAAGCTGGGGCCGATGTAGATGCCACGGACTCAGACAGGTACGTTTTATACTTGTTTTGGCACACTTCTACCACACATAACTACCTTGATGTCCCGAAATATTTCTCTTTGATAATGGCGGATATGTCACATAAATATCTTGCAAGTTAAAATTAAATCATTTCCAAGAAAACAGATA
Organism: Azorinus chamasolen; assembly: GCA_963576725.1. NCBI lineage: Eukaryota > Metazoa > Mollusca > Bivalvia > Cardiida > Solecurtidae > Azorinus > Azorinus chamasolen. Next base: position 23,739,948 of record OY755242.1, read on the forward strand.
AGTATTTTAACACGAAACACTATCGATTATGCCATTGTCTGTCGTCACTTAATACCTAAAGCTTCACGAAAACTGCCTGTAACTTTAGGGAGTACTGTCTCTTATTTAATTGTATTTTACTAAAACGTTTTTGCAATGTCAACTGTAATGATTCAGAAATATATCCAGATATCTCTTTACGGTATAGGGAACTGAGCAGATAATAATCTGATTTCATGAAACTATTTGATTTTTCACTTCCCAGATATGTTATACTCCCATCATTGTGAACATGACACGTTCTGCGAACCTAAGTAATTACGTTGTATACTGATCTATAAATATATTTATCTTGCTGATATACGTTTAGAATCGCCTTTCTGGTTTGATTCTAATGAGTAATAGCAAAATACGTTTTGACGGATAAATATCAACAATCTTACTTAAGATTTCCCAAATACAAATCTTATATACAACTCGGATTAACTACATGTTTTGTTGTACATTGCATGTGTGTTTTTATTAGACATTTGGTTTTAATTTTACTTCAGCAGTTTAAAAAGTTATTCCATGAATTGTGTGGCCTTTATTTGATGAATTGTGTGGCCTGTCTTATATACATATGTTTGCTTTTAAAATTGCATTGAGTGTACACCTTTGCGATGAAAGATGCACGGGTGATATCTAAAATGTTTATTTCCAGACATACTGCGCTTTACCACGCGGCAATGAAAGGAGACGAACTGTCGGTGGCCATACTACTCAAATACAGTTCCACTTCCTCTGTATGTAGGCCTGACAATACTTATGATCCTATTCACGAAGCATGCCGGCTCGGGCATATAGGCGTGGTCAAAATGTTGGTAACTGCAGGTGAGATCTTTTATAACCAATGCTATAAGTAGCTTGATACATTTTCCAAAATATCTCTTTCATTAATTAAGTCTATTTTATTGCATAAATAAATAGAGCAGATCTTGAACAGACATAAAATTAATGTTTGCTAAAATTCGAATCTGGTGCAATTTTACTTCATCCAATTCGATCAAACTTTAAAAAAGATATTGATCTAGTGTCAAATAGCTTGGATCTGTTTGACACACGGGACATAGTTGCTCAAAGCTTGGTCGATTTGGATAAAGTCAAACTTGCACCAGATACAAATTACAACAAACATTATATTTTCACGGCGAGGTAAGAATTACAATAAAACCTCTCTATAACGGCCACTAAATTACATCAAGTATTTTGTGTAAAAGGCAAGTGGCTGCTTAAGGCAAGGTGAAAGTCAGTTTTACTTTCACCTTGCTTTAAGCAGCCACCTGCGGTAAATACCAACTGATTGACACAATTTAGTGGCCGTTATAGAGAGGTTTTATCTGAACACCTGTTGTACTCAAAGTTTAATCACAGTAATATTTGATATCGGTCAAAATATGAGTACTAAATAAATGTTTAAACTAAGTTATGTTTAACTGTTTCAACACCTAAATAATTAACTTTTGTTCGTAGAGATACATGTATTGTCTTCTTAAAGTATTCTGAAGGTATATTTTCCCGTTTGTTCCGCTATTTTGTTCTTCTATTTCTTTTCAAAATACAAATGTATACGTTTATAGCTGACAATCAGTTGGGTTTTGATAAATCACATTCTGTGTTTAACTCGCGTCCGTATTCTTTTGCAAAGGTCGTCACTATTTGGCCTTTAGTGTGCTAAGGGCGTTTACTCAAATTTTTAACATCATTCTTTTAGACACGGTTATACAGTAAAATTTGTCTTAAGCGGCCACCAAAAGAGGTCTATTATGGGTCTGCACTCTTGTGTCCCGTCGGCCCATGACCTCCATCCTGTTGACCATCATTCCCATTTCCCATTTCTATGTTTCTTTCCACATATTTCAATGACATTATTGTAATTAATGTAATTATGTCTGTTCTACGTATCATTACTATATATATGTAGCATTCCGTACTGTACGTCTATCAAGAACCAGTTATGGTGTAGACATATTCATGTACCATTTTCATATGTTTCTCTCGTAGTTTATTTGACTTATACTCAACATATGTTATGTTAGAAAATGCGTCAATGAGAGGATCCTATTAAGCAGGTTGCTTTCGATTCAATCCGTAATATATATCTAGTGATATTGGATTTTTGAAAGAACATAATTATGTTTAAACTAATAAATGAATGGCCGCTTATGACAAGTTCTACTGTATTTATATTTGCAGGTTGTTCAGTAGATCCAGTTAAACAAAGTAGAATCCCAAGCCCCTTGGATCTAGCAATTCTAACACAAAATGAGGACATTTGTTTATATCTACTAGAAAACGGCGCAAATTTCAATTCCTACATAGAGAGTGGCGATCTTCCGTCTTTTCTGAAAGCTTGCCTATACGGCTGCAATCGTGTTGTAGAATATCTTATCAGGAAGGGCATTGATGTCAACATATCGGTAAACCAGACTACTGCATTCTGTTACGCCCATCGCTATGGAGACTTAGGTCGCATTGCAAGGCGGGGTAAACTTAACAGAAACAATGGTGAACCAATGAGTGACGTTCGTGGAGAATTAGGGGACGTACTGTGTGATAGCGTATCTGTGATGGAACTTTTATGTAAAGGAGGAGGATACATAGATAGACCTACGTCTAATGCCTATCTTTCACCACTGTGCCTTTCTCTCAGCGCCAATAACATACCCGTATGTATTGTTCTTCTAAAACACGGTGCAAAATGGGACTACACTTGTGATCAGACGTTCGAGACAAAAAGAATAAAAAGACTCCAACATTTCGACAGACACTTATACTCAATCTTACTTAATATGTTGGATAATAAAAGACGTTTTCTATTGAGACCTAGGGATTCGTGTACTATGGTTCGATCGTTAAAGCAATGTTGTCGGAGAACTATACGAAACTGTGCTTTAAGACATACGAGAGATTGTGATGAGCAGTTGTCGATCATACCACCTCTACAAACACTTCCGCTTCCGGTGCTATTACGTGATTTCCTGTGCTATAAGGAATTGAATCTGGAATATTTGATAACACAACAAAACGAATCGTACCTCAACTACCTGATCTCGTTGATATAGTGTTTTCTCTATATTTTATATTTATATTCAAAATTGTGTGTTTAACTCATTTGGTACCAAAAGTTTCGTTTGCAAACATTCTACAGTAAAACTCATCTAACGCGACCACCTAATAGAGGTATACTTCTGGGTGGTAGAGGCAGGTGGTAGCTTAATGCAGGACAAAAGTAATGCAGAAAGCTCCCAGAGGAGCTTTCTGCATTACGTTTGTCCTGCATTAAGCAACCACCTGCTTATAACAACAGCCATATTTATTCATTAAGTGGTCGCATTAGAGGGGTTCTACTGTATTGCCATTTACTTCAACTTTCAGAATGAACTTTCCTCCAAAATGTACACGGGGTATCAAGCCGTTGGGATCCTGCTGAGACGCCGAGTTTACTCGTTGTATCATCCGATTCCAAGCTGTTTGCAAAAGAAATCACAGATTCCCTATTGTAGCAAGGCGTATCAGTGGCGATGGAAGAGTTAACTCATTCTCTCCTAGGCTATTTTTAGACACAACCTTTTTGAATCAGTCTACCGAAAAGGAACATTAACTAGAGAAAATGATTATTTTTAGAATTTTGTAGTTTGAAACCATTGTGATAAAAAGAGCATTTACTCCTATAGGAGCAAATGCTATATTTATCACAATGGTTTCACAATGTGATTTTTATAGAGGCGCAAAAATGCGTCACTAGGGAGTAATGTGTTAATTAATTGCATACATGTTTGCCTACAAAGAACTCGATTCATACTGACTCCGTTTATTGGTTTATATCGGGGATTTACGCCGCGTTAATATGTCAGTTATATCGCAACGTGTAGCTATTTACAGGTGGAGAAAGACCCCAAAAGAAGTGTATTTGCACGGTACACATTTCACAGATGAACACCCGGGTAGAACCACCGACGTATCACAAGACAGCTGAAAGGCTGACTAAATGCACAGGCCAGGATTCGAACCATATCGGCGAGGGGTTAAGGAACTGTCAGTCGAAGTCCATAACCGTTCGTTAACTCTGAAACTGGTCCGTCATATAAAATACGTGCATGACGCACGTAGAGGATGGGGCAGACATTTTGCTAGTATGTTTTGGGAATGTATTTATTAACCTTTGTTTTGCCATAAGACGGTAGTATTCAGAAATTATGTATGCATTGTTTCAACTCTTTTCCCTTTAAACGTGATCTGACTCACATTTGCAAACAGTTTTGATCCAGATGAGATGCGGGATAACTCAGCCTCTCACCAGAATCCAAGATACTTGGTACTCGGTCAATAGTTTCTCAAACTGCTGGTCGAAATGGAAGTACACTAGAACGTTTCCTACGCGGCCGTTCATTTACAGAACACACGTGTCTTAAAAACCAGGTGGCTCCTATAGGAGCTTTCTACATTACCTTTGACCTGCATTAAGCTACCACATGCATGACATAATTAGACACTTTTTGATGACCGCTTAAAACTGGGTCTTCTGTAATAGTAGATCAACAGATCTAAATTTTAGTTGATGTTATTTTTACAGTGGGGTATATGACCCATCTGAATAGGTCTTCTCTGTTTTCTTGTGGTGTAATATACATTGAATTCTATAGTTTCTGCCTGGGCCAAAATGTACTGTGTACATACCCCATTATACAATTTAAGCCAATTCATATCCATAATGTCATTATTTCTTACATGAATATTGAACAGGGAAAGCGTTTGTATTGATATTCACCCATTTGCTCCCACGATGCCATATATTGGACGTCGGCAAACAGTGTAGACTCTGATCAGACGCCACATAATGCGGCGTCTGATCAGAGTCTACACTGTTTGCTGATAGGAATTTCAATATAAAACAAAACCAAATTTAAAATTCTGGCCCGGCACCCCTTGGAAAAAATGGACTAATCCAATATATAAACATGGAAGAATCCACTGGGCGCAAATGGATTAACAAGGAAAATTTGGTCATGACAGAATCTGTAGTATTAAATTGATATTATTCAATAAACAAAACAGAGCAGACCCTAATCAGACATTGGGCACGAGCTGTTTGATCTGGGTCTACTTTTTTGCATGAGCGTAGCATGTGTTTCTATCAGGTAAAGGTCTGACAATCCAGGTTGTTATTTATAGTTATTATAATACGTTATCTGTGCTAACAACAGTTGCTTACTTTTTACATATCTTCTCTCAGATGGTTTTATATGTTTATGACGCATTGGATAAGTTTTATTTTGAATAAAAGGTGAAAATCAACAATTCGTTTTAGTACTGAAACGTACATATATAAATTAAACAATGACATGTTTTAGATTTGATATCAGTTTAAAACCCTGATCAACAACAATTAATCTTTAGCTTTGCTGCTTTTGAATGAGTGATTACCTGTGCAAACAATTTTGATCCAGATGAGATGCCGAGTAACTTGATGTCTCAACAGGATTTAACTGTTGGATACGATGTCGTGTTTTTGAAAAGAAATTCACGATAAATCAAAGTGAGACAACTGAAATGATGATATCTTCTACAAACAAAAAGTTCGCTCAGCACGCTAAAGGTTAACTACGTTTCGTATAATTTAAAACTATTTGAAGGACACATTTATTATGAAGTATTCACGATGTTTTGAAAGAATGAGTTTATTGTATATTGAAAGTTTGCAGGTGACTTAACGTAGGCCTTAAGCTACTCTAAAAAATAAGTCAAATATGAGCAAGGCAGGTGGTAGCTTAATGCAGGGCAAACGTAATTCAGATGGCTCATACAGGAGATTTCTATGCTACCTTTGCCCTGCATTAAGCAGCCACCTGCCTTTTAAGAAAACTAATGGTCACTTAGGACTCTACTGTATCAAAAGCGCACTTTGATATTTTGGGCAAAATCGACGATTGAACTAGTTTACCTTTTCGGCGCCAATGTCGCCTGTTGGCACCATTGAAAACAGTGCAGTCCCAGGTCAGATGCCGCCTTGACCTAGGACTTCACTGTTTTCTGTATTATTTTAGCCCAAGAATACAGGTTTTTAAAAACAAATGTTTTACTAATATATCTTTATTATTTAGTTGAGAATTATATTTAATATGAAATTATTATTGCAGACGACACTTTTGAATTTGGCGCCAAAATAGATACATAAGAATCTATCACCTCATGAATATCCATTGATTGTATTTTTATTAGGAGAGCTAAATAAGGGAACGTTTGGCTATTTCAGAGACTGCAGAATCATATCTATATTATTCAATAAGCAAACAGAGTAAAGCACTGGGCGAATTTTTAAGGCCGCAACACAAGCATTTAACACCTGAAGTTATGAAAGTAGGAGATCCTTCGAAAGCAAAAGCAGCAATGCAAAAAGAGAAAATTGCAGAATCGGTTTTATTGAGTCAGTTCATGAGCAATTATTAAAAGTGTATTACTATTAATGTCCCCCTAGCACCGGCTTAAGCGGTGTTCAATTTTCAAAACTAATAATATTGAGCCTAATGATCCTGAAAGACCAGAACATAGAGGAGCACCCTGCATCAAGCTGTCACCTGTCTCCAAGACCAATATTTATACTATATTTTAACGTTCGGTCTAGAGGGGATTTACTGTGTATCTTTACAGCTGTTATGGTACAGATCTTTTAAGATAGCATAATTATATTGTCATAGACATACATTTATTAATGACCATATAAAATGTGTGCGTAGATTACCATATAACGGAGTGCTTTATACATTTATGACCTGGACCGATCAAAGAAAATAATAAAACATCTAGATACATACCGGTTTGGAAACGAGACTTAATTAGCAGTGTCCCACTTGGTGGTAAGCAGACTCATCTTGCCAGTGTCCCACTTGGTGGTAAGCAGACTCATATTGCCGTTGATGTCTGCAACCGTATTGACAATAATGTCCTTGTAATGTGGATCGAACTCATTTATGGAAGACGCAAAATCGAAGGGAAGCAAGTGAACAAAAGGTGGGACGATATAAAGGGAATGAACAGATACTTATCATACTGTACATATACTTTGTAAAGATATCTGTTTAATTCTTTTCATCTAATTTGAATTTGCAATATTGCAACATTTTCTTGGATGATATGATATCCACTTTTTATCTAGATTCTGAGAGTCTGAGAATTTCTAGATTGGGCATACATTTTAATGCGTTTTGTTTTGGTACTTTTGGTATTTTCACAATGCTTTTCGACCATGTCTACGCACATGCGTACGTGTATATGCAAAGACAAACGCCTGATCTGAGCTTTAGTATGTAAGAGAAACAAAGTTTCTTCTACAATCTCGCTTTAATTCTAAATACATCAATTACACCATCGACATGTTTGGCCAGTAGATAGCATTGTAAGTCAGTTTGACACAGATATTAGCCAATAGGTGTCATTGTAGATGATAGTGCACTTAGTTCCTTCTGCAGTTGCTCCAGCATATCGCCTGGGAACAGCACATGGTCTATAGCTTGAATAACGCCATTGGCTGCGGGTATGTCTGGGACCACAACGTGAGCAGCATTGTCAACCACTATTTCTGAAAACGAAAATCAAAAATTTACAAAACGATCTAAGTTGAAATATCTCCGAAGTGATACTGCATGTCTCCATATTGCCTACAGTTCATATGGCATTGACATGTGACACGATGACCTCGTTCAATACCATCCGCTAGTTGTACGAGCCTTTCCCCTCTATCTTACCCGAGAAACCTATGTCAAAAAAAATTACAACTGTTAATCGCAATCAGATTAATGTATTACACAATGAGCTGATAATGCTATACTGACTTTAACCCTTTCATCGCCAATGTCGCATAAATGCACCACGACAAATAGTGCAGTCCCAGATCAGACGCCACCTTTTCAAGGGACTTCACTTTTTGTCTCAAACTTTACTTCTATATCTGTGCTTTATTCCTTTGAAATTTGCAATTATTTATCTCATCTCCTTATTTCACCGAATGTCTTAAACATTGCATTGCAGACGACAATTAGAAATTGGCTTTAAAAGCAGGTGGTTGCTTTAGGAGCTTTCTGAATTACTTTTGTCCTGCATTAAGCTACCACCTGCATGTAGCACCCAGAATTAGAACTCTTTTAGGTGGTCGTATTTGTAAATTACATGTATGTGCTTCGGACAATTGAAATACCATCAGAAAGAGGCGGGTGATCAGGGCTTGAATGCTTAGAAAAGGGTAGGAATTGTCTGAATATTGTCTGCTCTGTTTGCTTGTGAAATTATAAATACAGTGAAAAACAGTGTCTACCAAAACGGAAACTTCTTGTATACATATGTCATAATAATCAAAGGCCTGAACAACCATAATTGCTTTCGAGTTTGATAAGGATGTTAAGTGTAAGGGAAGAAGTTGCTGTACATATTAATCACCATTTTTGACGTCTTGGAATTGTTTAATGTAATACTAAAAATATGACAGACTGTAGCAACAGTCAACCCATAAGCAAAGTGGTTATTAGTAACACTCAGGCAGTCCTTGACCTCAACAAGTCAGAAATGCAATGCTGAGTGACAGTGTCATCTTTCAATTCATATCAAAGCAATATCAAATGCTGTTGTGTATTTCAAAGCACTATCCTCCTTATAAATTACGAATCCTAGAATTTTAACTACTGTTTAGACAATGTAGTATGAACTTTTAGTTAAATTTTGTTCGGGTTTATATACATGTATGCAAACACACACACATTAATCCAAAATCTTGGTTGATTCATAATGATATCAAATGTACAGTAAATTCCTAATAATCGTTATGATGTTTTATCCTATTAAAACTCCACTATGAATTCCACTGATCATAAACTTATATGAATCCCAACTTTTATATTCCAATTTATTCTTGAAATTTGGACTGACAGCATTTTGTTATTAAGACTCAAGATTACAGATAAATCATTTTCAAATGAATTCTATAATTGTTCTATCATTACTGGGTCTATTCAAAATAGCAAAACGGAGACTAACCCCTGTACATATACATGATCAGAGTAGACACTGTTTTACACCTTTTTAAAATATAACTTAATTTCCATCAGATCAGGATATTGATGGCCAAGAATGCTATTTCATATCAAATTTGTTGTCAAATGTTCTTTGCTATGACATCTCCCAGGGTTTTTTTCTTTGATTTTAGGGAAAGGGCATGGCCTTACCGGAGGGGAAAAATAAGCGTGAAATGAATGCTTATGGGGAAAAGGTCAGAAAATATCAACATAACATTTAACATGTTCATATTTTCTCTATCAAGTGACAGTACAATTCAATTAAAAGCATTTCATGCAGTTCTGATAATTTAATGGTCTTTTTCTTGTGTGTTTTGTCTGCAACTGCATAACTCTTGGCTGTTACTAAAATTGTAAACACGCCATCAATGAGTTTTCATAAAACCCCATTATAAATCTGAAATCACAGTAAATCTCAACTATTCCATTAACCAAGACAAATATGATCGGACTTTTGGTAGATAAAGATATCATCGGCATTTTTTGTAAATGAAGAAGCCTACATGTATGTCTCGCATTTTTGCGATGACAATGACATGAATGGAAAGTTCCATCTCGGTTTGTGGAGAAACTAATTAAATCCATTGTAGAGAGTAATACGCATACTAGCCTGTTAACACTGCAAGAGAAGTTGGCATTTCTATCGTGTTTCATCAGTAAAATTACGCTAATAGAAAGAAATTGTTGTGGTACTGCTGGTATGAATATGAAAGCGAAAGTACAGAAACTGCGATTCATAAACGCTATACGGATTACTCGGATCTCTAGGTTAGACGGATATATAGAAATGCGGTTAGCGTTTTATCACGTACACGGTGTCGATATAAAAAATCCCTCTCCCTCCCTATCGGCGGAGAGGTAATTGATCAATGAAAAACACAACAGGTTTTCTAGTTGGGAAGTCTTTGCTATCGGCGGAGAAGAAATTTATAATTTACAGACAAGCTATTGCTGCTGTAGAAACGCCAATGTGTTGCGAAAACAATGTTTAACTAAACACCAGGAATGAGGTTCATATATCGTCCACTTCCCTCTTATCGAACCTCACCTTGCATTCGAACCTTTCAATGTTTTGGGTTTTATGCGCATACGGTAGTGCGCACAACGTCATCAATTCGTGTGTACCGGTGCTTTATATTGATAACAACATGCAATAACTGTGAACGGGAAATATGCGACAAAAACAGGTAATTACAGTCTATTTTTCCTGCAGCTACACTAAAAATGATAAAATACTTAATACTTTATTCAATCAAATCAGAAAAATATAGTATATCAACATAACTTTAGAAGTTTACCGACACTGAAAATGTTTTGACAGCTCTCCTCTTCGGCTGCTGCTGCAAAGGTCACGTGACCATGGTGAAAATCATGTGACTATGTATTTATACGTTACAGTTCAAAATTTCTATTCCATTGAATCTTTGACAGAGTTTTTTTTTAAAAAAAAAATCCTTACATTTATTTTCAATTTATATTTCAGCTACATCCAACAATACTCACGCCCACTAGCACTGGCTTAAGCAGTATTCAATTTTTCAAAACTAATGACATCAAAACTAATGATTCTGAAGGGTCAGAAATTATAACAAAACTGAGAATGAAGTAAGAGGCAACTCTTTATGGCCGCCCCACAATCACTTAACAGCTGCTTTTGTGAAGTACATTAATTCTGAAAGTAGTAGATTCTTCAAAAGTAAAAGCAGCCATGCAAAAAGAGACATTTAGCTAATGTCCAATGTTAAAATTTAATTAGTTAAAATTATTGACTGTTTTGGATCGGACTTTTTGAACTGCAGTGTAATTTTTAAAAGGTTCGGTAAGCAGGTGAATTTTTTTGTGACCGCCATTTTGTTTTGGCTTTTGGGTTGGTGGGGAACACTTGATGATTTTTGGATTGTTAGACGAGGAAAAAAATACTATACTATTTCAAGATATGTATAAAAGATTATTTTGAATTGATGATTTATTACTTTCTTCATTATTCACGGTAAACGTGTTCTGATCCTGGTCAAATATTAAGAGGTTCGATAGACGGTGAGACCTCGCTACGCGTATATGATAAATGCTGATTTTCAAGCTTACGCAACTCATATCCACGGATATGAACTTCATATCTGGTCGGATCCGGTGTTTAGTCATACCGATATTCTTTCGCGTTTTTTGGGGAGTATATTCAATAATTCAAGCTTTTAAAAGGTTGATCTTGTGTAGATTATAAGTTATCTGACAAAGCGAAGTGTTATTAAATGCATGAAAAGTAAATAAATTAATGAACAATTTACATCAAAACTTGTTTAGAATTGAAGAGAACTATTTTCTCTTGCGCATGTTCACAAGAAATAGTGAACTCTTTGCCGTAAAAACGACCGATCGCTATATTGCATTCTTCGAAAGCAATAAAAAATGAGCTGATAGATACGCATGCTGTCAGTATTTCTTACATGAATATTCAATTTGGAAAGGGTTACATTTGGTTTTATCATTGTACGGATTATATGTATTTGTAAAACGTGAGCTTTGGTATCCAATTTAGATGCAAAATGTTAGTGAATATGGGTCCTGGGCCTTAGGAAAAACAACAGTCGGACATTTGAAATACTATCAGAAAGAGGCGTATGAATGTTTAGAAGTGGTAAGGCAAGCATACATACTGATGGGCTCCTACAGGGGCTGTCTGATCTGAGTACTGATGGGCTCCTACAGGGGCTGTCTGATCTGAGTACTGATGGGCTCCTACAGGGGCTGTCTGATCTGAGTACCGGTCGGCTCCTACAGGGGCTGTCTGATCTGAGTATTGGTGGGCTCCTACAGAGGCTGTCTGATCTGAGTCTACTGATCGGCTATTACAGGTGCAGTCTGATCTAAGTCTACTGATGGGCTCCTACAGGGGCTGTCTGATATGATCGGTTCCTACAGGGGCTATCTGATCTGAGTACTGATCGGCTCCTACACTTGCTGTCTGATCTGAGTCTACTGATCGGCTATTACAGGTGCAGTCTGATCTGAGTCTACTGATGGCTCCTTCAGGGACTGTCTGATCTGATTACTGATGGGCTCCTACAGGGGTTATCTGATCTGATTACTGATGGGCTCCTACAGGGACTGTCTGATCTGATTACAGATGGACTCCTACAGGGGCCATCTGATCTGATTACTGATGGGCTCCTACAGGGGCTGTCTGATCTGATTACTGATAGGCTCCTACAGGGGCTGTCTGATCTGATTACTGATGGGCTCCTACAGGGGCTGTCTGATCTGAGTACTGATGGGCTCCTACAGGGGCTGTCTGATCTGAGTCTTCTTATCGGCTCCTACATGAACTGTCTGATCTGAGTCTACTATATTTGCGTAGGTGTCATACGGTGTATTTATGCAGTAAAGTTATAACTATAATTGGATGGGGTGTTGTTGTTGTTGTTTTCAACAAGTAGTTTTAACCTATTCACTGTGTTTAAATGTTTGTGTTGTGGTTGGCCGAATTATATTATCATCATCAGCAGTAGCAATATCAACAATGTATCATTAAACATCAACTCCATAAATACGGCTTTTTACTCGTTTGCAAACAGAACATACCCTGATCAGACGGCTCCTTTAGGAGCCACCTGATATGGGTATGATCTGTTTGCATTTAAAATAATATAGATCTGATTGTATAGTTTCTGCATTGACCAACTATTCCCTTGTTTTTATGCAACTCTGAAGTCATGTAATCAATATTTATAATGGAATTATTATTTATGTATTATAGAATTATAATAGATCTGACTCTACAGCTCATACCAATACCAAACAAACTTTATACCTTTGTACATATACCTTTATACATATACCTTTATACCTTTGTACATACATGTATGCCTTTATACCTTAGTACATATACCTTTATACCTTTGTACATATACCTTTATACCTTTGTACATATACCTTTGTACATATACCTTTATACCTTTGTACATATACCTTTATACCTTTGTACATATACATTTATACCTTTGTACATATACCTTTGTACATATACCTTTATACCTTTGCACATATACCTTTATACCTTTGTACATATACATTTATACCTTTGTATATATACCTTTATACCTTTGTACATATACCTTTGTACATATACCTTTATACCTTTGTACATATACCTTTATACCTTTGTACATATACATTTATACCTTTGTATATATACCTTTATACCTTTGTACATATACCTTTATACCTTTGTATATATACCTTTATACCTTTGTACATATACCTTTATACCTTTGTATATATACCTTTATACCTTTGTACATATACCTTTATACCTTTGAATATATACCTTTATACCTTTGTACATATACCTTTATACCTTTGTACATATACCTTTATACCTTTGCACATATACCTTTATACCTTTGTACATATACATGTACATTTATACCTTTGTACATATGCTAAGTTTGACTAACCATTGTTGAGGATCGCGATGGATAACGGCGTGCCTTGCAGGGTGAACAATGTCTGTCCAGTCATCAGCATGTTTGAGTATCTCGTCCCGGGAACCAGATGGTGCTTCATGAGCTCTAATATAAAACAAGATGAAATATTTGTGTCAAAAGATAAGTAAAGACAGAGCATAATGACTACAGCAAAGATAGAGTCCCTTTATAAGGCCCGCCGGAATAAGTCCTTCGGATAGGACTTTATAGACCGAGGTCCAATGTATCAGTGCTTTACACTGGGCATATAAAAGAACCAGAGAAACACTATTGAGATTAAGAGTAAGGCATCACGCCTCGGTTTCTGTGTATCCACTTCCCTCTCTCTGGGCCTTCCAGTTAGCTAATATTTGGCAGAAAGCCACCATTTATAAACAGACATCGGAAATTAATTACTTAAATCAGATGAATATTAGTTTATACGAAAACAGAAAAGGCCCTGATCAGACGGTTCCTACAGGAGCCTTCTGATCTAGGTCTATTCTGCTTGCAAAGGCTCGTCAATACGTCTTTATCGGTGAAAAGATCAATAAATTGCATCCGCAAAACGCATACACGCGCTTAACGCTACTATTAACCAGAAACAATTCTATTAAAAGTTTTAAGAATTTACAAATAATAAATATTTCAATGTTTCACTCTCAAATTTGTCTCGACCATAATATCAAGCACAGGAAAATCTGACGGGAAACCTCGCAGATGATTATAGACAATGTGCTAACTTTCCCGACATAGCCCGCACCTTGGTGTATGGCCAAATATAAATACTATAATATAGATAAATAAATACAGTAAAACCTCTCATAACGGCCACTAAATCAAGTATTTTGTGTTAAAGGCAGGTGGCTGCTTAAAGCAAGTTGAAACTAAAACAGAACGCTCCTATAGGAGCGTTGTTTTACTTCCACCTTGCTTTAAGCAGCCACCTTCCCAAAATACCAACTAATTAACACAATTTAGTGGTCGTTATAGAGAGATTTTACTGTATAGATATGATTCTACAGTTTCTCGTTTCATTTTAGATAGTATGCTAATTTGTATTCACGATGGCATTATCTTTTACATGATTATTCATGGAGAAAAGGGTTAAAGTATCTCAAAATTAATCAGTACAATATAACATTTCTATAACAACCACTGAAATGAAATTCATTTACATGTATATGCGTTTGTTTAACACATGGCAAAAGTAAGACAGTAAGCCCTTCTGTATTATTTCAGTTTCTGCATTAAGCAACCATATTCTTTTAACACTTTTCCTGTTCAGCATTCAGGTAAGAAATAATGATGATATGTTTAGCTCAATTTTTATATGACGTAATGTAATTTCCAGAGACGGGTTTGCTTTGACAATAACTGTTGAGTCAGATCTGTATCATGTCAAAGGCAAACAGAGCAGACCCTGATCTGAGTCTACAGTGTTTACAAATGCGTGAAATGACATTTATATGAAGGAAAGGGTTAAAGACACACCTTCTCCTTACATATGGTCGTTTTAGAGAGGTTCTACTATTATCTACAAGACAATTTGCTTATCAAAACTGTTTTGAAAAATGAATCCTATCCCTGACATTGGTGTCTTTTTACAAATAGTCTATACCATAATCAGACGGCTCATACTGGATTTCTTATATAAGGAAATATACTTTTAAACTTTCTGCTATGACCAAACCTATCTATGTTCATATGCTTTCATAAAACATCAACTAATACATATTCATGATGTCATTTTTGTTACGTGAATATTAATGAGATAAGGGGTAAAAGAAATGCTTCATACCGAAGACAATTTGAAGTCGCCTTTGTACAGGAAACCCTGATAAGTCGTTCAAATGTTCTGCAATTGCGGCATTCGTCGGTGCAAACACTGTGTATTCTCCTTCTGTAAAACAAATGCAATCGATAATAACGCGACAAATCTCGAACATCTTCCGGTAGAATAGACGTAACTGAACTAATTGTTCCAAACATTTGAAATATGCGTGTGATAGAACCTGTCTTAGGCGGTCATTCATTGGGCTGGTGACAGGCAGTCCACCCTTTTTAGAGGTTTCAATTTTGTATATGATTTACTACGGTCCTGTGTTTCTATAAAATCCACTCTTTGTAATGACCATGCTTTACTGTGAGACTAGTTTTAGTTTATTTATATTTATTTTATTTTATTTATTTGTATCTATATTTTTCCCTTGTGAGCGCACATAATTTTGCCTAGGTTAATTTATTTACTTTTCTGCCACGACCTCTTTGCAGTCAATGCTATAAATGATTAAAATCACTGTCAGTAGCATAACAGGCAGCATTGGCCAATGGTTAAAACGATGGCTTTAGGAAACGCGGGGTCGTTGGTTCGATCATTGCTAGAAGCCAAAATTTGCTTCTCAGTTTTCTTCCTTAGCATTCTTAGGTTTCGTGCTGTTGGTATAAAACCATTTTTTACAATAAAGTCCTTTGTTTACTCGTGGTTTTGTTTTTAGGTAACACGTTTTGCATATTTCTCAATTGTTCAATTTAAGTGAAAAAGTTAATGGGCATTGCGTCGTCGTCCTATTCGAATAATTTCATGTAGACTAAGGGTATTCTTAAATAATCGATTGTTTAGTTCTGAGACTAAAGGTGGTCTTGAATAATCAGTTGTTTTGTTCGAAGTGTAGACCTTTATTGTTGGTACGAGCCGCGTGAATAGCGGATAAGCATGCAGACGTATGCGGCAATACCTTGTTCGGTAGAGCGCATGATTTACATTATATGGATTGTGAGTTCGAATCCCAGGCATGGTGCGTTTTTTCTTTGCTGTAAGTATGGGAATGTGTATGCCTATTTAGCAGTAGTTTTGTGAAGTGTTTGATGAAATTAGTGGTGAGTTTCGTATAGTGCTAGAAGCTTTGTGATTCAGCATACCTTAATTGTACTTGTGAATAGCACGTCATGTGATAACGGTTTCTACGTCATTGTGTTTCAGCAAGTGAATAAAATTGGTCTGTGACTTAATATGTATTTTTGGTGTCATACACGGATCATTGCTCATTAAAACATTCCCCCTTTTCTGCTATTATTTTATATAGTCATGTTTTCCCCATGTGTCTGTTAATTAAAAGAACTAAACAATATTGCTCCTCCTTTTTCTCCTAAGTTAGGCAGCCATTTTACGCTTGCGTAAAACCATGCTTGTTTATTGATCATAGAAGTATTGAGACAGGTGGTTGCTTAATGTAGGACAAACATAATGCAGACAGCTACTATAAGAGCTTTCTGTATTCATTTGGACCTCCATTAAGTTACCGCCAGCCTGACAGACTCATAACAAGACCACTTTTCACGGCTACATAAGGCGGGTTATACTATATACCAAATTTTATATGGAAGCAATTGCTATGTGGTTTGCTATACTAACCAAATAGATAATATATTTGACCAGATGCAATGTTGATTACTTTCGTTTCGATCAAACATTTGAAAAACTATTGACCGAGTGTCATACAGCTTGGACCCTGATGACTCCGAGTCTCACCTGGATCCAATCGATTTGCAAATGTGAACCAGATCTGGGTTAAGTCAATTTAAACTTATATCTACACAGAAATGGAACCATTTGTGAAAAGCGCTCAGGTTTTTGAGTTGGTCAAGGCATATCACAAAGAAGAGCATTTAAATCGAATACGTTCGCTTTTATTTAAAATATTCAAAATTTATCACAATAGTATAAAATATAAAACAGTAAACTTGCTGCAGCAGCTTTTGTCACACGTTGTCCTCTACCTAATCTGCCATCTGCTGCAAATCTCATGTCTAATTTTGATTTGTTTTGGGGTTTTTTGTTTGTGTATTTATGTATTTTTTTTAAATTCCATAATCACTGTAACATATTATTTAGATCCTAATGAGACAAAAAAACTTCAGGATCAGAATTTTAATTGTTTGGTGCTCTGATTATAGTTTTTTCAACAAAGAAGAAGAAAATAAATAATACAAAATGAACAGACTTTTATTTAAGACGACAGTAGTTGCCAGCGAAAGAGTTATATACACATGTATAGGAAAATGGCAAACCAAATGACACTACATTTGTACTAGGGCAGAAACATTGCCGTTCAAAATGGACCCTGGTAACTCTAATCGGAAATGTAGTTCGTCGTGAACGCATCCTTAATAACAAATGACTGTACTCAACCATAATAGTTAATTGGTGCACTCAACCATAATAGTTAATAGGTGTACTCAACAGTTGTACTTTATTATAATAGCTAAAGGGTGTATTCAACTATAATACTCAGCACTGATAAAAACCGTACATGTCGAAATTCTTATACTGTTTACACTTTAAATCTCTAGAATATAAACTTGCATGTCTCTCCATCAAAGGCTATGTTATGAATACTCATTAAAATTGCTGTTTCGAGGCGGTTCTCATGAGAAACAACAAAATAGTGTTTGGTTAAGAAATAAACAGTTGGTCCACTCTTCTTATCAACTGCTCTGACAACTTAATTATAATTCCATCAACTGGTAAAGTATTTCTGTACTCACTCTCTATAACGGATGTCAAGTTGGTCAACATCAAGGCCATGACGAACTCTTGAAACAAATCGTCTTTTTCTACTAGAACTGCGGCGATATTTTCATCACTGTACAGAGGCGGTATAAGCACGCCTGCGATGGGCTGAACGATACCATTGTTACAGATAATGTCGTTGTTTGGTGGCGCGTTTACACGCGTGACGTTGTTAAGGATCACGGTCTAAAATGTGAAAGAAGAACTATTACTTACACGTGCGTAAATCAGCCGTAGATCGGAGGAATGTTGTATCAGCCATTTATTTGGATAAATTAGGATTCGCATCGTTGTGACACTCAATAGGTCAGACATCGTCAGGCACTGACATTACAATGATGATGGATGAATAGATGAAAATTAGCATGACGATGGTTTATGTAAGTTTTCGACTAGATGATAGATGCTGGTTAATCAGTACAGGATTGAAAGAATTAACCCTCTTTTCAGTAAGTACATGTACTTCAGTTGCAGCTGAAACTTCGACCCCTCTCCCGCTATGCTTATTATCATATGACCCCTTGTAGTTGCTTCAGTTACATCTATGGCAGTGGTTATCTAGTCATCCAACGCGCACTTCTTTATTAATTGATAAACTACCTCTGGGAGAATACATTTCATTTATATTATGATCAAGTGATTTCGCCATGTGACTTGTATTTGTATATTCGTGCGCTCTCCATACACATTGCTATATTTCGTGGACTTTTTGCACATACTAAATCAAAGCTAGCGTTACGAAGCCAAGCGTTTCCCTATCATAAATAGTATACCTTATATTTCCCCCGGATTCCGTGTTATCAAACGCCTTTTGTATCCATCGAATAAATGTCAATACATTGTACTAGACTGTACTGTGGAAAGGTCTATAGGTTAACGAAAGAATGGACGTGAGAAAACGACTAGTTATTACCCATTGCTTACGCAAAGAATACAGAAATATTCAACTTAATATTATTGACGACATTGTTTCTTACATATATACGTATATTCATCAGGTACAGGGTTAATGATAATGGCGCACGCATGTACATCGTATAGCGATATGTACAATTAACCCTTAGACAAGAGGCTTATGTTATTTAATAACCAAACGAAAATGACCTTTGACCTTTAACATTCGAAAATGTCCATAGACGCTGCTTGCTTGGGTCTTCACTAATTCAAAGTTGACAGTATTTGCATTACAGTTTTTATCCTCAATGCAGACAGTGACGAGCCTTACTAGGAGTATTTAAAGATGTAACCTGTGCATAATTTTACCAATCAACTTCATAATCCGAGTTTGTGACTTGAAATTACCTTAATAGTTGTTGTATCAAAATGTTCTATTACAACGGAAACCAACGAGAACACGCCCACTATACGCCGGAATATGTCGTACAATCAAGTATGTGTACCAGACGTATTAATGTACAGGTAGATGAAGTATTATACATAGCAGATATTCTCTTTTCGCGTGAATACACATTCTACTTACCAGCCTCAGTCATTGTTGTGAAACCCCAACTAATATTCATACTGTTGTTCCGATATCATATATTGGTTTTCACGTCTTTAAAAAGATCGGCTGTTTTCTAAGGATTTAGCGTTATTCAGTAACCGTTAATATTAAGACTTAGTTTAATGATATGAATGTGTGTACAACGTTTGGTGTTCATTGATTTATATGACAAATGGGTAGAATATAACTTTATGTGACGATTCATCTGGGTATATGCAGTTTCTTATAAGAAAATATAAAACGATATTCCAATATCAAACGACTGTTAAAATACGAATATCTTCAATATATTCCTTGTGTGAGTCACGGTACATGAGAAGCATTATTTACCAAATATCAAAGAACCTGTCTAAATCGACCTTATATTGCACGGGCATAGAAATCCTAAAAAGCAAGAGGCTGCTTAACCCTTCGCTTGCTGAATTTTAAAATACAGGTTTCCTTCTTTACCCAAGTCCTGTTGTATAATTACATATATCTTCACCGTGTACAAGTATATCGCTGTGCAATCACTGCTCTGGAGTGCACTGATTGCACAATCAACTTGTAAATAATGCAGACCCTGATGAGACAGCTCCTGCAGGAGCTGTCTCATCTGGGTCTTCACTATTTTCAGGTAGGTATATTGACGTGAATAGCAAGCGAAGGATTAACTGCATGGGGAATGTAAAGCAGAATGCTTCAATAGGTATTTTCTGTATTATTTTCGACCTGCATTAAGCTACCACCTGTCTTAAAGACCCAGCATTACACCTCTTTAGACAAGATCTACTGTAAATACAGTGCTGTAGCAAATTCTAGCACTATAATAGTCTAAATCTTTATTTTTAAACCGGTGGTAACTTAATACAGGACAAAACTGATGCAAACCGATCCTGTAGAAGCTTTCTGCATTACGTTTGCTCTGCATTAAGTATTCAGTTGCTTTTACAGACTCATGTCTTAATAAATCATGTATTCGTATTAGCGATACCTCACTCTCTTTATATATAACTGAAAACGATAATGACCCAGATAAGACGTCATATTTTAAACACGACATCTAAATCAGGGTCAAACTATTGATTTAAATCTCGTAATTAGATAATATTACTTTTGATTTCCAACACTGTGGACACTGATGGAACAACTCATCTATTTCAATATTCACAATATCAATATTTATTATATGAATATTTATGACATAAAGGGTTTAGTTGGTCAAGCTTGCCACATATTGACATACATGCTATCCCTGTTAGACCTTATAGGTGGACGCTTATCTTATCGACCACCTGTGTTCCATATACGAGTGGTTCGACACTCTTGGCCTTTACTGTCCTATTTCGTCTGTCATGTAATATGTCTCACTTTTCACCAATACTGGTTCGGTATTATGATACAGAGACACGACAAATCAAAGACGTCTAATTCTGGAACTTTAAAACAGGTGGTAGCTTAATGCATGGTAAAATATATACAGAAAGCTCCTCTAACAGAATTATGCACTACTTTTGCTCTGCATTAGCAACCACCTGCTTCACAGACGCCTATATTAATAACGTATGATGTGGAATTAGCATGAATTTACTGTATAAAGTAAACTACACATGTTTAATATATTATTACCGTAGTGCGGCAAAGCCCATCTCGTACATATAATTGATCGTCATTATCAGTCGGCGCTACACTGGTCAAATCATGCGCATCTTGTGAAAACAGTTTTGATCCAAATGAGACGCGAATAGTTCGAGTACTGATCAGAATCAAACTATGTAATACTCTGAATTCGTCTTCGAACATACCGGAAGGGGGTGTGTATTAATATTTGAATTAGAAGACGGCACTATCGACGGGTGTATTGCCAGGTACATTACATATTAAATGTAGGGTGTTTTTTTCATACAGGAGAAAAGCATTTATGAAAACGAAACTTACTTCTGCATTTCGTCTTTCTGCCATAAACCTTTACTTCATGAATATTCACGTAAGAAATTATGACATCGTGAATATTAATTAGATTAATTGTTATAATAGCACATGGACATGGGACGTTCTGGTTGTGGCGGAAACTATTCAATCATGTCCATATTATATCATGAGCATACAGAGCAATCCCTGATCAGACGGCTACTGTAAGAGTCTGGATCTACTCTGTTTGCAAATGCATAGAAAGACGCATATATCAATAAAGGGTTAAGCAAATAAATGTTACATAGTTTTTACAAAAATGCCTTTAATCCTTTACCTGATAGAAACGGCATGTCATACCTTTGTAAAGAAAGTAGAACCAGATCAGATTATTCCTGTCGAAAATGTCTGGTCAGGGCCTGTCCTGTTTTCTTATGGAATTATATAGATCGGATTGCACAGTTTATGCCCTGTTAAATCCCAGCTAATAAATAGTCATGATGGCATTATACTATGCATGAAAATGCATCAGATAAAGTAAGTAATGTCTTCTTTGTATATTTGTACCACAGGTAATCGGCAGGATAGTGTTTTAGTAGGACGATCGCCTTGGACACGTGTGACTGTTATACATGCCTAATAGAAGGGGCAAGGACTTAATTATATTTACGTTTCGTGTTGTAAATATATAATTGCAATATGTATAGATTCATACCATTATACACTTTGGGATCCGAACGGCTGATCAGGGTCAGTACTTTTTGTCAAAAAATAAAATATTGTAGATGCAGAAATTCGCCAGTCATCGTGTAGTCTCTCTTAGATAAGTCTAAAATGATACTAACCATGACTTATGTTGCATTTTGAAATTCGATCCTACAATTAATAGCTTTACAGCTTTTGTCACTTACGTGTCCAACGTGCAGGAAATCAATTTTCTGGCCAGCAGTTGTAAGGATATGGTCGAAGGTTGCCAGTGGAGGTATCAGCAAATACCCCTTGGTGATATGGTATTTCATTAAAACAGTCTTTTGTTGTGGATTGTGGGCCAACTGTGCCATCATGTCGGCGGATAATTTGTTGATGGCTGCATTACTTGGAGCAAACACCGTGAATGGACCTAGAAGAAATGAAGGTCAATACTGTCTTCAACAACCATTTAAACGAAAGTAACTCTAGATAGGCCAGCTAAGTGGTAGTGAAACCCTTATAGTCACTAATGTCATTTACAAACAATGTAGACCTAGATGAGAGGGAACCAACTCATCAGGGTCTGCACTGTTTTTATCATGTAACACTTTTGTCTAAATTATGTCAATGAGCATTCACGGTAAGCTTGACCAGCTGGATATTAATTGCTTTATATTAACCAATTAATGGCGTAATACAGGTATTAATGTATTAATAATACGGTCAATCTGGTCCAACACATATACAACGATCCAGATTGGCTGTTACGTAATGACATGAAGAAAATAAAAAAGATGAATGCAATAAAAATCTTTAATACAACCACCAAAATGGTACAAATCTTGGCCTGAAGGGCAGGTGGTAGATTACTATAGGTCGAACTTTTCGCAGAAAACTCCCATAAGGGCTTGCTACATTACTTTTGCCCTGTATTAAGCACCCACCCGCTTTTAAAGATTCCAATGTTGATACATTATGTTGTCGCTGTAGCGCGATGTACTATGGTATTTCAACTATGACTAAGTCAGTGAGAACCTCGTCAGGAAAGTTCAACAGCTGCATGACAAAACTGTCAGTGCAGTGCAAATCGATGGCAACCTAGGTGAATGGTTCAGATCTACTGTTTGGAGTTAAGCAAGAATTATTTTTGTCACCAACCCTTTTCATCATCTTCTTGGAGCGATTCATTTTTTAGGCAATGGACGAAAATTAGGGACTTGTCAGTATTGGAGGCAGAAATGTCACAAACCTGCGTTTTGCAGATGATATTGATGGACTGGCAGGAACTTTGTAGGAACTCAAATACTTATTGCAATGCATGAGCCAAGTATCCATCAAAGTAAATGTATGAGTCATGCAGGAAACACGAAATACAGAACATACAGCCGCCCGAACAGCACCATGGCAAGAAAGTAAGTAAATGTACAGGTCTATCAAAACACAAAAGGAGACACACAAAGACAAAACAAACAGTAGAGGGGGAGATGGAAATACTGCCTTGGAATCGCCAGTGGCAATTGTCACTGTTTTTTAAACCGGTGTAGGGGCGCCCAACCTCACACTTATTCAATCACCACCCTAAACAGTGTAAATAATTATATCATCTCTCCGACTGATCTAAAACGACCGCGACGGCAAATATTGTGGCAAATTGCAAGTCAAACAAAAACATATTTAAGTGAAACAAACTGAATCCACCTATCGCTAGTGTACTTAATGATTGAGTTGCAAACAGAGTAAATATAGAAAAGTAATAATGGGTACGACAAAGATCCGACGTCCTCCTCTTCCGGATTTAAGAAGTCATCTTTCGTACATGAAAAAGGGGCATCGTGATTGTCAACTGTAAAAGGGTTGACGACCAGGCATGCAGTATATAGTAGAACTATAGGATCACATCCCTTTTTAATGAATTTTTACATATTTGGTGAACAATAAGAGAAAATGGGTATGGCCAATAATTTACGAAGTTGGTACATCACATCACCATAACATTCAGGATGTGAAATATCGTGTCGCAGTACTTGCCAAAAGGTGAGAGATTGCGATAATAAAATTTATCTATATCCTTGCTTAAGCAGTTTTTCAGTTAAAATGAGATTTCGACTATTAAAACCGTCAACAGAAGAACAAGCTTTAGCGAAACGAATAAGCTGAGATATATACACCCCGTAAGATGGGACGGGACACGGGGAACATCTCCGTCAAGATGAGGGAAGTTACTCTGTTTGTCTTTGGACATAAATAGATGTGAATCTACAGTTTCTGCCATGGCCAGAAAGTCAATTTACAAAAACCTTTCGATTTCGTTATTTCTTACATGAATATTCATGAGGCAAAAGGTTACACATTGCATTCAATGAAACAGTAGTAAAGTCTAGCTGAAAAAGTCACACACAAGACGCAACTACCAACACATCGATATAAAATTAGTAACGCAACACACACACAGGCATACACGCTAGAGTTGAAAATTTCAAACATCAACACACACACACTAGCACCAAGCTACAATACAAACATAATGTTAAGAGTGACGAAGAGAGTACCGCCTTGGAACGGTCAGTGACAACACCACCACGTCATAACCTCACACCTATCTCAAAGTCACCCTAGTTTACTAAACAATGTACATAAAGGTATCCCCGCCGGACTTCCCAACAACACAGAAGATGGTCAACACAGGACAATGTGTAAAACATAATTTTCAACTGTAATAAAATTGTGGCCGACCTTAATATTAATATTCCTGATAATTGAGATTGCGCCACCTCAAAATGTTGCTATTCTCCAGCCGGTCATGTGATTACTGGTAATTTTGAGATAATTAAAAATAAACGTCTACGATCTCTTTGGAATAAAGGTCCCACATATAGAATACCATCCTTGATATATTTTAACGCTTGTCGAGTTCAGATTGCGGAGGCTTTACAAAATTTTGGTATTACATGGTGTCGAAGAGAACATGTTGAGTCTAATGCTCTTTCTAATTGGAAAAAACAACTAATTTTTGATATAATTGACAAACGCATTTGTTTTATAGCTGTAATAAACACATGGACATACCCATTTTCTCACTTTGTTCATCAAATATGTTAAAAAAATGATTAAAAAGGGATATGATCCTATAGTACTACATCATACTGCATGGTTGGTTGTCAACCCATTTACAGCTGGTAATCACGCTGGCATCTTTGCATGTACGCCGACAAGAAAGGTTTAGTGCTCTCTGAAGGCGACCTCTTTAATCCAGAAACGGAAGGAGAACGTCGGATATCTGTACTATTTCGTTTCTGTCGTACCCTTTATTACTTTTCTACAGTTACTCTGTTTGCAGCTCAATCATTGAGTACACTAGCGATAGGTGGATACAGTTTGTTCACTTAATGTTTTCGTTATACATGCACTTTACTATTGTATTTGCCATCGCGGTTGTTGTAGATTAGTCGGAGAGGGGATACGTTTATTTACACTGTTTGTCTTTTAGGGTGGGGATTGGATAAGTGTGCGGTTGGGCGCCCAAAAACAGGTTTAACCCCCCCCGTGACTTTTGTCACTGACCGTTCCAAGGCGGTACTTCCATCTTCCCCCCTATTGTATGTTTGTTTTGTCTTTGTGCGTCTCTTGATGTTTTTATAGTTATGTACATTTGCTGTTTCCTTGTGTTGCTGTTCGGGCGGCTGTTTGTTCTGTATGTGGTGTTTCCTGCATGACTCATTTTTGTACTTATAGCATAAAACAACAACTTCATTCTCAGTGTTATTATATTTCCCGGACCTTCGCGGTCATTAGTTTCGATGCTATTAGTTTTGAAATTTGAATTCTGCTTAAGCCGATGCAAGGGGATGTGAGTAGTGTTGCACATTTCATAACTGCTCATGAATGGACTCAATAAAACTTTGTCTTCATTTGTGTTTTTCTTTTTGCATTGCTGATTTTGCTTTAAAGATCTCCTACTTCAGAACTTTAAAGTCCCACAAATATGTACTCAATTACTTTGCTGAAGTCAGAACAACTGCAGGGAGGTAAGGGTATGACAGAGAAAAGTCTATACGTGTGTCTGGTAAGCAATGAGGGAAGCGTAAATACACAAAGCAGCTGATGACGTTGAAAATTCAATGTAACCGTTTTATTTACTTTATCCTTATTATGCTGAAAAGTAATGTCTGCCCAATCTCTGATTTGCTAAACTTTTCACTAACTTCCTATTCGTTCAATCTTTGGGGTAAGTATGGAGTATCAAGTTCCTTGGATCCT
Source organism: Azorinus chamasolen (assembly GCA_963576725.1). NCBI lineage: Eukaryota > Metazoa > Mollusca > Bivalvia > Cardiida > Solecurtidae > Azorinus > Azorinus chamasolen. The sequence continues at coordinate 23,766,408 of OY755242.1, forward strand.
GATGGGACACCGAGTTATCGGTTTGCACATGCAAGGCATCGCGCGCTTTGCATGAGAAATATTAGTACCAAATTGTAAAGCTAGCCTACAGTAGAACCTTATTAAGCGGTCATTCATTTATTGAACATAAGATTCTCAAAAGCTGGTGGTTGCTTCATGCAGGACAAAAGTAATTCATAAAGTTCATATGGAGCTTTTTGCATTATTTTTGACCTACATTAAGATACACAGATTCATAATTATACCTCTTTTTATGGTCACTTAAGCCTTTCCGTCATATAAACGTGTTTTCATGCATTTGCAAACAGAGTACACTCAGATCTGACGGCTCCTATAGGAACCCTCTGATCAGGATCTGCTCTGTTGGCTAATGGAATTTGAAATATATGCTTCTTTACTTTCTAATATGGCTACCATGTTCCGCCTTCTGTATTTCGTGGTTACTATTTTTCCATGAATACTCAGTAGGTATTGAAATTTGGAATAAACATAGAACTGGGAAAGGGTTAAGACAGTTTCTACTGTATACATATTCCGTGTCGCAACACTTTACTCACCTCATCAATCAAACCACATTGTCTGTCTAATTTTTCGAAACCTTTATAAACAGGAGACCAACCTTTTCCATTGAGCTGAGTGTCTTGGTGGGTCTCTTGTAGAAGTCTTACAAAATCAGAATAGCCATTGTCAATCAAATACTGCAACACCGTCTTGTCTTGATAACAATGGGACAACCCAAATAAGGCGACAGTCCAAACTATGGCTGACCAGACTCCCATTGTGATATCAGAATCCTTCTACACAAGTGTAAAAGTCTCTACTCCGTTTTATTTCTTCTTTTATATATATTATTCGGTTAACGCTACTGATAAGAAAATGGCGAACACATGTCCTTATCTATTTTGATATGATGATTAAATAATGTGCATAATTCATCTTTCAATAGGACTCAGAAACGTAAAAACGTATAGAGAACATTCAGTTCAGAGTTATCCCCATTTTTGCAAGCAGAAATGGATACATTGCTGTGTTAGTTTCTTTGCAACCAGCTGCATTTGAAACAAAACAGTATGCATTCACAAATATGAATGATGATAAAACTAAATCGTCTGGACCAATATCAATTCTGTACCAAAGTTCTGAGTGACATATTACACGCATAATTTCCAAGCACATCAAGAACAATGTTTCAAGTCCACATTAAATGTTAATGATTAATTCTAAGAAGGTGTTAAACATTAATTTTTTTCTTAACTAGAGCAACAGATCAAGGAGCATACTCAAATACCAAACAAGCGTCATTTCTCCACCAAAACCCGTGTTGTGACAACTCTTTCGAATCGTCTCTTCGAGACAATTCTAAAACGTGGTCACAGCATAGTAGTAGAGCAGCATTCTGTCATTTATTTTGACCTAGAATGCCCTGAAAAGACCCAAGCAGTGTTATATACCAAAATGTTGAGGACACTTTGAATATTGATATAGTTGGCTAAATACAATACCACTGCAATCAAGATTTACTTTGCCATACATACCAATATTTGCAAATGTCAAGGTCATTTCAAGTTCAAATACGGAAAAACTATACCATTTCCAACACAGGATTAAATTAAAAACAAAGAACATTGTACCTGTTGTTTGTTTTTAATTTGACTGTCAACTTGACCTTGACCTTGATCTTGAGTTACTCGGCGTCTCATCTGGATCCAAACTGTTTGCATAGGTAATCACAGATCCGGCATTGGCAGCGAAAGGGTTAAACCTGTTTTAAACTATGGAACATCGATGAAAATAGCTTAGTCCATATATAATAATTTGATTTTCAGGACTTCTAATTACCTTTCGCGGGGTTTTGTATAATGCAAGATCGTTGTAGAGCTAATGTGTGTAACAAATGACTTGCCATCACTGTATAATTAATTTAGTTTCAACATTTTTATTACTTATATGCATTGTATAACTGTAGGTATGTACATATGTTGTATATTGCACTTTTAACCTGTAGACATTATATTTGACTTTACCATGGGTGACTAATAAAATTGCCACAAAAACAAACGAACCACGTGGACGTTATTATGTTGATTCAGCATTGGTCTCAGTATGTTTGAAATTCAAGCCATTAACTCTTTCGGCGCCAATGTCGCCTGTGACATCTGACCTGGGACTTCACTGTTTTCTGTATTATTTTAGCCCAAGCATACAGGTTTTTAAAAACAAATGTTTTACTAATATACCTTTATTATTTAGTTTAGAATTCTATTTAATATGAAATTAATATTGCAGACGACACTTTAAAATTTGGCGCCAAAAGAGTTAACGTAGCCATGTACATTTCCACATGTAAAACGTGCATGCTCAATGTAATGTGCAGTCATGTACATTTCCACATGTAAAACGTGCATGCTCAATGTAATGTGCAGCCATGTTCATTTCCACATGTAAAACGTGCATGCTCAATGTAATGTGCAGCCATGTTCATTTCCACATGTAAAACGTACATGCTCAATGTAATGTGCAGAAAACAATCCTTGAAAAGAGCTGACCCGAATGTCTTCATTCATGATTCAGTATTTACTGAACGATATAATTTTGCACATTATTTTTGAAACAGTATATTAAACTAGATAAGAACATGTCTCCATATCGTTCTTATCAGTCGTTTTGCTTCAACAGGAATTTAGATAAAGTAGGTATAAAACAGAGTGGAAATCAATAGAGACTTTCACTCCTGTAAGAAAGGATTTTGATATCACCATGGGAGTCTTGTCAGCCATATTGTGGACGTTCGCCTTATTTGGATTGTCCCATTGCTATCAGGACAAGACGGTGTTGCAGTACTTGATTGACAATGGTTATTCTGATTTCGTACAACTGCTACAGGAGACACATCAAGATACACAACTCAATGGAAAAGGTTTGAGCTCTTATAAAGCTCTGTTCTGACAGTTTGACTCACTATAGGTAGTTGAAATGTATTTCAGATTCAGCAAACGTTTGAATAAAGTCCGAGAGAACTTATTAGAATTGATTTATTTACATTTATCATCTTTTTTGGATATTTTAACTCTACAGTCATGTATATCTTATAAATTTTAAGAGAGAAGAAAAATACAGATTTTAAGACTGAAGTACGCGTTTCCATATTTTAGTATATCATTTGTAATATATGAAAGTGTAATGTCTGATTATGTTGCAGTGTGTTCGACCACTGACCTATATTGTGCTTATCTAAGGTATATGTACATATTGCGCTTGATTAAGATAGGGTTTTTTACTGAATCAAGGTCTACGAAATTCTACGGTTATATGTTTAACCATTTACTCCCTTTAGACGCCCTTTTACGCCTTTGCAAACGGATGGAGACCCAGATCAGGGTCCATGCTTATAAAGCTTTTTGCTTGGGTCTGAGATCATTCTCAAGCATATGATTGGTCGGATTCTGAGCTTGCTCAGAATCTGACCAACCAGATACTTGAGAATAATCCCAGACTCAGACTCAGAAGCTTTATAACCTTGGACCCAGACCGCTGCTGTAGAATCCGTCTGCTTAAGGTCTGCTCTGTTTCCCCATGACATAATCTAGGTATGATTCTACAGTTTCTGACATGATAGAAATGTCCTTGCTGATAGCGCCATCACTAAATACAATGGACTAATATACATGATGTTATTATTTCTTGCATTCAAATTAATGGAGTAAAAGGTTAAATGTCTAATATATACGACGACTAACTATGTACGATAGGGAACGAAGCTTGTTAACGAATTAAAATAACATTAGGAATGTGGAACAAAACATGAAGACATTTAAGAATTACAGTAACCCCCGCTAATGCGACCACCTAAAAGAGGTATAATTCTGGGTGCTATATACAGGTGGTAGCTTAATGCAGGACAAAAGTATCATCCTAGAGGAGCTTTCTGCATTACTTTTGCCCTGCATTAAGCAACCACCTGCTTATAAAGACAACCATGTGTATTTATTAAGTGGTCTCATTAGAGGGGTTCTACTGTAGTTAAAAAATCTACAAAACGATATAAAGAAACCAACGACAGGGTTGAATAGTCCGGGCATTCAAGACGCTACATGTGTACTCAATCATAATAATACAATGACGTTGTGTATCATAGCTGTATCATAGCTGCATTAATCCATTCCCTCATGGGCTAGTTTTAGACACGATCTTTTTTAATTAAACTACCGGAAAGGATCATTTACTAGAGAAAATGACAATTTTAGAATTGTGTAGTTTTGAAACCATTGTGATAAATAGAGCAATTGCTCATATGACGCAAATGCTCTATTTATCAAAATGGTTTCAAAAAGTGATAGTTACAGAAGCGTCAAAAGGCGTCAATATGAGGAAATGGGTCAATGGGAAAATTCATGTAAGAACTAGTAGCAACATAGACTATTTAATAGATTGATTCTTATAATAGTACATTGAACCAAGTCCTTCGGATGAGACTTTATAAACCGATTTCCAATCTACCAGTGTTTTACACTGGGCATCTAAATATACCAGAGAAATTCTATTGATAATAAGAAGTTGGTATCGCGCCCGGGCTTCTCTGTAGCCGCTCCCCTCTCATAGCCAGCAGAAAATGGCGTTATTCAACGCAAACATCCAGCTAATTGCAAGTGAATACAGGACATTTTCGCCATGGCAAAAACTGTAAAAACAAATTTATATGATTCCATAAGTAAACAGATCAGACCTGGACATACAGGACCCGCCTGGTGCGGGTTTACTCTGTTTGCAAATTCGTTAAAAGGCGTATCTATGGAGTGAACGGTTCAATACATGTGTTGGCTTTACACTGGGCCCAAACGCTGAGAGCTACATAACATTTACAGACCACCTAAGGCAGAATTACATACCGTTTTACAGACCACTAAACCCTGTCGCATCAGGGTCTGCACTATTTACAAGTTGATTGTGCAACCAGTGCACTCCACAGCAGTGATTGCACAGCGAAATACTTGTACACAGTGAAGATACATGTAATTATACAACAGGACATGGGTAAAGAAGGAGAAATTTATTTTAAAAGATAAGCAAGAGAAGGGCTAAGACAGTTTTACCATTACTTCTTTTAGGCCAGTTCACTGTGTTTGCTCCTGATAATGCTGCTATCACCCACCTGCCCGCCGACGTTATGTCACAACTAGCCCACCATCCACAGCAGAAGAATGTCTTAGTGAAGTATCACATTGTAAAGGGCGATTTGCTGATTCCTACCCTGGCAAATTTCGACCATATCCTCACCACCGCTGGTCAGAAAATTGATTTTGTACATATTGGACACGTAAGTTACAAAGCTGTACATATATTAATTACAAAATATAATTTCGAAATTCAGTATAAATATTGACCAGAGTGACATATCAACAGATATTGTACGGAGAGGTGGTACAGTTTTACCACTGCACACAGGGTCCAGCCAGGACTGTCCGTATCAAACGATATTCTACACGTTCCATTATTGCATCAACATCTAAAGTAGGTATTTTAACTTGGCATAGAGTTTCCAAAGTAATCGATGACCTGAATCAAATGTTTTCAACTTTAGCTTGCACTGCGAGTAACACCTCTGATATCTAGATACAGTAAAACCTCTCTATAACGGCCACTAAATTAGTTTAATCAGTTTGTATTTAGGGCAGGTGGTTGCTTAAAGCAATGTGAAAGTAAAACAGAACGCTCCTATAGGAGCGTTCTGTTTTATTTTCACCTTGCTTTTAGCAGTCACATGCCTTTAACACAAAATACTTGATGTAATTTAGTGACCGTTATAGAGAAGTTTTAATGTATGAATACTCCGCTGATAAAGGATAAATATGTACTATAGAGCCTATTTAATCGTTTCGCTGACACGTAATGTTGTCTACAAAATATCCCTGCTACATTTGTATCTATCATTGTTCTTTCTTTCAAGCATAGCCACATCAACAAACAGTTTGGATCTTAATGAGATGCCAAGTTACTTGGTGTTTCATCTTTCTCCGAGCTGTTTGTATAGGTAGTTATAGATCCGCATTGGGCAGAGAAACAGTTCAGATACCAACGTACTGAATAAATATGAGACTTTTAATGCCTAGTTTCAGAACGAGGGTACCGCAATACAATACAACCCCTCTAAACCGGATTTCTAGTAGAGAAGAATTTAGATACGTCTGGGCAGGTGGCTGCTTAATGCAGGGTGAAAGTCATGCAAAAACTCCTAGAGGAGACCGATATTTATAGTAAATTCAACGCCCGGTTTAGAGTGATTTTACTGGAACCTGATGAGAGAGATGTGCATTTAAACATTCATATAGTATAAGGCTATAACAGATCATAACATAAAGCAGACGTATTCACGGTGTTATTGAGTGTGGCTACATACGAGATGTTGTGTTATCAAGCATCCCTTTTGGGTCTAAGCTATTGGAAAAGACAATAACGGCGAACAAACTAGTTCGATGGATGAGTTTGCTTCCTCGACTGATTAGATGGATGAGTTCACAGGGGGGGGGGGGGGGGGCATTTCGTGGGTCTAGATGGTCTAAAAAGTCAAAATATGATTGGGTCGATTTAGTGTTATATTATATACAAAGGGTCCAACTACCCATTCGCAAATTTCACGACCGATTCTAAGTAACGCCCGGTTTTGGGCTACCAAGATCAAATAACCACTAATGTTTGATACGAACTTGAAGCTGGGACCTTGTACCTTTCAAATAATATAACTTTTGATACATTACGACTAAGCCGTAGCCAGTACCGACGTGCAATTCGTACAAAATACGCTGATATTTCTTACTCGAACGACAAGTCGCAACATCGATTGTAGCTTGGCCCCTTGTAGAACGGCCATAATCGCGACGCCTCGGGACAAAACGATTGTGCAATCAATACATATGACAAAAAGCTATCGTTTACCTCTCAAGCTCTCTGCAGACACTGACGCAGATCCGAAATACAGGCGAATTTTCGTGCAATTAGCAGATTTAAATCTCTGTCAGTCTATTACGAGTCACGTGACCCGCTTCCTTTACAATAACAACATCCGCGTGTCTGTTATTTTGCTTGCCATATAAGCGTTAGCGAGAACGCAGGGCACCATCCCTCGGTCAATCAGGTGCCTTGTTACTGGCTAAGTAGAACTAGGTCAAGTTGTTGCGACTTGTCGTCCGAGTAAGAAAAATCAGCGTATTTTGTAGGAATTTCACATCGGCACTGGCGACGGCTTAGTCGGAATGTATCAAAATATCAAAATATTTGAAAAGTACAAGGCCCCAGCTTAACGTTCGTATCAAACATTAGTGGTTATTTTATCTTGGTAGCCTAAAACCGGGCGTTATTCAGAATCGGTCGTGAAATTTGCGAATGGGTAGTTAGACCCCATGTATATAATATAACACTAAACCGACTCAATCATTTTTTGTTTTGACTTTTTAGACCATCTAGACCCACGAAATGGCCCCCTGTGGATGAGTTTGCTTCCTCGACTGACAATCACATAAACGCTTACCGCACTGGATTCGAAACCCGGCCTTGGCATTTAGATCTTTCATGTAGGACAGCCCGCTGAAGTAGGCTTGCTGCAGGTCGGCGGTTTCTTTCCAGATGTTCTTCTGTGTGTTAAACGATACAATTTGTGATGTGCACAGGAAAACAAGTTGGGCGGAGCGATATGACTGGAATACTGTTAAAATGACGTAAAAACCAAACGAACAAACTTGAGCTATATGTCGATCCGACACTAAACGGACAATTGGAAATGATTCCTTGCCTTACATATGAGTAACCATTTACCATAGACAACTTCTGACACATTTACAGTAAGAGTAAACCAAGATAGACCAAGGTAACGATTAGATTTCATTGCCTATGGAGGTCTATAGATCCCATTCCACAGTGCCTACTAAAGTGAATAACGGGTCAGCAAATAAATATTTACAATTGCTGTATTTCTTACATGAATATTCGAGAGGTAAATCTTTAACTGTATACTATAAGACATGATCGGTATCGGTGGAAAGTGACATAGATTACGAGACAAAAAGGTGCAGCAAAGATCACGCATCGTTGATATATGGAACACCGACTGATAGATAAAACACCTAAGGTTAAACAAATACACCATTTATGTCGATTGGTGTCACGCTTGTCCTGCTTAAGTGCTGCAAAATAGACCAGTAGAACGAGCGTGTGGGCAAACATGTATAGTATGTAGCTGATTGACAACTGTCCCTTACAATTGTCTCACCTCATAAAGAAGTTTACCCTTCGAACTATGTTTTACTTAAATACAACTTATTGTATTCAAGTGAACTGTAAATAAATGGTACGTAATTTAAAACATTGAATTCGAATGATTTACATTTGAACTCATCCGCAAAGTTATATATTTAATACGTTTTATGGAATATTTGGATAAATATGCCATTAATTATATATGAAATTGGATAGAAGGAAGCGCCTCTTTTTTAGATTACAAACGTTGGAATCAGGGTGACACATGTTAATGCGGAATAAATCAGTTATCAGAGTGGAACAGTCCAATAGCGTCCCATTATAGACCCTTCTTAGTATGAATGTCATGAACTTGATACTGGATTGTGAATGGAAATAAATGTAGACAATTCAATACACACCGAATATTCTTGATAAAATAGTTATAGTGAAATATGGAAAAGAATGTAAGGAGTTATAGCCTGTTTAGAAAGTTAAGAAACAGATCTTTCAAATTCCACTTGCAAACAGAGCAGACCCTGATCAGACGGCTCCTATGTGAGCCGTCTGATCTGGATCTGCTCTGTTTGCAAATGCATGAAAACACGTTTATATAAAGGAAAGGGTTAACATAGTTTTGTAATCGACACTTAACCCCATGAATATTCATGCATAATTGACTAGAATACTGAATATTGACTAAACAAATTGTAAAATGGCATAAGCAAATTTTATCTTGGCAGAAAGTCTAAAACCAATTTTATGTTATTCAGAAGTACAAAAAGCAGATCCTGATGAGACAGCTCCTATAGGGGCGGTAAGATCAAGGTATTACTAGTTTTCAAATGTGTTAAAGTGCGTATTTATGGAATAAATGATGAATTATTGCTGACATGCCATACCGAGCCACATTGTATACACCAAATACACGCACTTAACCGTGCCATATTGTATACAAAAACTACACGTGCTAAACACTGGCATTCCTGTATAACGTTTCTCACATCTTCTTCAAATCAGGCTGTGGTGATAAACATAATGTGTCATAAGGGATATTGGGATGCTTGGATTTTTTTGTTGGCAGAAACATGCCCTTCCACTTTTTACTTCCTATATACGCCTTTTCACGCCTACCTATTGTAGGAGATGTCTGATCAAGGTCTGCTCTGTTTGAAATGATATAGCTCTGCTTCTACAGTTTCTGACCTGGCCGCAACTTCATGTGTTCATGTGACATTGTTAAAATGATCTAATTAAGATTATCCATGCCAATATATGTTACATGAATATTCAGGAACTAACGGGTCAACACATACATATGAACATACAATAATGACGACATGGGCATTTCTATCTGATTTTACTCATACCATTTTTTACGAGCTGTGGTGATGAATATGTTTAACATGGTTTGTTGCTGAACCATTTACTTTTAATCCATTACCTCATAGGCTATTTTAGATACAATCTCTTTGAATAAATCTACCGAAAAGGAGCATTAACTAGAGAAATGGAAATTAATTGAATTTGTTAGCTTGAAACCATTGTGATAAACAGGGCAAATGCTCTATTTATCACAATGGTTTCACAAAGTGACTTTTACAGAGTCGTCAAAAGTCGTCAATATGAGGGAATGGGTTAACAGAACAGAACCACATAAGACGTCTCTGGTCAGGGTCTGAGCTTATACAATAACATGGATGTGATTGTTCAGTTACTGCAATTGTCTACCTGTCTCTTGTTGCCATGTTTAACATTCAGCTACATAGTATGCATACATACATTACGTCTTACTTATTCATAGTGTAAGGGATTCACAAGAACAGTAGAACCTGTCCTAAACATCCATTAATTTATTGAACAAAGAAGTCTTAAAAAACAGGTGGTTGCATAATGTAGGGCAAAGATATTGCAGAAAGCTCCTATAGGAACCTTTTGCATTAGGTTTGATCTGCATTAAGCTACCACTTGCCTTACATACCCACAATAAGACCTCGTTTTAATGGCAGGTTCTTCTGTAAACTGAACGACAGGAGACGTTTCTATGCAATGCGTCCGTGTGTAGTTCATCATCATTCATACTCGCTCTTCATCTCCTCACGAAACATCGTCAATATCAGTCCCCTTCACCTCGTCAAACATGTAATCAAGGATCATTATTCTAATTATCTCACCCATCACCGACATTATAAGAATTATCAACTCTTACTGTGTCGAATAATAAAAACTTGGTCCTCCTTTTCAGCATATTAGTTAAACAAACATTTGTATCAATATGTATCGCCGACAAACATGAGTGATATGATAAATAGTGCTGACCCTAATCAAATGGCTCGTTCAGTAGCCCTTTGATCTTGGTCCACGCTTGTTGCAAATGTATTATATATCCTGTTCCCGCACATTATGGGTTAATTGCCATATAGTCGTAAACAAAATTCGTCACCCTTTCTATCTGCAAATGATTTGTTTATTTGTGTTCACCTTTCAGTCTGTGTTTCTTAACAACGTCACGCGTGTAAACGCGCCGCCAAACAACGACATTATCTGCAACAATGGTATCATACAGCCCATCAACGGCGTGCTTATACCGCCTCTGTACAGTGATGAAAACATCGCCGCAGTTCTAGTAGAGAAGGACAATATGTTTCAAGAGTTCGTCATGTCACTGATGTTGACCAACCTGACATCCGTTATAGAGAGTGAGTACAGCAGTTTTACTAATCGATGGAATTTGTTTTCAAAATTCATTTACCAACGCCTCAATATAGAATGAGTCTAATGTTTTATTCCAATCACTTACATCAATTTAAGCCCAGTTCTGTTTTGGTGCGAAGAGGCGATCCTCGGTGAACTATAGACAACAGTAATTTAGTTAATTCGCGACACCCAGTTAATAAAAGATGGAGAGATACCCCGGTGCTCGTCTGAACATTAAACAACTAGCATTTGTCAGGTACAGGAACACGGTGAGAAACCTACCAAAAGTCGACAAGAATTCGAACCCATAGTGGTTAGGGGTTAGATGATCACAACCACTTGGTAATGGAGATCCCGCTTTCAGTCGGTACAGCAAAACCCCTATAACCCGCACTTTTAATTTAGTATGAATATAGGACAAAGGGACTGGTGGCAGCTTAATGCAGGGTTAAGGTCATGCAAAAAGCTCCTTTGGGAATTTTCCGCATGACGTTCACCCTGCATTAAGCAGCCAACTGCCTAAATATATCTAAACTTTTCTCTCCTAGAATTTCGTTTTACTCTATATTCAAAACGAGAAATTTGACCGTTTATACCTATGGACATAACGAGTGTTTTTGCCATACCCGTTGTTACTTTTCTACAGTTACTCTGTTTGCAGCTCAATGATTGAGTACACTAGCGATAGTTGGATCCAGTTGTTTCACTTAAATATGTTTTCGTTTTAAATGCTATTTACTACTGTATTTGCCATCGCGGGGATATTGTAGATTAGTCGGAGAGGGGATATGTTTATTTCCAGTTTGTCTTTTAGGGTAGAGATGTAATAAGTGTGAGGTTGGGCGCCCCTAAACTGGTTTAATCCCCCAGTGACTATTGTCAACTCCAAGGCGGTACTTCCATCTTCCCCCTATTGTTTGTTTGTTATGTCTTCGTGAGTCTCCTTGTGTCTTTTAATATGCATGTACATTTCCTTTTTTGTCGTGGCGCTGTTCGTGTTTTGTATGGTATTTAGTGGGGTTTTTTTTAGATATTACCAACATCCAGCTTTTGAAACACTGGTATATATTCTAGCTAAAGCAGAAAAAATATGCTGCTTTCGTCGTGTTCATTTAACCATTGTACATAGTTTCCACATGCATTGGGTTAGCTGCAAAATCACTGGTTAACTCTTTCGCTGCCTAATGTCGCATCTGTGAGTTCCTATGCAAACAGGTTGGATCTAGATGAGACGCCGAGTAACTCGGCGTCTCAACCGGATCCAAACTTGTTACGGTGACTGTTTTTTTAAACAAAAATGAAGAAGTATAAAAAAGGAAAATTGTAGCAGACGAAAAAGTTTGCATGCGACAAAGTTTGGCAGTAAAAGCGTTAAATTAGGACAGAGGTCCGTTGTGTATCTTTCGTCCTATTCATGCCATTCCACACAGGATAACATTTCTTAACTTTTGGGCACTTTAATTGTTAACCCCTTCAATGACATGAATACTGCCAGTGCTACCAGATGCAAACAATTTGGATCCAGAACTTTTAATAAAGAAATTGAATAAACACCTTGTTGTAAATATTGAAGCAGACGAAATATGTTCAGCGAACTACAATGCTGACACTGTTAATCCTTATCATTCCAGGCGCGACCTGAAAACTTTATTTCATTAGGATCCAAGAACACTCAAGAATACAGTAAACTCCTCCAAACCGGTGCTTAAAATTAGCAACCGGTCGGTCTTTAAGACAGGTGGCAGCTTAATGCAGTTTGAAAGGCATAAATAAAGCACCAAAAAAGGGGCATTCTATAATCAGCCACTGTATAAAAGACCGAAATTGTTCTTTATTAAAATTCCGGTTTAGGGGGATTTTACTGTACACTAATGTGCGCCTATTCTACGACATAAACCATGCACTATTATTTCAATGGTGGGGATCAACCCCACTCCACCTTTCAGAATTTATAATCTTCACAACAGCCCCTAAACGTCGCCCCGTACTTCATTCTCAGTGTTGTTATACTTTCTGATCCTTAGAGATAATTAATTTCAGTACATTTTGTTCTGAAAATTGAATACCACTTAAGCCGGTGCTAGGGAGTGTGAGCATTGTTGCAATTTCAATTACTTATCATGAACAGAATTAATAAAATCGAGTCTGCAATTTTCTCTTTTTGTATTGCAAGTTTTGCCTTCGGGGGATCACCTCCCTTCAGAATGTACTCTGAAAGTTACTAGAACATTATTCAGTCACAAGATAACCAGTTAGGTCATGCACATGAAAATGCTTAGGTCATCCACATAAAAATGTCAAGTGATCGGGTATAAACCAGTCGTTTTAACTGGCCTTTGGTTTGGAGTCGGTAAATACATGTACATAAATGGAAAACAATCGTACAGCTGCAATGTACGGGAGTGGTATCAAAGGATGTAATTACAATCTATTACATGTAGGCGTTATAACACACGATGCGTATGATTTAGATCCAGACCAGGTACAGCGCACCGTCGCATTTTTTTAGCATCCAAATTGTTTGGGACTGAGTTTGATTTCGAAAGTCATTTTCCGTATAAGGTGTTTTATATATATTCAAAAAATATTACACTAAAGCAATCAATATAAAACTTAATACCATATCTAATATGTCATTGTTATACCCGCACAAACGAAGGGTTTGTTTTTTGTTGTTGTTTTTTTGATGGGGGTATACTGGAGTCACCATGTCCGTCCGGTTGTTCGTCCGTCCGTCCGCCCGGCTTGTCCGGATCATAACTTCCAAAGTATAAAAGCTATTGACTTCAAACTTCATATACAGATAGATCAGATTGACCGCAAGTGTAGTGCACAAGGTTTGTAACTCTGTCTTCAGTATTTGTATGCCCCCGTTGACGATAGTCAGGGGGCATTATGTTTTGCACATGTCCGTCCGTCTGTCCGTCCGTCTGTCCGTCCGTGCGTCTTGCTTTTACGTGCAGTTGGTACGTGCAGTTAGTTGTCACAGTTTTTTATTATCTTATACTAACCGCTATAGCTATTGGCATGGAATTGCATAATTATACACATAAACTACCATCCATATTTTCATTGCGCAACCAGCCCATGCTGCCCGCAAGCCCAAGGTCAAGGTCAAATGACTTAGGAACTTTACATGCAGCTTGGGAAGTACCACCACGGGGGCATCGCTGTGTCTTACATACACGATTTTCTAGTTGGAGTCATTGCCCTTTGTTGTTGTTTTCTCAAAATCTGGAGTTTTCCGGAGTTTTTTTCTAAACCTTTACAGATATTGAAGTGATATTTGGTATGTGGCTTTATTATAATGAGTTACAGATCAAGTTTGAATTTCGTTACGCTTCATTGATTTTTCACGGCTATACAGTGATTTTACTTAGAAATTTTCCGGAAATTCAGGTTTTTTGGAGATTTTTATTACAGATATTGAAGTGATATTTGGTATGTGGCTTTATTATAATGAATTTTAGATCAAGTTTGAATTTCGTTACGCTCCATTGATTTTTCACGGAAATACAGTGATTTTACTTAGAAATTTTCCGGAAATTCAGGTTTCCCGGAAATTCAGGTTTCCCTGAGTTTTTTTTCTAAACCTTTACAGATATCGAAGTGATATTTGGTATGTGGCTCTATTATAATGAGTTACAGATCAAGTTTGAATTTCGTTACGCTTCATTGATTTTTCACGGCAATACAGTGATTTTACTTAGAAATTTTCCGGAAATTCAGGTTTTCCGGAGTTTTTTCTAAAACTTTTCAGATATTGAAGTGATATTTGGTATGTAGCTCTATAATAATGAGTTACAGATCACATTTAAATTTTGTTACACTACATTGATTTTTCACGGAAATACAGTGATTTTACTTAGAAATTTTCCGGAAATTCAGGTTTCCCGGAGTTTTTTCTAAACCTTTACAGATATTGAAGTGATATTTGGTATTTGGCTTTATTATAATGAGTTACAGGTCAAGTTTGAATTTCGTTACACTCCATTGATTTTTCACGGAAATACAGTGATTTTACTTAGAAATTTTCCGGAAATTCAGGTTTTCCGGAGTTTTTTCTAAAACTTTTCAGATATTGAAGTGATATTTGGTATGTAGCTCTATAATAATGAGTTACAGATCACATTTAAATTTTGTTACACTACATTGATCTTAATGGAATTACAGCATTTTGACTTAGACATTTCAGGTTTTCCGGAGTTTTTTTTCTAAACTGTAGCAGATATTGTAGTGATATTTAGTACGTTGCTTTATTATAATCAGTTACAGATCAGGTTTGAATTTCGTTACACTTCATTGAATTTGAGTACTGTTGAACACCATCTGAAGTTTTGCACCTGCGATAGAGGTTTTGATTTGTCGCTTCGTGCATGAATGAATGATCTCCGGAAATTCAGGTTTCCCGGAAATTCAGGTCTCCCGGAGTTTTTTCTAAACCTTTACATATATTGAAGTGATATTTGGTATGTGACTTTATTATAATGAGTTACAGATCAAGTTTGAATTTCGTTACGCTTCATTGATTTTTCACGGCAATACAGTGCTTTTACTTAGAAATTTTCCGGAAATTCAGGTTTTTTAGAGATTTTTATTACAGATATTGAAGTGATATTTGGTATGTGGCTTTATTATAATGAATTACAGATCAAGTTTGAATTTCGTTACACTTCATTTAATTTGAGTACTGTTGAACACCATCTGAAGTTTTGCACCTGCAATAGAGGTTTTGATTTTGTCGCTTTGTGCATAAATGAATGATCTCCCTTTTCGTAATTTAACAAACGAAAATTTAGCGGTCGGGAGCTTTACTTCTATAACTTCTATCTCTGTGTCAAATGTGCTAGTGGGGGTATTCATCACTTTTAGTGGTAGTTCTAGTTTCTATGTGTAATACAAACGTGGTCATAGTCCAAAAATGCACATGAGCTTATGAGGTGAATAAATCTGACAATAGGCAAAACTGACTGTTTTGTAACCAATGTGTATACACTTTATAACCAAGACAGTAGCATCAGAAATCTGGCAAATCTATGAAACAATCACTTATAATAGAAGCTATGATAAAACATATATTGGTAGAGGATACACATGAAAACACTAGCATGCATTAGTATAAGTAGTGGGCTGTTTTCATGAAAGTACTGCGATTTGTTGACAAGGGTATAGTGTTCACATGTATGAAAATACTGGTATGCTTTGGTACAAGATCTACATAAAGACCTTAGCCTGAGTTCGTACGGTATGGAATTGTATACGTGAATGTACTACAATATGTTGGTAAGGGTATCTGATACTAATGAAAACACTAGCATGTTTGGTACATAAATATTGCATGTAATTTAAATAACACTATCATGCTCAGTAATGGATATGGGATACATACGCAAACACTGTCATGTTTTTGTTTGGTAAATAATACACTAGCAAGCTTTGGTACGAGATACATATAGAAACACTAGCAAGCTTTGGCAAGGGTATGGGGTACACATGAAAACACTTGCAAGCTTTGGCATGGGTATGGGGAACAGATGAAAACACTTGCAAGATTTGGCAAGGGTATGGTGTACACATGAAAACACTTGCAAGCTTTGACATGGGTATGGGGTACACATGAAAACACTTGTAAGCTTTGACATGGGTATGGTGTACACATGAAAAACTAGCAAGCTTTGGAATGGGTATGGTGTACACATGAAAACACTTGCAAGCTTTGGAATGGGTATGGTGTACACCTGAAAACACTAACAAGCTTTGGAATGGGAATGGGGTACATATGAAAACATTAGCATGTGTTGGAATGGGTATGGGGTACACATGAAAAACTAGCAAGTATTGGTATAGGATGCACATGAAAACACTAGCATGATTTGCTTAGGATGCACATGAAAACACTAGCAGGCTTTGGTATGGGATGCACATGAAAACACTAGCATGGTTTGGCATATGTATGGGATACATATGAAACACTAGAAAGCTTTGGCATGGGTATGGGGTACAAATGAAAATGGAATGGGTATGGGATGCAGATGAAACACTTGCATGCTTTTTATCAGTGTGGGGTACAAAGAAAGCGTATAAAACACTAGTATGCTTTGGAATTGGTATGGAATGCACATGGAAAAACGTACTTGCCGTGGTATGGGAAACACGTAGTAATACTAAACGTGTATGGAAATGGGAAATACAGGAAAGAAATAACATGCGTTGTTCGGACATACACATGGACGTTTTAACCCTTCTCTTGCTGAATTTTAAAATGCATCTCCACTGTCTACAATTATTTCTTTGTGCAATCACTACTGTGGAGTGCACTGGCTGCAGGAGCTGTCTCATCTGGGTATTCACTATTTACAGGTACGTATATTGACGTGAACAGCAAGCGAAGGGTTAAATGTTTTGGTGTGTGTATGGAATGGATATATTGGATGTATTGTTTTTGCAGATGGCGAATACACATTGTTTGCCCCAACCAATGCCGCTTTTGCTGAACACCTTGATAACTTACTACATCCGAGAGTTCCTATCGAAAGACGGAGACAAGTTTCCTTTGGTATTTAGCATCTTTGTTCATCAACAAAAAAATGACAGTTTTCTTTAAAGGTACAGCTAATTCTCGCTAAAGTGACCCATGGTGTATTAAACCCTGCACCTAATATAGTGGCTTTTCGACGCCGTTCCCAGCAGAATAGGGGTCGTCTAATCGGGTTTGTTCTGTTTGCGTATACAGTAAAACCTCTCTATAACGGACACTAAATTACATCAAGTATTTTGTGTAAAGGCAGGTGGCTGTTTAAAGCAAGGTGAAAGTAAAACAGAACGCTCCTGTAGGAGCGTTCTGTTTTACTTTCACCTTGCTTTAAACAGCCACCTGCCCTAAATATCCACTAATTAACACACTTTAGTGGCCGTTATAGAGAGGATTTACTGTATATTATGTTTATCAATTCTAAAGTTTATTGTACGCGTTGATATACTAAGATAAACATTCGGCAATCACACCAAACATATTTATGATGCAGTTATTTCTTACATGAATATTCATCAGCTTTTTTTTTAAATGGGTGGATGGTTAACCCTTTCAGCGCCAAATTTCTAATTGTCGTCTGCAATCCAAGTTTGTTAAATCATTCAGTAAAATAAGGAAATGAGATAAATAAATGCAAATGTCAAAGGAATAAAGCACATATATAGAAATAGAGATTGAGACAAATAGTGAAGTTCCTTTTCAAGGCGGCGTCTGATCTGGGACTGCACTTTTTGTCGTGGTGAAAGGGTTAAGTCCCGTACTTCATTCTCAGTGTTGTTATACCTTCTGATCCTTTGAGATCATGAATTTCAGTACTTCTTGTTCTGAAAATTGAATACCGCTTTAGCCGGTGCTAGGGGGCGTGAGCAGTGTTGCACTTTCAATTACTGTTCATGAACAGACTCAATAAAACCGAGTCTGCAATTTTCTCTTTTTGTGTTGCAATTTTTGCTCTCAGGGGATCACCTCCCTTCAGAATTTTTAATGCAGAACGAAAGTTATGTCGAACAATGAAGTTTTTTTGCATATCAGTATTTCCCTTCGTTAGGCTACCATTTGCATACTAGACCATAGTATGACTTTTCACGTGGTCGTTGTTGAGAGATTGTATTGTATTACTTCATTGTGCGGAATATTAGAGATAATTTTCGCCCAGCATTGGGTTACGAACTGCTTTTATGACTAATAACTTTACCTTTCTGTGGTCGCTTTAGAGATTGTTTAGTGCATGTAATTCGTTTAAAGTGATAGACTCTACAATTAACAAATAATTTCAATAAAATCATAAACCTTGAATTTGGTTAAATGTAATTATTCTGATGAAGATTGTAAATTTGAACTTATCGATACTTATGTTTTGTTATTCAACAAAATATGATCGGCCAGCTATGAAACTAAAACTCTTAACGCATGCTTATTACACCAGTGCCAATTAACAATTTCGCCACAGAAGTCGCCGGAAAGCGACTCCCATGGCTGTCTGCGAATATGTGGTCATGTTTGAAACAGTTTGGATACAGATGATGCGCTGAGTAGCTCAACCTCTGATACTGATGCAAACTATTTGATATACCACTTATGATTTAGACGAAACTAAAGGAAAAACCTATATGAAATTGGTTGCAGACGAAAAGTATTTGGCACCAACAGAGTTAAAAAGGGGTTCTACAGTAGGTATAATACTTAAGTTATTAAAGTATCAAGTTGTCTCTTTCAGAGGTTATCAAGTATCATCTGGTCCCCGGAGCGAGGTACTCAAACATGTTGACGACAGGACAGAAATTGTTCACCCTGCACGGCACTCCACTAACTGTCGCCGTATTGAATAATGGTGAGCTGGGTTTTACTTAAATGATTTCTATCAATTTTCAAGTCAAACAAGGAACGCGACAATGCCTCGAAACCAGGTTTTTAAAGTTTTACCACATTATTTTATCAACAGCCTACACATTTGGGAAAAGCGGCACTAGGCACGCTTTCTAAAGTTATTCAGCGGAAATTATTTTTTCTGTTTTTAGTAACAGTGACATTGAGCTTGATTCGAGAATCCCAAATTAAATCCCATGCTAGGTCTTCTTATAAGCTTGCTAAATACAAAGTTTGTTTAAAATCGGTCTATCCAAACTTAAGTTATTGACCCTGAACCGTATTTCTATTTTAGTAACAGTGTCCTTGACCTTGACCCGGGAACCCAAAAATACAACACAAGCTAGGTTTTCATAAAAACATGCTAAATACAAAGTTTGATCAAAATCGGTCAATCCAAACTTACATGTAAGTTATTGACCGAAAACCGTTTTTCGATTTTTAGTGACCTTGACATTGAGAACCTCCAAATATAATCTAAAGCTAGGTTTGGTCAGTCTAAACTAAAGTTATCGACCGGAAACCACCTGTTTGACACCGCCCGACCGCCCGCCCGTCCGCCCGCCCGCCTGCTATGCACCAATCTAATAACCAGGGTTTTTGTTTAAAACCTGGTTAACTAGTCACAGGTCGATTCGTAATGTTGGGTATCGCGGTGCTTGGAAAATAAAGGTCAACATTCAATGACTAAATCGATAATGATTATGATGATAATGAGAGAAAGAGGAGAGATAAATGGCATATTCAGAGAAAACCGGGCGCCTCTCCTACTCTTATTAACGATAGGGTTTCTCTGGTTCATTTACATGCCCAGTGTTACATAGGATCTCGGTTTATTAAGTCTCATACGAAAGACTTGATCCGGCGGGGAACCCCGGGTATTGTAGTCGATCGCGTTAACCACTCGGCCACGTCAGCCTGTAGGTTGACACGTTATAGGTCTATGCAATGATGAGGCGTTTTGGTACCAATCTGGAAATCCTTCGTTAATTCTGTGTTTTCATTTTTCAGGAATAGTGATTGACAACGCTACTCACATCGTGGTTCCTGATATTCCCGCTGCAAATGGCGTAATTCATGCTATTGATCACGTGCTGTTTCCTGGCGATTTGCTAGAACAGCTTCGTAAGGAATACTATGCAGCCCACCCAACGACACCAGCAACCGTTGGCTAAATTATGCGTCACACAGATTTACCATAATATGTTCTGACAAACTGTTCAACAGAGAAAAATCACATTAAAGCGAGTTTGTGTGTGAAACAGTGTTGTCGTTATTTAAAGACATATGTTTATCACATAATGCTACTGCTGATGTATTACCAATATTCGTAACCCGGTTTTGTAATCTAACTACCTAAGATAATGCGTATAATTTGTCAAATGCAGAAAGTAAGACCATTGTGATTTGGCCTAGCATTGTACTTGAAACTTGAGATAGAAATATTTGCTATGACCAATGGCTAAGGCTAAATTTCCGTTTTATGTATATGAACATTTCTTTACTTTATGACTTTGTCGCTCATTTTCACTGATTTAATTAACTTAATTTCAAACACGAATAATCAAATAATTTATTTGGGTTTGGCATTTTTAACCCTTTGCCCAACCTGCAAAATTGCACCAGATCCAAATTTGCGTACAGTAAAACCTTTCTTAAGTGACCACCAAAACAATATCTAATTATGGGTCTGTAAGGCAGGTGGTAGCTTAATGCAGGTCAAGAGTAATGTAGAAAGCTCCTATAGGAGCCTTATGCATTAATTTAGCCCTGCATTTAGAAACTGCATGCTTTTTAATACCCATATGTTCCATAAATGAATGGCAGCTTAGGACATTCTCTACGATATGCTTTCTTTTCAAAACGCGGAAGGGACTAAAGAGTTTCAATGACACTATTGGGAAGTTAACTATTTTCGACGACATGGATGGAATTTATCCGATATTTAAAATGCTTATAAATAAACCCGCTGACATGTAACTATCTAATGTCTATTGTGAAAGAAGTTGCAAGTGAAATAATTATTTCTTTCTTTCAATACAAATACCACTCTATATACTGACGCCTTATTGAACAAGTACAAGTACAAAAATGAGTCATGCAGGAAACACCACATACAGAACAAACAGCCGCCCGAACAGCAACACAAGGAAACAGCAAATGTACATAACTATAAAAACATCCAGAGACGCACACAGACAATACAAACATACAACAGGGGGAAGGGGGAAGTTTGTGTTGATTAACGTCCGTTTCTGCTCACTATGGGTTAATTGGACGCCCCAGAGAGAGGGGAGGGGATACAGAGATATCCGGGCGCGATGCCCTACTCTTAATATCGACTGAGTTTCTCTGGTTCTTTGAGATGCCCAGTGTAAAGCACTGATACATCGGACCTCGGTTTATAGTCTCTTCCGAAGGACTTGGAACGGTCTGCATTATTTTTCCCTTCCTTAAGCAACCGCCTGTTTATAAAAACCGCTATAAAGTGGTCGCATTTGAGGGGTTCTACTGTATTTGTGATAGTTTGTAAAGGTAGTAGTTATAGAGGAGATTACTGTACTTGTAAATAGAATTAGGCATATTTGTGATGGTTGTAGAGATAGAAGTAATTGTAGAGGAGTTCAGTTCTATTTAAAAACTCAATTAGCATTTAATAATATATGGAATAAATCCTAAATGAAAAAGTAGTAAAGTCATGCAAGACAAGCCACACACAACACGCCACCATCACCAAAACATCGAAAGAAAGCATTTAATACACATACACATACACCCTAACCCCCACCCCCACCCCACCCCCCACACATACATAGGAAATGGAAATATTGAACACGAACAAACGCACACGTACAAAGACACCAGACCAACACAAGGGCGAATACACACGCACGAGACCAAAAAACACAAACCCAAACAAACATACAAGTACAAACACACCAAGCAAACAAAAGTATCAGGGTGACAAAGAGGTTGCCGTCTTGGAACAGTCAGTGGCAAAACCACCACTGGGGGTTTAAACTGGTTTACCGACGTCCTAACCTCACACTTATATCAAAGTCACCCTAGCTAAAAACATTGTAAATAAAGGTATCCCCGCCGGACTTCCCTACATCATAGAAGACAGTAATCACAGTACAAAATTTAAAACATAACATAACAACTGTGAAAGTCCGTCAAATATGTACTCAATGATTTTGCTGAAAACAGAGCAACTGCAGGGAAGCCGTTAAGGGCACGACAAAGAAAAAGCAACACATGAGTCTGGTAAGCTCATCCCATGTCTGGGTGTAAGAGTATACCGTCATAGAGTACTACCCTGGGTCTGGCATCGTGCATGCAAAGATAAGAGCGTAGCGACCGACTGTAAAGGGGTCGATAACCAAACATGCAGTGTGTTGCAATATAATAGGGTCATAACCTTTCTTCCTAAAAGTTTTAATGCGTTAAATAAACGAATCGTGAAAATGGATATGACCCCGAATTTTCCTAAGTCTGTAGATAACATCACCATATAAATCTGGGTGAGAAATATTTTGTTGCAGTAACGTCCGTAAGTTGCAGTTATATTTACTAATGAGGGGTAAATTTCGGTAATAAAATATTGAAAAAGCTTTCCGAATTCTATATCTGTAGCCTTGCTTAAGAAGTTTATGTGTTATAACTAAATCACGACTATTAAATTCTTTTAGCAAAGAACAGGCTCGGGCAATGCGAATAAGTTGAGAAATGTAAACCCCATAAGAGGTAGACCAGGAAACATCTCCATCTAGAGAAGGATAATTAACAATTTTGAAATCGAAATCTTCCCTTTTATCGTAAACGTTAGACGGAACATTATCATCAGTGATTGAAAGATTCAATCTAAAGAGGAAGCCTGAATGTCGGATCGATTCGCTTTGTTTAATGTATGTTCTTTTGGGTAAACAGAAGAAAACATATTTTCAAAATAAGGATTGTCCAAATTCAAAATATCGTCTAAATACCTAGACGTTTTATTAAAAGCACTAACAATGTCAGATTGTGTATCAGGTTTTAAGCTAAGCATGAAATCCCTCTCATAGCAATACAGAAACAAATCTGCAACAAGAGGGGCACAATTTGTTCCCATAGGTATACCAACAACTTGACGACATATGGTATCCCCATAGCGCACAAATATGTTATCTAAAAGAAATGTTAAAGATCTACAAACATCAAGGCAAGTCCACATTGTGTAATTTTCAACTTCTGAATTCAAAAAGAATGAACGTTGAACATTACAAGCAAGGAACATTTTATTTTCTCTGGCAAAGGATTTTCTATTAATCTAATCAGTTTATCCTTAATAAGATGGTGAGGTAGAGTAGTATAGAGTGTAGAGAAATCATAAGAGCTCAATGAAGAAATGTTGTACTTTTCATTTCCAAGTTTAGTTAAAATATCATTTGAATTTTTTATGAACCAAAAACATTAATACCAGAATTGTCATATACGTTATCACAGTAACGTTGAACATGTTCTTTGATAGTAGTAAGACACGACGTTAACAGTTTAGATAGTTTAGTAGTAGTACAGCAACTAGAGTTAGCAATAAAACGCGCTTTATACGGGTTTTTATGTAGTTTAGGAATCCAGTACATAGTAGAAAGTTTATGTTGTTTTAAAGTATTTAAGACTAGATTTAAAGTATTGCACATTTTACATGTTCCGAGACTATATCTTTTTCAGGGGTTGGCACTGTAATATATATTTGTGAACCAGTTAATTCTTTCTTCAATCATCAACATGATACAATCTTCACATCATTATTACATTATTTGATGCCTTGTCAGCAGGAGCAAGAACATAATTCGAATACAAATTCGAAATGTTTTCTTCAGATATCGAAATGTAACTCTAGGTAGAGGTGGTAACAGATGGTAATTAAATTTGTAAAAAGCAATACGTGTATCAATAATGTCAATTCAAATAGAACGACAAGTGTCAAAATCGATAGGGGAATGTAATCAATATTTGGGCCCTTTAGTTAGCAGGGTCCTGAGACGTTTATCTTTAATATTATTAAAATTACCAGTAATGACGTGACCAACTGGTTTATAACATAAGCTTGAAGTGCTACAGTCTCAAAAAGTAGGGATATTGATATCAATATTTAAGTCAGATACAATTTTATTGTAGTTAAAAATAACGTTCCTTAATGGTTTATTGTGTTTATAGCAGATGATAAGTGATTCAGAATTTATGAAATATTTAGGAATAGTATCGATAAAGTCCGATTATCTCCCCTGACATTTGTTGAACCATAAAGAGCATATATGCATATATTCATCCGATGTATTACCTTCTGTTCAATGGAAAAGTAGTAAAATCAACCAGGCAAAGCCACATACAAGACACAACCACCACCAAAACACCGATAGATAGCATGACACACACATACATATATATACACACACACACACAATCACACACCAAAACGCACACTCACACACGAGATGAATACAGAAAACACCAACAGACACATAAGAACTAGAGACAAACACTCCACACATGAGCAAAATCACAAGCACAAAGACGTAAGGCAAACAAAAGGAAGGGCGACAAAGGGAGTACCGCCTTGGCACGGTCAGTAGCAAAAACACCACTGGGGGTTTAAACCGGTTTACGTACGTCCTAACCTCACACTTCTCTCAAAGTCACCCTAGCTTTACAAATAGTGTATTTGAAAAGTAATACATGAGTCTGGTAAGCTCATCCCGTATCTGAGGTTAAGAGTATACCATCACAGAGTACTACCCTAGGCCTGTCATCGCGCAAGCAAAGAGGGAAGCGTAGCTACCGACTGTAAAAGGGTCGATAACCAAACATGCAGTGCGTTGCAATATAATTGGATCATAACCTTTCTTCTTAAATGTTTTAATGCGTTTTATAAACAAATAATGAAAATGGATATGACCTCGAATCTTCCTAAGCTTGTATATAACATCCCCATAAAAGTATGATTGAGAAATGCCTTGTTTCGTTGAAATCCGACAACCCATGTAGGAGTTACTCATACATGTACAAGTTCAAAAATACAATCTATCTGGAATAAATCCTAAAGTCAAATTATCTCCCCTGAAATATGTTGGATCGTAAAGATCATCTTTCATGCACATCTTCATATGACGTATTACCTTCTGTAAAGATTCATTGAAATCCGACTACCCATTTACGAGGAGTTGCGCTTGCAAGTCCAACAATACATAATATATGGAATAAATCCCAAGGATAGGATCATAAGACCTAGTGATTTCTAAGCTCTGAGAGGCATAACTAACAGGAAAATGGTAGAAGGAAAAATCCCCGACATTATGCACATCTACATATTGTATTCTTGCTAGAAGTAAGGTTTGATGTCATTTACAAACTTCGAAAAATTATTGGACTCACATATTTTGATACTTTGTTTGTCAAACGTATAAAACAATTCATTAAAAAGGGATATGACCCCTCTATATTGCAGCACACTACATGCTTGGTGGTCGACCCCTTTACAGTTGGTCATTATGCTTTCCTCTTTGCTTGTGCGACGACGGAAAAGGCTTAATACTCTATGAAGATTCCCTCTTAAACCCGTTTACGGAGGGAGGAACTTAGATATTTGTATTTTGCCAGTTCTGTCGTACCCCAAATGACTTCTCCACAGCTGCTCTGACCTGAATAGTCATCGAGTACATGTCTACGATGTCAAGTTTATTCTTTTTCAACAAAACAGTTGTGCATGCTAAATATCCACTAGTAATTGTATCTTCTTGCGATTTATCTTTTATTCAATGTCGGTGTAGAAGTGTTTCAAATAGTTTTCCTGTACTTTTAAATTATGACGTCATTTACATGATGACGTCGCTTGTTTACCTCTAACATTTATTTTCAAATCATTTTCATTTTGGCAGACATCGTTATGCATGTTGTGGAGTTGTCTGGAGGGGGAATTTTATTTACATTTTGACTTTGGTGAAAGTGGGATAAGGACGAGGTTGGGTACCCGTAAACCAGGTTTAAGTCCCCCAGTAGCCCTTTTTTGTTGGCTGCTGGCCGTTCCAAGGCGGCACTCCTGCTTTCAGCCTACGGTCAATTTTGTTGTTTAATATGCTTAATGTTTAATGTGTTTCGTCTTGATATGTGTCCTGTTAAGTTTTGTCTTGTGGCTTTACCGTTTCTTGTTAGATGGTGTTTGGTGCGGTGTCATTTCGTGTGTGGCTCTCCCTGTTTGACTATTTTTCCATATTTATGAAATTCTGCTGAACAGTTTGAGAGGAGCTACACATACAAGGATAGGGTCAAAAGACCAAGTGATTTCTAAGTCAAAGGGGCATAACTCCCAGTCAAGTTACAGAAGGAACACCCCGACGATATGCACATCTACATATTATGTCCATGCTACATACAATGTTTTATGAAAATCTGTTGAACTGTTTCAGAGGAGTTGTGCTTACTAGGACAGTGTCAAAAGACCTACCGATTTCTAAGTTCAAAGTGGCATAACTCCCAGAAAAACTGCAGAACGAAACATCCCCGACAATATGCACATCTACATAGTGTGTGCTTGCTACAAGCAAGGTTGTATGAAATTCTGTTGAACAGGTTGAGAGGAGTTCCGCTTACAAGAATATGGTAAAAAGACCAGGTGATTTCTAAGTCAAAGGGGCATTACTCCCATACAAATTACAGAAGGAAAACTCCCTGACAATATGCACATCTACATATTGTGTCTTTGCTAAATACAAGGTTTTATAAAATTGTGTTCAACAGTTTCAGAAGGGTTGCGTGTACAAGGATATGGTAAAAAATTCTAGCGATTCCTAAGTTCAGATGGGCATAACTCCTATAAGAATTGCAGAAAGAAAATTCCCGACAATATGCACATCAACATATTGTGTCCTTGCTACATGCAAGGTTTATGCAAATTTATTGAACAGTTTCAGAGGTGTTGCACTTACAAGATTGGCAGTCAAACGCCCGCCCGCCCAGAGAACCGACCGCCCAACCGACCGCCTGCCCTCCGCTGTACATCGCTATTTACGTGGAAAATCCGGTTAAAAACGATATCCTCCTTCCGTTTCCAAACTTGATTACCAAATTTAAAAGGGTAGACAACCAGGTTTTCAGTATGTTGTAGTACTGTAGGATCATATCCATTTTTAATTGTTTAACATATTTGACGAACAAAGTAAGAAGTGAACAAAGTAAGAAGTAAGAAAATTGGCATGTCCAATAATTTTATGAAGTTTGTACGTTACATCACCATAAAATTCCGCATGTGGAAATATGGAGCGCCTCAAGATTGAACTTTTACTTGCCAAAAAGTACATGTATGAGTCATGCAGGAAATACCATATACAAAACCCATAGCCTCCCGAGCAGCACAACGACAAGAAAGCACAGCAAATATACATATCTATCTATACTTATATGATTTTGCTTACTTCAATAACGCTCTCATAAATATATATATATTCTTGCTTTAGCAGCTGTTCATTCAAAATGAGATTGACTGTTTAAGAATAAACTCTAGCGAAACGAACAAGTTAAGATATGTAAACCCCGTAAGATGAAACATGGGGAATATCCCCGTCCAGATAAGGGTAAATAACAATATTAAAATCAGAATCGTCTCTTTTGTCATAAATACTAGACGAAACTAGAACTATCACTAAAGTTAATAGAATACCCCCGCTCAGCTGCCATGATCGCAAATCAAACAAGATTTGTGCTAGATTGTGCCGCGGACAGACAGACAGACCAACCGACCGGCCAATACACTGACTCCTATATACCCCCTCTCAAACTTTGTTTGTCGTGGTGTAATAATTCCATTGTCAATTTTACGGTATAGATATAGTAAAACTGCAAAAGTATCAGAAGGGTTAGTTTAGAGAATGTTTTTCTTAGTCTATGCTCGTATATTCTTGCTTAAACAGCCATTCAGTTGATTGCGGATTGATAAAACCGTCAATAGAAGAACAATCTCTAGCGAAACGAATAAGTTGAGCTATATACACCCCGTAGTTAGTTTGGGTAAATAGTAGGAATCACAATATCAACGTAAGGGTTATCTAGGTTCCATTCACAGGGGGCCATTTCGTGGGTCTACAGTAGTACAACGATCAGATGGCGTTGTTTACAAAACAGTACGTATGTAAACACAGACAATTAACGATAAATTAAACTGCGACATGTTGTATGGGTTAATCCAGGCAGTTGACTTGTGTGGCTCGATGGCGTAGTGGATAAGCGTGCGGGTTAATGGTAATTACGTTTTAGGTCGAGAGTTCAAATCTTGCGAAAATCGATTTTAACTTTTTTTTTTTTTCATTTCTTTTGTTGTCAATTGCAATAATGCGCTCATATACGTTATTTATAATAAAACTGGATAAAATGAGTAATTTGAGTGATTCTGTAGAAAATAAAGTAAAATAACCTGTTGTCTTTTTGCGGATTACACACACGTGTTTATGATCATTTTACTGCACGATATAAACGTGCGCTGATTTTAGCGTGCATTGATAAATCATTGCATATCTTCCCAGTCCAGATTTGACAATGAGCACTACAACACGAACACGGATTTCCTTAAATGCTCAGTCACAAGCAATTTTGCGTAATGTGATTGACTTCTGCAAGAAAGAGGCTGGTTCCAAGGATCTTGCGATTCCACTGACCAAGTGGCTTGAGGGAGCAGATGCGTGTACAGGCATCACTCAACGGACATTGCAGAAGGTGAATAGCAGCAACTTTACGGAAAAGCGGCCAAGAAGAAACAGGAAAGACAGCATTGTCGTTGACAATTATACTGATTCCTCGAGGCTTAGGAGATGAATGTATTATAGCTCTGAATTAATATACCAACCTGAATGTGACATTACGGGAACGAACGATTGACTTAAGCTGGCTCCAAATCAGCTCAATTGCATTAAGCTCTGGGTGGTATGGCGGCAGGCGCAGAACCTCGTGGCCGTGCTGTCGGATGATCTGGTCTATGGCATACGACGGGGCGGGCTTGTGAGCTTTGGCCAGCTCCAGCAGATTCGCTTTCAACATGGTGTCCCGAAAATGAATGCCGTTGCTTCGAAGCCATTCCTTAAAATACAAGAACAATGTAATGAGTTTTTTATATGTATGTAGAATCATGTTGCAGTAGTATTGATACTGAATTTTTAAAAATATATAATTGCATTTTCAAATATGTTTACCTGAACGTCTGCTTTCTTGGAGCCGGATGTAGGAATTCTGTCTACCTGCACAGAATGATAACTGGCGTTATCCATGACAACAGCAGACGGCGTGTCTAGATTTGGGATAAGCTTTTCCTGTACCCATTTAGTGAAGTTTTGTCCATTCATTTCACGATGATAATCTCCAGTTGATGACGATGCCTTGTATATAAGTTGTGCACCATCAACAAATCCTTTGCTTGGACCGGCATTCACCACTACAAGTCTATGTCCTCTATTCATTGTCAGTTTTATGCCAGATACAGTAGTAGATTGCCAGCACCTCTTTGGAGTATAACTTGTATCAATGGAAAAGTAGTAAAGTCAAGCAGGCAAAGCCACATGCAAGACGCAACCACCACCAAAACACCGATAGACAGCATGACACACACACACACAACCACACACCCAAACGCACACACACACACACACACGAAATGAACACAGAAAACACCAAAAGACACACAAGAACCAGGGACAAACGTTCCACAACATGAACAAACCACAAGCACAAAGACGCAAGGCAAACAAAAGGAAGGGTGACAAAGAGAGTACCGCCTTGGCACGGTCAGCAGCAAAAACACCACTGGGGGTTTAAACCGGTTTACGGACGTCCTAACCTCACACTTCTCTCAAAGTCACCCTAGCTTTACAAATATTGTAAATAAAGGCATCCCCGCTTGACTTACCCACAACATAGACGACGGTGAACACAGGACAACATGTAAAACATAGCATAATAACTGTGACAATCCGTCAAATATGTACTCAATGACTTTGCTGAAGTCAGAGCACCTGCAGGTAAGCCGTTAAGGGCACGACAGGGAAAAAGTAATACATGAGTCTGGTAAGCTCCTCCTGTATCCAAGTTTAAGAGTATACCATCATAGAGTACTACCCTCGGCCTGTCATCGCGCAAGCAAAGAGGGAAGCGTAGCTACCGACTGTAAAAGGGTCGATAACCAAACATGCAGTGTGTTGCAATATAATAGGATCATAACCTTTCTTTTTAAATGTTTTAATGCGTTTTATAAACAAATCATGAAAATGGATATGACCCCGAATTTTCCTAAGTTTGTAGATAACATCCCCATAAAATTCTGGTTGAGAAATGCCTTGTCGCAGTAACGTCCGTATATTACGGATTGCAATTATATTTACTAATGAGAGGTAAATTTCGATAATAAAATTTAGAAAAGGTTTTCCGAAGTTTGTGATATCTGTAACCTTGCTTAAGAAGTTTATCAGTTATAACTAAATTACGTCTGTTAAAATCTTCAAGCAAAGAACAGGCTCGGGCAAACCTAATAAGTTGAGAAATATAAACCCCATAAGATGTAGAACGTGGCACATCCCCATCTAGAAAAGGATAATTAACAATTTTAAAATCAAAATCTTCTCTTTTATCGTATACTTTGGACGAAACTTTATCATTTGTAATTGAAAGATTCAAATCTAAAAATGAAGCATTAATGTCAGATTGATTCGCTTTGTTTAAAGACAGTTCTTTTGGGTAGATTGAAGAAACCATAGTATCAAAATAAGAATTATCTAAATTCAAAATATCGTCTAAATACGTTGAAGTTTTATTAAAAGCATTAACAATATCGGTCTGTGTATCAGGTTTTAAGCTAAGCATAAAATCCCTCTCGTAGCAATACAAAAACAAATCTGCAACAAGAGGGGCACAATTTGTACCCATGGGTATACCAACAACTTGACGATATATGGTATCCCCATAACGCACAAATATATTATCTAAAAGAAAGGTAAGAGATCTACAAACATCAAGGCAAGTCCACATTGTGTAATGTTCAACTTCTGAATTCGAAAAGAATGAACGTTGAACATTACAAGCAATGAACATTTTGTTTTCTCTGGCAAAGGTTTTTTCTATTAATTTAATAAGTTTATCCTTTATAAGATGGTGAGGTAGAGTAGTATAGAGTGTAGAGAAATCATAAGAGCTCAGTAAAGAAGTGTTATACTGTTCATTTTCAAGTTTTGTTAAAACATCATTTGAATTTTTTATGGACCAAAAAACATTAATACCAGAATTTTCATATATTTTATCACAGTAGCGTTTAACATGTTCTTTGATCGTAGTAAGACAGGACGTCAAAAGTATAGATAATTTAGTAGTGGTACAATAGCTAGAGTTGGCAATAAAACGCGACTTATAAGGGTTTTTATGTAGTTTCGGAATCCAGTACAAAGTAGAAAGTTTATGTTGTTTTATGTTAGGACCAGACTTAAAATTATTGCACATTTTTACATGTTCCGAGACTATATCTTTTTCAGATGTTTGAACTGTTATATAAGTGTTTGAATCAGTTAGCTCCTTCTTTAAAACATCAACATAATACAATCTTCAAATAATGATTACATTGTTTGATGCCTTGTCAGCAGGAACAAGAACATAATCTGAATGAAAATTAGAAATGCTTTTCTTCAAGTAGCGAAATGTAACTCTAGGTCGAGGTGGTAAAAGATGGTAAGCCAAGTTTCGTCAACGTAGACAAATTAAAAACCCCTTTCTTCTAGATCCTTCTTTTTTTCATAATACGCCATGCGCTGAGACACAACGGAAGGTTTTTCCATAAGAATATTTCTGTTGTCTTTTGTCCGTTTCCAAGTGAAGCCAAGCTTCTTCACGGTCTGCTGCAGTAGCCATATGCTGCCTGGAAAATCAATTTCTTCCTTTAGCACTTTGTGGAGTTTCTGTAATGTAGGAAGCTGCCGACGGCGAACATAAACATTTATTTCGGATCACAGATTCGTCGAAGTCGTCTATGTGTTTATATGATCCGCGATTCTTTGGACGTTTCGGTGACAAAAGTTTTCCTGTCTCTCTAAGTTCCTTCCGGAACATCTGTGATAAGTTCCTTTTCTTTAGAATGAAGAGTTTTGAATTTCTTGGATGCCATGGTAAAGCATTAGAAACGGTGGCTTGATTCAGAATACACGTGTATAGGAAACTTGGGGACTTATATAGATAAAAATTACATAAAGCAACAGTGAATCCTGTCTGAAGCGTACATAAATAAATGCAACTTAAGTTTGCTAAAGAACGGCCTTTCGCTTAAAAAATACAAAAGTAACCCAGAGTGCTTCCTAAGAGCGGTTTGTGTGACGTGTACAGTAGATCGCCTTAAGCAGGCCTTTTGGTTACATCACGTATATGTTGTTAATATATTTTGTCTAAGACAAGTTCCACTGTACAAATTTCACACAAGCCATTTTTTCGTGGCAAGCATGCGTCCACCTGCGTCCCAAGTTTTTCACACTTTTTGACATGGTCTGAAACGATGGTCTTTTCGTCAGCAGTAACTTAAAATGTATGACTTGGTCTTCCTCCTATTGTATGTTTGTTTTGTCTTTGTGCGTCTCTTGTTGTTTTTTCTACTTATGTACATTTGCAGTTTCCTTGTGTTGCTGTTCGGGCGAGTGTTTGTTCTGTATGTGGTGTTTCCTGCATGACTCATTTTTGTACTTTTGGTATTAATAATTTCCTGCTTCAAAACCTCGATATAATGTAATCGTCAAATAATAATCACATTATTCGATGCCTTATCAGCAGGAACAAAAACGTATTTAGAATGGAAATCCTGTAAACTATTTTTAAGATGTCTAAAAGAAATTCTAGGTTTAGGTGGAAGAAGGTGTTTATTAGAGCTATAAAAGGAAATGCGTTTATCAATTATATAAAAAAAAAATTCCAACTAGAAAGAGCATTAGACTCAACATGTTCTCTTCGACACCATTTAATACTAAAATTTTGTAAAGCCTCCGCAATCTGAACTCGACAAGAGTTAAAATCTATCAAGGATGGTATTCTATATTTGGGACCTTTATTCAAAAGAGATCGTAGACGTTTATCTTTAATTATCTCAAAATTACCAGTAATCACATGACCAGCCGGAGAATAGCAAAATTTTGAGGTGGCGCAATCTCAATAATCAGGAATATTATCATTAATATTAAGGTCGGCCACAATTTCATTATAGTTGAAAATTGTATTTCTGATGGGTTTGTTATATTTGTAGCAGATGATAGGTGGTTCTGTATTTTTAAAGTATTTAGGAATAGTGTCAATTACATTTTTGTCTCTAAAAATACTTTGGAGGTCAATAAAATCAATACCTTTATTAATAAAAGGAATTTTCAAGAATAATCTTTGGTGTTCAGATAATTTGTCAATGTGCGGTCTGAGAACATGTAGAGTAAAGCTTTGTATCAAACTAGCCGTTCCTATGAGAGGATCTGATCTAAAAATAATTTTATCGGCTTGCTCGTCAATATCTTTTAATGAACATATAGATAAGGAGGAAAGTCTAGAAAACATGGTATGTTTACCAGAAGTTTGATGTAAAGTATGTAGATCAAGAAGAGTCATTTTCAAACGAGATTTTCGTTTAATATTACCATTTTTGCGAATGCAATGTGATCGAGATTTGCGTTTTCTTATAGAAAAAAATGAAAAAATATCTATATCTGGTTCTTTAGAAATATTTCCAGTCTGGTAAATATTATCATTCAGTCCTAAAGGAAAAGATGTTTGCAATTTATTTATCCAATTTAATTCAGATATAAATCTAGCTTTCGATTTACAGCTACTAGTTGCCTCCTTATCATATGTTATATGCTCAACAATTTGTACTAAAACATCTTTAAAAAGAATGGCCAGATTTCCGAAAGTGTTGGTATAAAAAATTGTTTAGTTTACGATTTCGACACTGATATGCATGCTCACGAAATCGAGTCTTCAAAGCACGTCCTGTTTGTCCTACGTACTGTATACCGCAACTAGGCGCGTTTCAAGTTAAAACATAAATAACATTAGTAGTAGTTCAATCAACGTCTGAGTGTATCTTGACATTAAATGTTCTACCATTAACTGTAGATTTTATAGTGGAATTACAAGAAATGTTACTACCACATATGCACCTCTTAGCTAAGCACTTTTGGATAATCGGATACACTCTGTGTCGCTTGTATAAGGACCGTTTACGAATAGAAGAAACATTTTGGATAACAGATTTTAAAGGTGAAAGTAAAACTCTTGGTCAATTGAAAAAACATTTATTAATAGAAAGAGATGGTATGTGAAAAGATGATGCCGACTGAAGATTCAGTTGTTTTAAACGAACAAAAGGTTGAAGGGAAGAGAAATTAGAAATATTTCTGGGTACTTGTACAGACGACACAGATTGCATATTTATAGCTTTCAGTTCTATTAGAGGTATTTTAACTTTATTCATATTGGAAGGTGATAGAGGGGCACCTGTATTGTGTTCATCAACACGTCAATTACATTAGTGTAGCTACCAAGTGCATCAAGTTGTTGGTGAACACAACACCTACCACGAGGTACATGACATACTTATGATGATGTAAGAGGCGAATGAGAGTTGTGTATGTTACTTGCATATCCTGCAAGAGAATGATAACAACATCGATTACGTGTACGGGGAGACCTTTTACGGCCACCACACGGCACAAGCAACACTGTTGTGATAATAAAAGTACAAAATGAGTCATGCAGGAAACACCACATACAGAACAAACAGTCGCCCGAACAGCAACACAAGGAAACAGCAAATGTACATAACTATAAAAACAACAAGAGACGCACAAAGACAAAACAAACTTGCAATAGGGGGAAGATGGAAGTACCGCCTTGGAACGGTCCGTGACAAAAGTCACTGGGGGTTAAAATCGAAAGCAAGATAAACTCAAACGTTGATTGTACTACTACTAACGTTATTTATGTTTTAACTTGAAACGCGCCTAGTTGCGGTATACAGTACGTAGGACAATCAGGACGTGATTTGAAGACTCGATTTCGGGAGCACGTATATCAGTGTCGAAATCGTAAATTAAATCATATTTTATACAAACACTTTCGGAAGTCTGGCCATTCTTTTAAAGATGTTTCAGTACAAATTGTAGAACATATATAATATGATAAGGATGCTACTAGTAGCTTAAAATCGAAAGCAAGATTTATATCTGAATTAAACTGGATTAAAAAATTGCAAACACCTTTTCTTTTAGGCTTGAACGATATTATTTACCAGACTGGAAATATTTCTAAAGATCTCGATATAGACATTTTCTCGATTTTTCCTATAAGAAAACGCAAATCTTGATCACATGGCATTCGTAAAAATGGTAATATTAAACGAAATTCTTGATTTACATACATTACGTCTAACTTCTGGTAAACATGCCATGCTTTCTAAACTTTCCTCCATATCTATATGTTCATTAACAGGAATTGACGAGCAAGCCGATAATTTTTTTTTAGATCAGATCCTCTCATAGGAACGGCTAGTTTGATACAAAGCTTTACTCTACATGTTCTCAGACAGAACAATGACAAATTATCTGAACACCAAAGATTCTTCTTGAAAATTCCTTTTATTAATAAAGGTATTGATTTTATTGACCTCCAAAGTATTTTTAGAGACAAAAATGTAATTGACACTATTCCTAAATACTTTAAAAATACAGAACCACCTATTATCTGCTACAAATATAACAAACCCATCAGAAATACAATTTTCAACTATAACTAGAGGTTTTTGTCACAAAAACGGATGTCTCCCCTCTAATAAAAACAACATGTAAAGGGAAATCACTAAAAATGTTATGGACTTGATGATTGATACTTCCCCTCATTATGCGCTTTCCACACCACATTTTTCAAGAAGAAAATGATAACAGCTAATAACTCCAAATATATTGACACCAGAGTTATGGCCCTTGTGCACGACACTTACTTTCATCATGCTCTTTCCATCATTGAAATGTCATTCCAATAGCATCAGTCGAACAGGAGTTATTGATCGGACAAAAAATGTAACAAAGAGCAATACCTCCAAAAGTATTGAAGCCAGAGTTATGGCCCTTGTTCATGACACTTTTTCTCATCATGCTCTTTCCATGTATGAAGTTTCAATACAATGGCAAGAGCCATGTAGGAGTTATCATCCGGACAAGAAAGCGTTAAACAAATGTACAAGAGGCAATAACTCTCAATTTATTGAAGCCAGAGTTAAGAACCTTATGCATGACACTTTCTCTTATAATGATCTTTCCATGTATGAAGTTTCACTCCAATGGCATGTGCCATATAGGAGTTATCATCCTGACAAAAAATTGTGATTTTTTTACAAAGGGCAATAACTCCAATATTAGTGAAACAAGAGTTATGGACCTTAAGCATGACACTTTCTCTTATCATGATCTTTCCATGTGTGAAGTTTCAATCCAATGACATGAGCCATATAGGAGTTATCGTCCGGACAAAAAATTGTGAATTTTTTTTACAAGGGCAATAACTCCATTATTAGTGAAGCCAGAGTTATGGACCTTGTGTATGACGCTTCCTCTTGTCATGATCTTTCCATATATGAAGTTTCAATCCAATGGCATGAGCCATATAGGAGTTATCGTCCGGACAAAAAAGTGCTACTTTTTTACAAGGGGCAATAACTCCTATATTAGTGAAGCCAGAGTTATGGACCTTGTGCATGACACTTCCTCTCATTATGCTCTTTCCATATATGAAGTTTCAATCAACTGGCATCAGGCATATTGAAGTTATTGTCCGGACAAAAAGTGTGACGGACAGACGGACAGACAGACAGACGGACAGACGGACAGACAGACAGACAACTCTCACGAAAACAATATGTCTCCCCCATATAAATATGGGGGGAGACATAATTAAATGGTGGCCGACCTTAATATTAATGATAATATTCCTGATAATTGAGAATGTGCCACCTCAAAGTTTTGCTATTTTCCGGCTGGTCATGTGATTACTTGTAATTTTGAGATAATTAAAGATAAACGTCTACGATCTCTTTTGAATAAAGGTCCCAAATATAGAATACCACCCTTGATAGATTTTAACTCTTGTCGAGTTCAGATTGCGGAGGCTTTACAAAATGTTAGTATTAAATGGTGTCGAAGAGAACATGTTGAGTCTAATGCTCTTTCTAATTGGAAAAAAACTAATTTTTGATATAATTGACAAACGCATTTCTTTTTATAGCTCTAACAAACACCTTCTTCCGCCTAAACCTAGAATTTCTTTTAAACATCTTAAAAAGGGTATACAGGATTTCCATTCTAAATACGTTTTTGTTCCTGTTGATAAGGCATCGAATAATGTGATTATTATTTGACGATTACATTATATCGATGTCTTGAAGCAGGAAATTATTAATACCAAGTCATACATTTCAGTAACTACTGACGAAAATACCATCGTTTCAGACCATATAAAAAGTGTGAACAACTTGGAACCGATATTACACTTACACAACATAAACTCCCTACAATGTATTGGTTACCAATACTACATAAAAAACATATAAAGCGATTTTCATTGTAAATTCTAGCTCCTGTACAACTACCAAATTGTCTTTACTTTGACTTCTTGTTTAACGAAGGTAAAAGAACATGTTAAATTTCTACTGTGATAAGACTGTGATAAGATAAGGCCTTCTATACTGACGAGCAAATGAACTATTACACCAATTGGACTTGCTCAGAAGTTTGCGAATCACTAACCTTTCTTTTGGATAACATATTTGTACGTTATGCTATATATCGTCAGGTAATTGGTATTCCTATGGGTACGAATTGTGCACCACTGGTCGCAGAATTGTTTTTGTACTGCTATGAGAGAGATTTCATGTTACGTTTGAATCCACAATCACAAGAAGATGTTATAAAAGCCTTCAATGAAACTTCACGGTATTTGGATGATATTTTTAACTTAGATAACCCTTTCTTTGATACTCTGACAATTTATCCTAATGAACTCAAATTGAATAAACCTAACCCGTCCGACAACTGTGCAGCTTTTCTTGATCTAGACCTTAAAATTGATAATGGAATTATTTCATCTAAAATATATGACAAAAGAGATGATTATGATTTTAATATTGTAATTTTCCCTCATCTTGACGGGGATGTTCCTCGTGCCCCATTTTACGGGGTTTATATATCTTAACTTATTCGTTTTGCTAGAGCTTGTTCATCTATTGACGATTTTAACAGTCGAAATCTCATTTTAACTGAAAAGCTGCTTAAGCAAGGATATAGATACCATAAACTAAAAACACTTTCTCTAAATTTTACTATCGAAATCTGTCACTTATTGGCAAGTACCAATGTAATCTCAAGGCACTTCTGCGACACGGTGTTTCACATCCTTAATTTTATGGTGATGTGATTTACAAACGTCGGACATACTTATTTCTCACTTTGGTCATCAAATATGTTAAAAATTCACTAAAAAGGGATTTGATCCTATAGTACTACAAGATACTGAATGTTTGGTTGTCAACCCTTTTACAGTTGGCAATCACGCTGGCCTCTTTGCATGTACGCCGACAAGGAAGGTTTAGTACTCTATGAAGGCGACCTCTTAAATCCAGAAACGGAAGGAGGACGTGAGATATCTGTACCATTTCCTTTTTGTCGTACTCTTTATTACTTTTCTACAGTTACTCTGTTTGCAGCTCAATCATTAAATACACTAGCGATAAGTAGATACAGTTTGTTTCACTTAATTGTTTTCGTTTTACATGTACTTTATCACTGTATTTGCCATCGCGGTTGTTGTAGATTAGTCGGAGAGGGGATAGGTTTATTTACACTGTTTGTCTTTTAGTGTGGGGATGGAATAAGTTTGAGGTTGGGCGCCCCGAAACAGGTTTAACCTCCCCAGTGACATTTGTCACTGACCGTTTCAAGGCGGGACTTCCATCTTCCCCCTATTGTTTGTTTATCATGTATACATGTGCGTCTTCTTGTGTCTTTAATATACATGTACATTTGCTGTTTGTAGTCGTGGTGCTGTTTGGGTGGTTGTGTGTTTTGTATGCGGTGTTTCCTGCATGGCTCATACATATACTGTTAAAGTGTCTATAATATGTTTTGTCAGTTGTTTTTCCTTTTCTTCTACGCCATTGAAACAGAATAGACCAATGTTAAAAAGATTTTGTATGAGCTAGCTGATGTGGGTATGCCTTGTGTGATAATGGTATTTGACGGAATAAGATTCTACAGTTTATTTCACTGGAAAACAATAATATCCTGTACATGCTTATTCATTTGGTCATGAAATCTAGATTAATACTCCAGTGGGAAAGTGTTAGTCAATTAATTCAGAAAACTATCATTCTGATATGCGTATCTGACCTCTACTATATACGGGTATTTGTATTTCATGTAAATTTCTATACAGTTATTCCTGAAGACATTGACACTCCCTGTTAGTGAATGTTGGATTCAATAAGTTTGTAAACAAAACCAAAAGTATTACTGATACAATTTGTGAAAGCATTACTCTTACTATTTGTCATTAATTTAACAAGAATACAATACAGTTTTTATACAAAAAGTCGAAAGCAGTATATCATTATCAGTTTGTATAAGGTAAAATATTGAAATTGAAGACATGCATGCCTACCCATATGTTTCTGCCTTTCACTAGCTTGTTGCAAGCTATAAATTTATGCAATATTTGAAAATATGAAGTAGATAAGAGCATGTAGTATTCGTTTTCTTATCAGTCGCTAAAACTGGGGTTCTGGTAAAGGAGAAATAAAACGGAGTTGACTGATTTCGGCGTATCTTGCTCTTACACAAAAGGAATCACAATGGGAGTCTGGTCAGGCATATTTTGGACTTTTCTCTTATTTGGATTGTCACATTGCTATCAAGACAAGACGGTGTTGCAGTATCTGATTGACAATGGTTATTCAAGCTTTGTGCAACTTCTACAGGAGACACACCAAGATAAAGTGCTAAATGGAACAGGTTTGTCACCATTTAGAACTCAAAAACACTTCATGTTGTATTGATTTAATAACTGCATTTTGTATTTTTTCTAACATACAAACTGTCTGAATGTGTTGTAACTTAAACTGTCACTGTACTGCACAGTGATTATTCGGCTAATTGGTTTAACATTTTAACGCCAGTATTATAATAGGTAAATTTAAAATATAAAATCCAGCCATTTCCATAGCGGAATAGTACTGTAAAATACATATATCAAGGTGACAAACTGTGACATTGATTGATAAACCAATTAGTGTAGACCCTGATCCGTGTGATATGGGTCTTCACTTTTGCCAATGTCCTATGTATGGGATTGTGGGCGTTTATTGGCTAATTTCCAAAATGTACGTGACATTCTACAATTCTAATGATATTATTTCATCGATAGAAAAATGTGCACACGCCGTAGTCAGCTTAAGTTTTGAAGAGGCGGTGAGTTATGCGGCATCTCATCCGGATATAAACTGTTTGCAAAAGTAAAAGTGAAATATCAATTCAACACAAAGTATGTTCATTACAGAGTCTTGCTATTAAATATATTCGTTTTATTCTCAGTGTTGTTATACCTTCTGATCCTTCGAGATCTTGAATTTCAGTACTTCTTGTTCTGAAAATTGAATACCGCTTAAGCCGGTGCTAGGGGGCGTGAGCAGTGTTGCACTTTCAATTACTGTTCATGAACAGACTCAATAAAACCGAGTCTGCAATTGTCTCTTTTTGTGTTGCAATTTTTGCTCTCGGGGGATCACCTCCCTTCAGAATTTATATAGTTCTAACATACGACCATCCTGCATGACTCATACATGTACAAGAAAACCTCTATAACGATCACTAAATTACAGTAAAATCTCTCTATAACGGCCAATAATTTACAGGAAACCCTCTCTACAACGGCCATTAAATTACATCAAGTATTTTGTGCTTAAGGCAGGTGGCTTTAAGCAGCCACCTGCCCTAAATACCAACTAATTTAATAAAATGTAGTGGCCGTTATATAGAGGTGTTACTGTACTTGCAAAATAAGGTCATGTACTCCATTCATCAAACCCATCAAGCATGCTAAAACAATACCACTTCAACTTAGAATTTAATTATGAAATGTAAGAAAATATAATATATACACTTCAACATTTTGAACATTTTTTCTTTACCACGATCAAAACTTCACGACCGGAAATTCTTGCAGGAAATTAGCTTATGGCCTATATAGTCAACTGCGAGCTTGCCAGGCTCTTGAATTTTTGTCCAAAACAAATATTAAAATGCCAAATATTGATTCGTGTATTATTATAAAGCCGTTCATTTTGTAATAGTAGTTCTTGTTATAAGAGTAATGCTTTGGTATGCTTTGGTGTTTCTTGAATGTAATGTAATTTTCAACATTAAACTCTAATTTAGGCCAGTTCACTGTGTTTGCTCCAAGTAATGCAGCCATTGGTCATCTATCCGGCTCTATGTTGGCGCAGTTGTCCAAACATCCCCAGCAAAAGGCTGCCTTGTTGAAGTATCACATCGTCAAGGGGGACTTGCTGATACCACCACTGGCAAACTTCGATCATATAATCACACAAGCTGGGCAGAAAATCGACTTTATTCATATTGGCAACGTAAGAAACTAACGCTGTAAAGTGTTTATTTCCAACGTACAACATACTTATCGATCAGTGCATTTTCTTATTTATTCAATTACAGTAAATAATACAACCACTCAGAACACGTATAATTCCAGATGATAGCATCTTCCCTAAGGGAACTGTTTGAGCTGGTAGAAATACGAATTTTTTGAATCTTTAAAAACCATTAATATATATTCTAAACTTTGAAAGGTATGTTTTTAAATGTCGATTATGTTTGCCCTTATATTATTTACAATCCTATTGATCGGGACTGACATTTACATAATCTAGTGAGATTTTCTTTATTTAATTTTTATCATATAGTTTTATTTACATTATTTATTCGGCGGCTCTAAATGACCATTAGTGTCGAAGGGCCGTAAAACACCAGTCATTCATTCTAGATTTTAAAACAGGTGGTGGCTAAATACAGCACAAATGCAGTATAGAAAGCTGATTTACAGACTCCTTTGTTAATACATTCTGGCGTCGATTAACCACTGAACTTCCAATTTGAAAGTAACCTCTGAATTTACATTCACTGCGATAATATAAACAAATAATTTGCTTAATATATATTAGTATGTATAACCGTATCTTATTTCGAAAGAGAATATTCTCCTGAAAAGTATACATGATAAAAATATACACCGATGGAGCTGAACCATTGGCAAACGATTTACCTGCAAGAGACGCAAATAGAGCAGACCCAGGCCAGAACTCTTTTCAAAATTATTTGGTGATCACACCTTTTATAAGTAGTCTACCTGAGAGGAATATGATTTTCATGTTCCAAAAAAGCCGGCATGATATTCGTCTTAGGTCAAATCTGCGAAAACACTATGGTCACATCTCCTTCTTTGCTGAGAAAAATATGATCGCAAATTTATAAGGTAAGAAAAATACGGTGTTGGAAAAAATGAAGTTCTTCACGGCGACCACATAGTGAATGCAAATAATCTCTGCATCAGCATAAGGCTGTTTATTGCTACTTATGGAAGCTTTGTCTTAAATGCACCCATCCTGTATTGAGTAACAACCTGTCTTAACAGATTGACGCTATAATAGTGACGCCTGTTTATTCTCCGATCTATAACAATATTCGCTTGTGATTGGTTCAACCTTTTGCGAAAATGCTGAACGAGTATCAAATCTTGAGGCGACACCGTTTCACCTGGATCCAATGGGTTTGCAAATGCCAGGTAGTAGCAGGCAAAGGATGACCATTTAATATGAAGAGGGGTTATTTCGATCACAGAAACAGTTGCCTAATTCAGATGTCGAAGAAAGCGTTACATATTGTATTTTCAAAAAGACTTGTTCAGAGTCAGATTGGATCCAGAGGAGACGCCGTGTTTACAAGTGTAATCATCAATTCGTCTTTAGTGTGCCAAAATACTTACATAGACAAATTGGATGGTACGGCACTATGAACCAGAACAGACTTCAAAATAGCCAATCCTTTGCAAATAGTGATGAAACAGTTGCTTAAACACCATCCTATTGCATATTTTGCGTGAATCAAATTCTACAGACCGACTGTCAAGCTGATTGGGCCCTGATGATCCGCCACATTACAGAGCGTCTCATCTGGATCCAAGCTATGTGCAAATGCAGCTGAAACCGCTCTTGCAAGGACAAGTGTTGATGGGTGCAAAATGGGTGCAACTAAGATAACGGCTTGTTTCTATATGGAAGGCAGAACTGATAAACGAGATAAACCACAGAGTGGTAGATAAAACAATACGGTTTTAAGTCATATAGTACGCACAAGTGGAGAGCGGTTCTGAGTCATAGTCTGATTTCATTCCTTAGTACTAAATTGGTCAGCTTTCACGTAAACTCAAAATCTGACCAGTATAATTATTTTGTATGATTTCGTTTTGTTTTTCGGGTTTCGTTTTTGTGTCTCTGTAAAGTATTTCTGTCCTATTTATGCACAACTAATTACAAACGGAGTAAGAACCACCCAGATGTTTTACAGTTCATGGAACAAATGCACTCGTGTGCGCACAGGAACACAACTAATAGGACGACTAACTTAAAGCAAGCCAGACAGTCATGAGGCTTCCTCACATGAAAACAAAATCCAAATGCTCAGATCGGAATTCGACGCACAACAATGAAGGAGTAAGGAACTGTCATTCCAGAACAATAACCACTCGGTCACGGAGATAACCTCTTGCGAATGAACCAAGATTCAAGCAAACTATTGTATAAATTCGGACCATACAGGTACAATGACGTCATCGGGATTTGCACTATCTTTCGAAATCAGATGTCTTTGTTAGCAAAAGTCCGCTTATTTGCAACCCTTTTTTAGATAATCGAGCATTGCCCTACCTCCTTCTATACCTACGCCAATTTAATGCATTCATTACCGTGCTATCCGACGTCGTATCGTCAATTATGGTTACATC
Organism: Azorinus chamasolen; assembly: GCA_963576725.1. NCBI lineage: Eukaryota > Metazoa > Mollusca > Bivalvia > Cardiida > Solecurtidae > Azorinus > Azorinus chamasolen. The sequence continues at coordinate 23,810,872 of OY755242.1, forward strand.
ATCTGGGTATAAATTGGATTACAAACAAATAGCATCTCTGCGGTTGTAAGTAGACAACAGGTTTTAGCTATGCCGTGACCCGTAAGCAAAATCGATCGCTGACATGCGTGGATAGGTAAATGGTACTCTACTTGTAAGTTTGAGGTCGAGTGTACTATTCGAACGCCTTATGGCACAAATTCTATTCTATTCTATATTTGTGAACGTATTAAATCATTGAATACGTTTGCTTAACACCGATATGTGCCTTTATAGGGGTTAAAGGAATTCGGTATCTTCGTTAGGGACACATGGATTACTCAAGCGCTATATCGTGTACAGTAAAACCTCTCTATAACGACCACTAAATTGCATCAAGTATTTTGTGTTAAAGGCAGGTGGATGCTTAAAGCAAGGTGAAAGTATAGGAGCGTTCTGTTTTACTTTCACCTTGCTTTAAGCAACCACCTGCCCGAAATACCAATTAACACAATTTAGTGGTCGTTATAGAGAGGTTTTACTGTGCATGTATTCGATTTGTGTCACGCCTGTCCTACTTCAGTAACGTTGCACAGAGAGGGTGATTCCGTAAATAAGATGTAGTCTTTGAAACCTTTTTTCTTGCAATGTCTGCTCAAATTTAGATTTGTTCAATTATGACTACTTTCGGTTCTATCAAACTTTCGAGAAACTAGTGATCAAGTGTCAAACAGCTTGGGTCCCGATCAATCGCCGAGTTACATGGCGTCTTATCTGGATCCGAGCTGTTTGTGAATATGGTTAAAAGCTCAATTAGCTGACTAAGTGTCAAATACGTGCTGAATTGTTTCATTTCTGGTAGAAATATCATTTTAACAAGAACTAAACAGACTTACAGGAACAGCCTTGAATACGGTGCGTGAATCTGAAAACAAAAACACATCTTCCGTGTGTTATCATTACAGTAGAGCGGCCATCAAATAGACGTTTAATTGTGGATCCATAAGCCAGGTGGTAGCTTTTACCCTGCATTAAGCAACCGCTGGCTTTTTACGACTGCTGTGTTTAACAAATAAATGGCAGCTTCGGACACGTACTGCTAATGAAAGTCAAGTCGCGAATAATTACAGTAAAACCTCTCTATAACGACCACTAAATTGCATCAAGTATTTTGTGTTAAAGGCAGGTGGGTGCTTAAAGCAAGGTGAAAGTAAAACGTAACGCTCCTATAGGAGCGTTCCGTTTTGCTTTCACCTTGCTTTAAACAACCACCTGCCTAAAATACCAATTAATTAACACAATTTAGTGGTCGTTATAGAGAGGTTTTACTGTATATAAGTGTTAAAATAATATTCTTTCTATTATTTGAACGTATCTCTCATATTTCAGACCGTGGTCCTGAATAACATCACCCGTGTAGCCCCACCACCAAACAACGACATAATCTGCAAAAATGGTATTGTTCAGCCCATCGACCGCGTTCTTATACCGCCCTTGTACAGCGATGCGAATATCATTGGAGTGCTAATAGAGAAGGACGATTTGTTCCAAGACTTCGTCATGTCCCTGATGTTGACCAACTTGACAACCGTCATAGAGAGTATGTACAATAATACTTTAACATTCGATGTAATTAATTTATAATTCAGTTGCTATAGCTGTAGACATATATACTAATATATTCGATCATATTATTGCTTATTCAAATGATATCTTGCCGATGCATATTTGAAAAACATTACCAGCCGGATTTGATGCATACCAAAACAATGTGCACGGTGGAGAAATATAGAAAACACGTTCCTATTTTAATATTCATGATATCATCATTTCTTACATTATTATTTATTGAGTAAAAGGTTAACCCTTCGCTATTCACGTCAATACACCTACCTGTAAATAGTGAAGACCCAGATGAGACAGCTCCGGCAGGAGCTGTCTCATCAGGGTCTGCACTATTTACAAATTGATTGTGCAACCAGTGCACTACACAGCAGTGATTTCACAGCGAAATACTTGTCTACAGTGAAGATATATGTAATTATACAACAGGGCATGGGTAAAGAAGAAGAAATGTATTTTAAAATTCAGCAAGAGAAGGGTTAATTAGTTTATCCTTTATAATGACACTTGGACACATGAATTATTGGCCATGTCAGAAACTGCAGAATCATATCTATATTATTGCATAAGCAATAAGAGCACTCCATTATTCATACGAACTCCTACAACAACCTTCCGATATGGGTCTATTCTGTTTGCAAAGGCGAAGAAAAGGTTTCCGCTAATAAAAGCTGTCCTACTTGGTTTATTCGAGTACTTGTACATTTATTGTGAATCTCGTGAAAAACGTTTGAAACACGGGTTTACCCAAGCTAAATATATCCTTTCAGTGACGTAGGAATATTCACACTTTGACAGGTCAATAAAACAGGACAATACCACTCTTATTCCCCCCCCACACACACACACCCTATGTTGTTACCACTCTTACTTCCCTACACCAAACCCTATGTTGTGACCACTCTTATTTCCCCCACCAAATCCTATGTTGTGGCCACTCATGAGAATGGTCTCTTTGAGATTCTCAAAAATATGCACAATCAGAAACAAGTAAAATTTGTCAAAATATGAGCAGATCCCATTTGACGGCAATATATGTAAAAATGCCCCTGTTCTTAGTTTATGCCGTAAGTTGTAATCCAATTAGTAGCACTACTAAATATTATTTAACCAATGCTAAACCTTACTTTCAGACGTTTAGTCTAAATGATGAAAGGAAGTACCTTCTCCCTCTACTTTGCGACACCGAGTAACTCAGTATCTCACCGGGATCCAAGCTATCTGCCACACGTCAAATACTTTCTTAACCTTTAGCCTGCTGAGCAAATTATTTGTACAGAATTTTTCACCAGCTACATATTCATAATTCAAGCTATAACTAATTTGTCAACCAAATTGCAACCAGGGTGTCAAACAATTTGGATCCTAATTAGACGCCGGGGCGTCTCATCAGGATCCAAACTGTGTGCATGGGTATTCACTCATCCGCTCATAGCAGTCTAAAGGTTAAAAACTTAGATATAGCGGAAGTAGTCAAAAATGCATCAGATCCAAATTTGAGCAGACATCATTTTCGGCATTCCATTAGTGACCCATTCCCTTTTCTATTTCTATTCCAAATTAGTTCAATACTTATTGAATATACATGGACAAACTAGTTATAATGAAATATGTAGAATGGAACACTGTAACCATTTAAGAAACTACAGAAACAAATCTATCACATTACATTAGCAAACAGAGCATACACTGATCAGACGGCTCTCTATCTGATCTAGGTCTACTTTGTTGGCAAATGTGTTAAAATGCGTTTATATGAAGTAGAAGGTTAAGGTGAACATGAAAACACTAACATTTAATTACATTGATTTTACAGATGGAGAATACACACTGTTTGCCCCAACGAATGGTGCGTTTGCTGAACACTATGAAAACTTACTACACCCCAGAGTGGACATCAAAAGGCGAAGAGAAGTTACCTACGGTATGAACACTTTTTCCTTTGCAAAAGGCTTTAGCCATCTTGAAAGTTTGAAAACTACAATTAACTCTCTCTAAATCGACCTTATAGTACATTGAAATGGTGTCTGTTACCCTTTCCCTCATGCATATGCATGTAAGAATTAATTACATAATGGATACATCGTTAAATAGCTGGAGTGTATAAGGATATTGAAAACGGGAGGTTTGGGTCGTGGAAGAAACTAGGGAATCAGATCTATACTACAGTTGAACTTCGATAACTCGAACTTCAAGGGACGTACAAATTAGTTCGAGATACCAGAAGTTCGAGTAATCCGATTTCTTATCTGAACGATTTATCAAGGCCACGGCTTAATACAGGTCTAAAGTAATACTGAAAGCTCCTGTAGCAGCTTTCGAGCTTTCAGCATTACTTAAGACCTGTATTAAGCTGTCACATGTGTTTTAGATATATGTAGCGAAACATTTTAAAGCACTTCTGTATTGTAAGTTTTGGAAGGACTGAACTTTTTGTTTGAGTTATCCCGAAGATCGAGTTATCCGAGTTCGAGATATCGAAGTTCAACTGTATTTCATAAACAATCAGAGCGGACTCTGATTAGACAGCTGCTACAGGAACTGTCTGATCTGGGTATATATATATGAAATGTCTTAACCCTTACAGTGCGGGACACGAGTCACTAATTTCCTTTGCAAACAGTGTAGACCCATATGAGAGGGCTCCTCTCATCAGGGTCTGCACTGTTTGTTATTTTACACTTCGCTTTAGAAAACTTCCCTATATACTCATAATAAGCTTGACCTATTTGAAATTTGGAATATTCCATTTGAAATTTCAGCGTTGTAAGGGTCAACAGGGGTATGTTTAAAATGCATACACATTTATACAGAGAGCATGATTAACTACACATGGGTACTTAAAACAGAATCAAATCTGTCTTCCTAGGATAGTTTTCCGGATACTTTTGTTCCTGAATTTAGCTCCTACCCACTCCACAGACAGATAATTACACTTGTGGTCGATGGTCTATGCAGAGGTGGTTTTGCCACAGTCGTTCCAGGGCGGTACTCTCTTTGAATCCCTTACTATTATGTTTGTCTAGTGCATTTGTGTCTTTGTACTTGTATATGTTTGTTACTGTTTGTTATTTTCATCTCGTATGCGCGCGCTTGTGTGTATGTGTTTCCGTGCGTGCGTGTGTGTGCGTGCTTGCGTGTGTGTGTGGGGGGGGGGGGGGTCGCGCGCAGTTGTGTGTGTCTCACTTATTTACTTTCTATCGTTGTTGTGGTTATTGTTGCGTCGTGTGTGTGGCTTTTCTTGCCTGAATTAATCACTTTTTTCATGTATCGCGTTATTTTTAGAGAAATTAAATACTTGTTTGGTAAAGTACACTGGAATCTAATGTAAGGCTTCCAAATTATCTGATCCTCTTCTGCACGTCTTGACGTTGATATGCATGTACATTCACTGTTCTTTTTTATTTGTCATGGTGCTGTTCGGACGATTGTGAATTTTGTAAGTGCTGTATCCTGCAGGATTCCTACATTTACCTAAGTGTCAGTTGTTAGTAATGTGTCCATCTGTCCGTCATATTTTACCGTTTTCCGAAGTAAAACATGTATGTTGCAGTTCATTGTAGAACTTATTTCTTCATTACAAGAAGAATGTGAAGAGCAAAATATGGTAACAATGGGTAATTGTAATTGTAATAGGGTAAATGTACTAGTCTTGATATACATGTACATGTATCCTTCATAAACTAAACATTTACACAAAAGTCAGAAGAATACAAAAAAAAACAAGTGTAAGGTTCATTACACTCTTATGCTGTAGAACTGGTCTTCAGCAGCCATCAAATAGAGGTCGAAAAAACTAGGGAATGGAAACCTTCTCAAATACATACATTACAAGAACTAAACAAATATGGGAGTACAGTAAAACCTCTCTATAACGACCACTAAATTACATTAAGTATTTTGTGTTAAAGGCAGGTGGCTGCTTAAAACAAGGTGAAAGTAAAACAGAACGTTCGTTCTGTTTTACTTTCATCTTGCTTTAAGCAGGAACCTGCTCTAAATCCAACTAATTAACACAATTTAGTGGTCGTTATAGAGAGGTTTTACTGTAACTAAATATTTGAAAGTAATATTGTAGACACATACATGTACCTAAATAGTCTTTTCAATTCAATAAAGCCTGTTTTCTAAAAGATATTCTCATCGCATGGAGAAACATTATCCTAGACGAATTTAAACAAGTAACACCTCAAACTGTTAATTGGAATAGCTCAAGGATTCGTTCAGCAAACGCCCCTTATTTTACAAAGCTTGGCTGAACAACGGAATTAAAACCATTGAAGGTATATATTATAACCGATATCAGCAATTGTACTCATTCGAAGATATCCAGGTCGTTTATGGTACACCTAGAAATGACTTTTTGAAGTACATGTCATTGATGAACAGCATCCCAAAAGAGGTCATAAAGTGTTTAAATAACATAAACATTGAAATCTCCAATAAAAGATAAAAACCACGTGCTGCAAGCAGAGTAAACAAATTTTATATGGGTTCATGCTTATAAAACTTTTAGTTGAGTCTGAGTTCGTTCTCAAGTTTTTGATTGGTCAGATTTGAGCCTCTGGCTCAAATCTGACCAATCAAAAGCTTGAGAACTCAAATCTGATCAATCAAAAGCTTGAGAACGATCTCAGACTCAACTAAAAAGCTTTATAAGCATGGACCCAGATCTCCAAATAAAACAAACCAAAGTAAACATCAAACAAAAACTGGGTAAATTTACTGAATCAAGATGATATAGAATAGTTTATATTATAAGTATACTGCTGATGATACACTTAGAAACTTCAATTATAAGTACATTATTGGTGTTGATAGATCCAATATAGAATTATTCAAATATTCAATAGTTTACTCAACTCTGCGTGATTAGTGTGGCCAAACGGCCGAAAATGTACGTTATATGTTTTGGGAATGCTAGAACACGCAATCGTTTTGGATACACTTATCAAATGCCTTATATGCATGCAGTATACACGTTGATAAACGTCTTAAATTGTTCGTTAGGCATACAAATATAAAACAACATTAAGCACCAATAGATTATATCATCATTTTAGCCAAATACTTCATATTCAAGTTCAAATGCCAACAAGAAATATCAAACATTAATGACAAAAAACTACTTAAAAGAAAAACTAGAGATAGAAAAACACATAGCTTACCGGAAAGGTACATCAGAAATTCAAAACACAAAATGGAACACTTTCTCTGCATTTACAACCAAATGAAGTTGCTCATCCCCTCCCCTTTTTCCATCTCCCCCTTTTTCTTCTTTCTTAAATGATGTTATTTATCCTGTTTTGGGTCTCCTTTTCATATGAAACAGAAATCCATACCAGAGTGTATAGTATTGTGTTGATATTTATCACAAGGATATGACAAATATTGTATCTGCACTTAACTCAAACATACTGTACATGATGATATGATAAATAAAATGATAAAAAGAAATTGACATGAGCAGCAATCAAAAAGAGGTCGAAATACTGGTCTCATTCAGGTCATAAATAATGCTGATAGATCTTGTATTAGCATTTTGCTTTACATTTGTCCTGCATTAAGCAACCATCTGTTTTAAGACTACTATGATCAATGAATGCATTGCCGCTTAAAACACCTTCTACTGTATAACTAAGTAATGTTCTTACAGAGATCGTGGTCTTACAGTGGTCAAACAAGTGAATTCCTTCAATGCATCTTTAACTACACCATACTCTTTCAAATGTGACTACTTTAATAATGAACATGGCTGTCCTTTAAAGCAGGTGGCTAACTAATGCAGCAAAATTATATACAGGAAACCAGCGCCTATGGAAACTTTCTGATAACCTTTTTTAACCTTATTGATACTCCTTTTGGCACAATTAGAAACAGACACGACCGAAATCAGACGACTCCTGTAGGCTTGTGTACTTAATATATAGATATGATCATACAGTTTTTTACCAATACCTTTCTTGCCAATTTAGTTAGATCAAGTAAATGTCGTAGATACAATATGTCTTACATGATTATTCAGGGAGCAAAGGGTTACATGTACTTTGAGTTTTGACTTTAAACATTCGCATGTTTAGTCCTTTCAATTATAAGTTTAATCCTTTACTCCATAAAATGCATGTACGAAATAACGATATTATCATTGTTAATTAGATACAAAAAATATAAAAAAAACAACATGTAAAGCCGTTACATGTTCAATAGTCATGTAAGACAAAATTACGTCACGAATTAGCTGAAATGTAATGTAAAAGTTTAAACGGAATATTTTGCCTTAAAAAAAGTTGAAACAGCATTTCTATATCATGTCATAAGTAAATACAACAAACCCTGATTAGACCTCTCCTACGAGAGCTCTTTCAATTAGGTCTACTCGGTTTGCAACTTCATGCAGAAGCGTTTATATGAGGGATAGGGAAAATGAAACGTTTTGCTTGGTAAAAACTGTAGAATCAGATCTATATTATTCCGTTAACAAACAGAGCAGACCCTGATTAAACAGTTCGTACAGCAGCTTTATCGTCTATCTTTTATTTTTTTGCGTATTTAACCCTTTCACCGCCAATGTCGCAAAAATGCACCACGACAAATAGTGCAGTCCCAGATCAGACGGCGTCTTTTCAAGGCGGCGTCTGATAAGGGACTTCACTTTTGTCTTAAACTCTGTTTCTATATATGTGCTTTTTTCCGTTGAAATTTGAATTTATTGATCTCATTTCCTTATTTTACCGAATGATTTAACAACATTGGTTTGCAGACGACAATTAGAAAGTTGGCGCCGAAAGGGTTAAATGTGTATCTATAGAGTAAAGGGTAAACATACTCTGTGGTAATTATTATGCTCTGTTGATGACGCTGTCGCTTTTGTATTGTGAGAGAGTGTCAGTGCTAACTTTTGTTTTATGTATTTTCAGAAATTATCAAGTATCACTTGGTTCCCGGGGCGAGGTACTCAAACATGCTGACGACAGGACAGAAATTGTTCACCCTCCATGGCACTCCTGTCACCGTCGCCGTTCTGAACAGTGGTGCGTTGATCATTCGTGTTTACCGTTGATGCATGCCCCTTACAATGTCATTTAACCTAGTCACTGATTATAAATGGGCAGACTGCGTCATCGCACTAAATGTAAATGACTACAAAGACCATGAAGGCGATGATGATGGTGATGATGATGATTGTGATTATGCTGAATGTGATGATAATGATGGGTATCATATTATTATAATGATATCAATTTAATTATAACTATTTACAAACGTTCCAGCACAGCGCTTTGGACGGAATGGACCAGATCGTCCTTCAGTTAAGATTATTCCAGACGAGGCGATGGTTGCAGTTACGTCCCCTGGATAGTTATAACTTTAGTATAACTCTTTCATACTCATATGGTTAGCTGGAGAAACTTGCCTTAGAAAAAAGAACATTTAAAACTCTGCTATACTCTTCACTGTTTGTCTGTTTTCAATAGTTTCAGTAATCTGAACATTTCCTTTTCCAGAAGTACAAATCTTGATCATATTCCTCGTTCATTTACTCACTTGTCTGTAGGCCCACGTTTGTTTGTGTGTGTTTCACTGTTAATATATATAATTTTGGATCAACAGAGATCATTGTTACCGGTAAGTTTATCGGCCGGATTATCTGGCATAAGGGATAATAGTGTTCAGTGTTGGGAAACTAGCTAAGATGTAACACATCTAATTGAAATGACACTCATCTGCGATTAAGACGTTTTACATCTAAACTCGTAGTCTGTATATGTTCCGGGATGAGGAGCCGATTGAGATAGGATTACTGACATACATGTCATATACCTATATTATTATTAATCCACCTTAACGAAAACGGTCTCAAGTCTAAAACATGCCAGCTACATTTTCTTGTAAGGAACGCCATTTACCAGAGAATATTTCAGTCATTGATCACTGTTGTTTATGTGGTTATATATTGGTGTTCATGTATGTTGTCGCTGATGATGCCTGCATATAGCAGGACGCATGTACATTATTTGAATAAACTTGAAATTTGATCGATACTATGCATGCATTTGCAAATGTCCGATTGTCTGTTTGCTTATGGTTTCTGACATTTCTGAGAAATTAAACACACAGCTAGTCAGTCGTAGTAATGCTTCTCATATTAATATGCACTGAATTGTAATGATAAAATGTTTTCAATGAATATTACAAAACTAATCTGCATTTACAAAAGCCTTACAGATATACGCTGATAAATAATTAGTGCACGCTATACGTGGACTTTTGTCGCCCGAAAGCTGCATAGAAGCAATGACATTCATTGGATAAAGACATTCGATAAAAGTGACATGATGCATTCTGTTTATAAAAAGGTCTAATTCTAATATATCAGTTCTACAGGGCCTATTTAAAATAATAACACCGACAAGAATACATTATATCTTTATACATTCAAGCCCACAGACAATCTTACCTGTAAATCCATAACAATGTACATCATTCTTTTCCATTTTACCGAGTCGAAATATCAGACATAGAGCTCAATATATATAAAGAATGAATAGCCGTAATTGTAAATTAATCAGCGCTTGAGGTTAGGAGGTCATAGTCAAACAAATATGTAGGTGCAATAGATATATCTGCTTCCGATGAAAACAATTAGTTTGACAAAAGTTACTCATACATAAATGGAAGGGCCTATAAGACAATTTGACGATATTGAACTAGCTCAGCATGTCAAAGGTCAATGTCATGTTAAAAGTATGCTAAATTTGTTAGTTTTGCGCGTTTCCCTGTTTGTTTTCAGGAATAGTGCTTGATAACTCTACTCACGTCGTGGTTCCCGATATTCCCTCTGCAAATGGCGTAATTCATGCTATTGACCACGTGCTGTTTCCCGGGGATTTGTTGGAGCAGCTTCGTAAGGAATATTATGCAGCCCACCCAACCACACCTGCCCCTTTTGGCTAAGCTACAAGCAAAGCGTACATCTCTCGATATAATAATCTAAAATGTACACTTGTTAGTATTAAAGCTTGTTTGTGACTGAAACATTGTTGTTTCTTATACCAGATATACATGTTAATCAATATGAGAAGCCCTGGCGTAGAAAATCGTAATACATGTACATGATGTTTCACCGATCCGGTGTGCTAACCCTTTCGGGACCAACTATAATTTATCTGTCAGATTCTGAGCTTGCTCTGAATGTGACAAATCAGATTCTTGAGAATGATCTCAGACTCAGACTCAGAGTTTTATAAGCTTGGACCCAGGTTCCAAAGTTTCGTATTGTTTGCGGGTTTGTACACAGCAACATAATCCGTTTCAAGCAGTATGGATACCGAGGAGACGCCTAATTATTATCACGGATTCATCTACGAAGGCAAAAGCGCTAAATAAATACCTAACTACTAAATATTACTTTGACACAGCATATTTACAAAACGGGCGGCCAGAATGTGAAAGAAATACAGTTGAATCTATCTTAAGCGAACGTTTAGCACAGGAGTCTGAAAACCAGGTAGTGGATTAATGCAGGCCAATGGTAATACTAAAAGCTCTAACAGGAGCTTTCTGCATCACAGTATTAAGCAGCCACGGTTTAAGAATCCATATTTTGGTCTCCGTCAAATGATCACGCAGGCCAGGTTCTGTGGGAAACAGCAATATCATACAGCACGACCATATGAACATATCACTCAATCACTCAAATATTTGATAGTTCCATCTTACTGTGTTTATCATAGTCTAAATAGTAGCCTAAAATAGTAGTCTGTAGTCTAAACTATCCACCAGACATTAGTAAAAACCTATATACAGCGACCATGCAAACTATGTCAAATTCTGGATATTTAATAAATTTGGTGGTAGCTTAATGCAGGGCGAAATCTATACAGGAAGCTCTTCTGGGAGCATTTTGCATTAACCCTTTACTCCATCAATAGGAATTAATTTCTACGCTTTTGCAAACAGAGTAGACACAGATCAAACGGTTTCTGTAGGAGCCGTCGGATCAGGGTCTTCTTTGTTTGCTTACGATATAATATAGATATGATTCTGCCATGGCCAAACATTCCTGTGTCCATGAGCTATAATAACGAAGTAATCTAATTAATTTTCATGACGTCATCATTTCTTACACGAAAGGGTTAAGCAACTACTTGCTCTGATAGACCGCCATGTTTATAGGTGACTGAGTCGCTATTGCACTTGCCCATAACCATTTCAGTGCCAGCATTATTGTATACTGGAAACATTTTAATCTGCCTCAAGCTTTCCAGCGGACATTTCTTTATAAAAATATTTTATCTCCATTGTCAAATAATCTGAATCCTGATAAGACATGGAGTAACTCAGTGTCTAATCAACATCTAAACTGTTTGATTACGGTATTAGTGGTATGAGAAACAAACACTCTGAAAACTGATGCAGACAACTTTTGCTGACCACAATACTACTACTACAGGCAAACTGTCGATTGTCATGGAATCCATCCGTAATGTCAAGCTGCATATGTATACATAAACCCGAACGAAATGTAACGATCTAATTAAAATGTAACGACTACAGGTGGGGGAGGTGTGGTCTGTATATAGGGCGTTGACTGATCTGACCTTACATGAGACATAAGCAAACAGTGTAGATTCAGATCTGAGGGTTCCTTTTGGAGCCCTCAGATCAGAGTCTGCACTGTTTGCCAAAACCGATCAATGTCAAAAGTTGTCACCCGGACATATTTCGTTTACAAGACCCTTCAGTCATGAAACATAGACGGGTTTTAAATTTTAATTTTGTACGAGTTTACCTAACATGATATGGTTGTTAAAGGTTTAAATAATTAAAATGGTTCTGTAAGAATAGGCGGTACCGTAACCCTAATCTCACTATAAAAAACACTGTCTGTTCAAATTCAGGTCTATTCAAATTAGTCTACTTCCCATTGAGAACATATTGATCAGGAAACTACGGACCCAAACATCTTGGATCCAGATTACCGCCTATATTCTATATTATAACTTCGTCCAGATTGAATTTCGGAACCAATCAATCTTAAGGGTTTTCAGAAGCACACATATATGACATTCAAAGCGTTTGATTTGTGTAGCAAACAGTGAAGAACCTGATATGATGAATGTTACGACAGTCCTCTAATCTGGGTCTACACTGTTTACCTATTTCCTATGTATGGCACCACGGGAGTGTAAACATGTAGTTTCAGGAAATCTATTTATACCCAGTATCTACAGTATATGTGCTGGACTGGATATCAAATGTTTCAACACTATTAATACTATGATGTGACCTTTGCAAACAGATTCATTTCTTTGACACTAATAACCTCGGCAACTGATCAGAATCCAAATGTTAATCATCTGGGACTGGATTTAGTTTATGTTTTGAAAACAAATATAAAAATAACATACTTTGGGGCTTAGCATTTAGAGTTTAGCTTTCCGTATTTAGCATTTAGAATTTACTATTTAGTATGTATGGCTGTGTTCCAGGACTTACAACCTTTGGAACATTATTCATTTACTCACATATCATTTATGACGAACTCGTCCGTTTTGCACTTTAAAATTCCCCCATTTTCATTCTGAGGGGGACACTGATAACAAAATTTATCTGGATATATATCATTAGCATTCAGTGTGCAGCATAAGTGCAGATACTGATCGGAGGGCTCTTGCAGAGCCCTTTAATCGGGTCTAAACTTCATATAGTGTAGATGGGTAATGTAAACATTGGATTTGACTGTTTTTCTTACTTCACTGTTATGACATGCTTATAGTGAAATGGCAGGTCATCTCAATATGTGTCACAAACCAGATGGTCTTGGTGCCTTGCCCTTTCTCTTATCGGTCGTGTATTTAAAAACGGAGATAAAAGCTGGATAAAACGAAGTTTTGAGTTCTTTTGACCTCTTAATTTGATTCCAAACAGACTTGTTTCACTATGAGAAGCTGGGCGGGAGTAATTTGGGCCTTCGCCTTACTTGGGTTGTCTCATTGCTTTCAAGAAAAAACCGTATTACAGTATTTGATAGACAATGGTTATTCAAAGTTTGTACAACTTCTAAAAGACACCAATCAAGACCAACTGCTCAATGGCTCAGGTGAGTATGTTCGTTCATATATAGTAAAAACGCTCTATATAGGACATTAAATTATGTTAATTAGTTGGTATTTAGGACAGGTGGCTGCTTAAAGCAAGATGGAAGTAAAACAGAACGCTCCTATAGGAACGTTCTGTTTTACTTTCACATTGCTTTAAGCAGCCACCTGCTTTAACTCAAAATGCTTGTTGTAATGTAGTGGTCGTTAAAGAGAGGTTTTACTGTACTGTGAATTATTTACATAAACATGATCAGTATTACCATGTGTATTAACACTTTACTCCATAAATATTCATGAAAGAACTCGACATCATGAATATCAATTACATATATTAAACATATTAAACACATGACAGGTTTGACAAAGTAAAACCTGTATTATCAGAACTATATTATTCCATAAGCAAACAGAGCTGATCCTGATCAGGAGCCGTCTGATCTGGGTCTACTCTGTTTGCAAATGAGCTGACCCTGATCAGGGTTTGCAAATGCGTAGAAAGGCGTACATCTGGATCCAACCTGTTTGCATACGATATCACAGACCCGTCTTCATGGTACTGAAAGGTGTTAACAAATATGCTTTGGGCAATTAGAGTAACAAGGCAAAGACAATGAAAGCCACAAAATGTTAACCAAGGTAGACAATTTCGGATTGCAGTAGAACCCCCCTAATGCGACAGCTTTAAAAGTGATAAAATACGTTTCTATAAAAGCATGTGACTGCTTAATGCAGGACGAAAGAAATATGGAGAACTCCTGTAGAAGCTGTATACGTAACGTTTGTCCTGCCTCATTGACCAAGAATTTATGGTGGTCGCATTCAAAGAGGAATTTTACTAAGAGGTAAAAATATGGCCTAATAGGTGTGCCTTCTGGCCATAATGGCACACCTGGTGTCATAGTAGCCCGAGGAATTTAGCCCGAGGGCTATTATGACACCAGGTGTGCCAAATAATAACTATGGCCAGAATGACCACATCATATTTTGACCTTTTTATTGAATATCTTACAAATTTTACTAAATGCCACCTATCATATTAATACATTCATGGGGATTTAAACCCCCGGCGAAAAATGTGTATATGGGTGACGTCAAATTATGACGTCACAACTGTCATTTTTGAATACCATGTAGGGAATAATAGGTTAGTGTCGTAGATGGGACGCCATCATCCGACGAGGGGAGAAAACGTTGTGTCGAAGGTTGCCGAGCCTCTACTGTTTTCTCCCTAAGTCGGATAAGTGCGACCCGTCTACAGCACTAACCTATTTTTCGATGTATCCAGTCAATAAGTTTTATCTTTTTTCATAGACTCATAAAACATAACAATCTGGAAATAAATTGCATTGAAAATGTTTGTTTATTTTTCGACCAACGGAACCCCCTTATCATTTGCATTTAGATGTAACTTGAAGAGCTACCGCGAAGGAAAATAGTTCCGATACTTGCATTACAAGAGGAGAAAACCTGATTGAATTTGAAAAATAAGATCATTTGAATTGAGAACGTCGATATTTTATATCAAATAGACAAGATTATATTCTCCTAGAGCCATCGAGTTCCGCCGTCTCGGTTTCTATTTTTTGATAGGCATACTCATAAATCAATGGAACTGAACTGGCTATATTTAGGTCTAAGACAATCCCCGCCCCTTTAAGAGCTTCTCGATCAAATTATCATGAGTGTGAAAAGAAACCATTTACTATTTATCCGTTAATCTTTGCTTCCTGACTTGAATCTTATCAAAAACGCGTGTCACCAGCGGTGGATAAAATTAATAAAACCGATAAGTTAACGCCATTTCATAGTGGCGTAATCAGTAAGCGTGACATCTCTGGTAATTAAAAATGAATATTGTATGATCCGGCGCGGGTCTGAATCCAGCTATAACCATTTTAGTTTTTCTTCTTCTTTTTTTCTTTCTTTTCTCTTTCCTGAATAATTCTATTGGCGAATGTTTCTGTTAGATCTATTACGTCAACATAATTTTATGCATATTAACGAAAAATTAAAATAGTTCCATGGTTATAGAATCATTATGCCTTAGAATCATTATGTCTATTAACCTAATCAACCTTCTACTACCGGAAGTAACCTAATAAACCTAAGTCTATCTGCACCTTTTTATTACGTCAATAGAGAAGCCTGGTGACTGGATAAAAATAAATTCAGAGAGTACCGATCGCTACAAAGAAAGAAAATTATTTTAATAGAACTTAACGATTGTATAAATTTTACGATTGTCTAGTCCTAGAACACGATTTGACAACGACGTCAAACCCCTTTCTCGGACATGTTTGAGTAGATCTAGCCTAACATCAACGCACTGCACGTGAAAAAGATCGTGGGCCGATTATGGATAATCGGCCTACTGTGCCATGTGACGCCGCGTGACGTGACCGTTTCGTCTATGCGGTGACTTGCAACGCAAGACAGGGCCCGTCTATGCGGCGAAAAAGCACACTTGCGCCGCATAGACGATACCAAATACATACAATTTAGCGAGTCTGTGTTACTATACCACCGTACAAGTTAAGTTGTATGTGTGGGTGGGGAAGAATATCGCAATCGGACTGTCATTCTTCTCATATCCGTCCGTCCGGTTGTGTGTCTTTAGACACACATTATCTATAGGTAAAGGTAAAGGTTAGGTTTATAGTGTGGGTCTATATACATTTTCTCCCGACTTCACAATTTACCCCCTGATCACTGGGTTATAAGCCGGCCATTAACATTCGGCACCCAAGGCAGCCATGGCAGCCATGGCACATTGGCTTGTTTCTCTCACAGGTACCCATTTATACACCCGGTTGGAGAGAAGCAAACATGGAAGCATTGTTTGCTCAGAAAATTTCTGATAGTCCGATGGCCGGATTCGAACCCGGGACCCTCTGGTCCCAGGTCTAATGTCCTACCACTGAACCACCACTCCCATTTATACTTTAAAGCATGGCCCAAACAAAATGAAATTTCTTAGAAGCAATTGTCTTTTTCAGCAGGTTTTATTCTTTTTTCAGAGATGTTTTCCTATAAGAAACAAAATGTAGTCCTAGTTCATTTTCTAGTTTCCACATAAACCAAATTGATAAACTTAATTCAAGCGGACCATAATGGTCCTATACCCAACACCTGAATACATGTTGCGTATAAATACTCCCCCCTCCCGACAGAGAGAGAGAGAGAAAGAGAGAGAGAGAGAGAGAGAGAGAGAGAGAGAGAGAGAGAGAAGGTACATTTTTACCAAGATCTATCAAGATCGGAAAGAAAGGTTGCCTTAATATTGTTAACAAGGTTCTTACATCATTCAACCTGTTGACCTAGCTTTTTACCCAAAGTTGAACAAGATATCATTAATGCGAATATTCTGATCCAAACATGGCTATAGATTGCTGCCAAATTTCTATCATGTTGACCTAGTTAATTATACCAGCTGATCAGGCTTCTGACTTGACCAAAAATAAAAATGCCCTGTCAATATGTTGAACATCACTGCAAAGACGAAATGGTCACGTCTATGCCGCGACACGTCCATGCGACGCCACTGTAACACCGCATAGGTGTGTCGCCGCATACACGTGACGGGTTTTGTATATGCGGTGATTGTTCAAGCTTGGATAAAATGTGGCTACATATTGCTGCCAAATTTCTATAATGTTGACCTAGTTAATTATCCCAGTTGATCTGGTTTTGGACTTGACCAGAAATAGAAATGCCCTGTGAATATGCTGTATATCACAGCAAAGACGAAAATGATCACGTCTATGCGTCGACACGTCTATGCGACGTCACTGTAACACCGTATAGGCGTTACAGTCTAGTCTAGCCGGATAGTCTTGACCCGTTTTGTCTATGCGGTGATTGTTTCAAGATTGGATAAAATGTGGCTATACATTTCTGCCAAGTTTCTATTATGTTGACCAAGTTAATCATACCAGTTACTCAGGTTTCGGACTTGACCAAGAATAAATAAGAAGCAATAATTCTGATAAAAATTCATTAATATCGGATAACAAACGCTCTCCAATGTGATTAAAATGTCTTTATATACGAATTGACCTCACGTTGACCCATTTTCGAACAACGATTCTGCCAATGTTCTATTTTCAGTTAAGAATGTGGTCTCTATAGAGAGTACGCAAGGTTTTGACCCGAGTTGATCAAGGTTTGAGCTCAACCTAGATTTTGTAGAGATATACATTCTGACAAAGATTCTATAAAATCACTTGAAGGTGTGGCCCTGTCAAAAACGAGATGGACACTATCTGGAATGACCGGTCAAGAGTGGTTAACTCTTTCACTGCCACATTTAAAATTGAAGTTTGGAACTACTTTTACATTTAACTGTATACAAATATACATAACGGATACATGCTAATATAGTTCATGCTTTGGAAACTCTGAAAATAGGCTTAAATGTAGAAGCAAATATTGTAGTCCCAGGTCAGACGTCGCCTTGGAAAGGCGGAGTCTGACCATGGGCTGCACTATTTGCATGTAGGCGACTTTGGCAGTGAAAGAGTTACTACATGTAAGTTGGGATAATTTGCTTCATATTCGGCCTAAATAAATAAGTACACACTATCATTAATTATCTGATTTGCTTTTGCATCTCAACTGGACATTGGTCCATCATCATTATCATCATCGTCATTATTATTATCATCATCATCACCATCATCATCCTTATCACCATAAACATATTCATCATTATAATCTCCATTGGAGTTATATTATCCGTTTTTAAAATGTATGATAAATACCTTAAGTTAGACATGTCTATGCGGTAAAAAGCACACTTGTGCCGCATAGACAGGACGACCTGTGTATGCATTGCGCGTCGCCGCATAGACGAACCGCCCTGTCTATGCATTGCAAATCACCGCATAGACCGAACAGTCACGTCTATACGGCGACTAGTCTATGCGGCGTCACAGTGCCATTATGGCTTGGTCACATGAGTCCGTAATGACAGTTTTCTACGGCAATTTTGTTACTGTTTATGGTAAGGTATTCAATAATTTACATAATTAAACTTGGGTATGTTAGTATCTAATGATACATCCTCCATCAGATTATGCAACGATTCCATAACAGTGAATCCATTGCGCTTGCTCTTATCTCAGTTGGAGTCAAGGTTATAACATAAATGTAATGCAATTTCCTCATCCTTACTAACTTCCATTTATTATTTTGATTTCAAACCGGCACATCTGTATCTACCTTTGCAAACAATATATTCGGGATTTCAACTGTTTAATGTGACTGTTTACCTTGCTGATACGCATTCTAACGTACTTGCAAACAGAGGAAAACCAGACCAGACTGCTTCTACACGAGCCGTCTGATCATGGTCTGCTCTGCTTGCTTAAATAATACAAGTAATATAGATACGATTTTGGATTTTCTGCCACAGTTTAACCAATAACTTTATAAAATATCAGCTATCGAATATATGGTCATTATCGCTTACATACATATTCACCAGTTTCAAGTCAAGAGTCACAATGTGCATGTGGACCCAGACCAAGCATTGCTTATTACTGTCTATTACAAATAGTGTTACCACATGTTTATCACGATGACAGATCTGGGTCTGTATGTTTCGTAAATGTTCCAGTATCCCGGTGACCCATTTCTGTTATGTATTTGTAGATATATACACGGTATTTGCTCCGAGTGATGCTGCCTTCAATCGAGCACCGGCCAGTGTATTGACAGAGGTGGCACAAAGTCATCTTCAAGCGTCCGCCCTCGTCAAGTATCACATGTCGAAAGCGTTATTGCTGATGCCCTCTCTATTGCATTACGACCATATTATCAGTAGCGGTGGACAGACCATTAACTTTATTCATCTCGGACACGTAAGCTTATTTTCAATTTTCATATTTCCATATAACATTGTAGCATGTTCATGAATAATTCATTATCTCATAATTTCAGATGACTGAAAGAGACATAGCGGGGAATTGTACCACCTTAGTGGAATAAACAAAGAGAGAGAAAAACAGAGAGAGAGAGAGAAACAGAAACAGACAGAGACAGACAGACTGAGAAAACAGCGACTTATAGACAGAGACCGAGAGGCGGACAGATAGACCGAGACAGACAGACAGATAGGGGAGAAATGAGGATTTGAACACCATGAAGTAATGGGTTAATTAACTAACACAAAATGCAAACTTTATACTGTCCTATACCGATTTCTATTAATATGTTATTTGCGAACAATACCTGCTCATTTTTCAGTTGTATAACGAAATGTTCAAAGGAAGAAGAAGCATTTTATATTAAAGTAATATCGAGTCTACATTAATATTGGATTTGGTTAATTGTAGTGTTGTTGTTAAACTATGTGCTACATTTTGCTAACTCCTGATGAACATAATTATAGAGTCACGTCATTGTTTATTTTAACTACATATAAATACCTGTTTTAATCAATAATCCTCATTAATAAAAATTTCGTATTTCAGTATTTGAATGAATACGAGTACATGTAATGTTATCACATTTCGATTTACAAATAACAGCTGATAAATATTCATGACGTCATTATACAGTGAAGTTTTTATTTCTATTGCGTGAGTTTCTGGTTCCAGTTGGCTAGTTTGTTTTTTTTTTGTTTTTTTTTCTTATTTGTTTTTTCTTTCTTGTTTGTTTGTTTGGCATCCAGGCACCGGCTTAGCGTTCCGTCTTTTTTGGTTTACACCGAATAGTTTCCTGTTATTCTTGACTCTTTTTGTCGACATGTTTATTCACATGTCCACCATTGATTGTAAATTTATAGACGAAACAATACTTGAGGAGAGGATCTCAATAAGCAGCATGCTTCCGATCCAATCCTTTTGATTCTCGATGTTATGTATTTATATGTATTGCAAGTTATATATAAATAAATATGTTTAAACTATACAGTGAAGTTACGCTAATACATCCACTTAAAATAAGTATACCTCTGGATTTTAAAAACAGAAAGTAGCTTAATGCAGGACAAACGTTCTGCAGGAAACTCCCATATGGGCTTACTGTGTTACTTTTGCCCCTGCATTAAGCAAAACCCGGCCTTTACAGACTAGTATGTTATGAATTATGTGATCGCATGATTAAGACGTTACTGTATTTGACGTGGACACTCGCATTAGTGAGACTGTACTGCATTTGACGTGGACACTCGCATTAGTAAGGCTACTGTATTTGACGTGGACACTCGGATTAGTGAGACTTTACTGCATTTGACGTGGACGCTCGCATTAGTAAGGCTACTGTATTTGACGTGGACACTCTCATTATTAAGACGACTGTATTTGACGTGGTCACTCGCATTAGTAAGACTTCTGTAGTTGACGTGGACACTCGCATTAGTAAAACTTTACTGTATTTGACGTGGACACTCTCATTGATAAGACGACTGTATTTGACGTGGACACTCGCATTAGTAAGACTTCTGTATTTGACGTGGACACTCGCATTAGTAAGACTTCTGTATTTGACGTGGACACTCTCATTGATAAGACGACTGTATTTGACGTGGACACTCGCATTAGTAAGACTTCTGTAGTTGACGTGGACACTCGCATTAGTAAAACTTTACTGTATTTGACGTGGACACTCTCATTGATAAGACGACTGTATTTGACGTGGACACTCGCATTAGTAAGACTTCTGTATTTGACGTGGACACTCGCATTAGTAAGACTTCTGTATTTGACGTGGACACTCTCATTGATAAGACGACTGTATTTGACGTGGACACTCGCATTAGTAAGACTTCTGTATTTGACGTGGACACTCGCATTAGTAAATCTTTACTGTTTTTGATGTGGACACTCGCATTAGTAAGACTACTGTATTTGACGTGAACACTCACAAGGTAAAGTGTTAAATAATTTAGATCAGCAGTGCCTTCAATATAACTAACATCGTTTATTTACTTTAGCTTGACTATTTTGTTGTTTAAATAGAAATTAAAAAAAGGTTTGATCCATGAATAAGGAACTGCGAAATGATATTGAGTTTCAAATATTGGATGTATATAGACAATATGTTGTAATTACACATACAACTACAGCGTGCCAAAAAGTTAGTATTTATCTCCCAATGTGTTTCAGACGGTGATCCTCAATAACGACACCCGTGTAGTTTCGGCACCAAATAACGACATCATATGTCTCAATGGTATTGTACAGCCCATTGACAATCTGCTCATCCCACCATTTTACAGTAACGAGAATATCGCCGCAGTTCTCGTTGAAAATGACAAAATATTCCAGAACTTCATGCTATCCCTCATGCTGACGAACATGACGTCAGTCATTGAAGGTGGGTACATACTTTCAACCCTTATCAAAATAACAATTATGCAACGATCTATGATTTCATGAATATTCATTGACCGCATTTTATTATGATAGCTAAACAAGGGAACTTTTTCGAAAACTGTGTTCTCTATTTTTTCCTGACCAAAACAGAGGAAATCCTGATCTAAAGGCTGTTTGAAAAGGTGTCAACAGGCGTCAAAAGGTTAATGGTAGATATTGTGGGCTTGCTTTTGTAAAGTAACTAAATAAATTATATCAACGAAACGCATAAGCATACTAAACATTACTATACGCATTTGCAAAATGCAAGTCTTTATTTTATTCTACTATTTTTGGACTAAATGGTAGATCACTATAAAATGCATTTAAGCCCGAAACGTGCTGTACTATTTCTTATAGCATATCATACCTCTGTGTTCACGAACGTATATATATATATTCACGGAAACGTTTTTCTCTAGTAAACGGTTAAAAGCAGGTAGCTGCTTAACCCATTCCCTCGTAGGCTATTTTTAGATCCAACCTCTTTGAATAAGTCTACCGAAAAGGAGCATTAACTAGAGAAAAGGAAACTTTTAGAAGTTTGTAGTTTGAAACCATTGTGATAAATAGAGCATTTGCTCCTAGAGCAAATGCTCTATTTAACACAATGGTTTCACAAAGTGACAATTGCGGAGTCGTCAAAAGTCGTCAATATGAGGGAAAGGGTTAATGCAACATTTTTACTGAAAGTCCTTTAGCAGATTATTGCAAGTTAGATGACTTGCACTTAGATACCAGCTTTCAAAAACTGACAGTTCAACAGTTATTTTTTTCTCTGATGTAATGTGTATTTTAATTTAACTAAACCAATACCTACTGAATGTTCATGGACAAAATATTGAAATATGGAAGGTGGAACATTTCAGTCAAATTAGAAAGTAAACAAATATCAAATTCTATTAGCAAATGGAGCAGACCCTGATCAGACGGCTCCTATAGGAGCCCTCTGATCTAGGTCTGCTCTGTTTGCAGATGCGTGAACATGCGTTAATATGAAGGTACGGGTTTTCTCCAAAGCAAATCTAATGGGTACCGAAAAATCGGATTTAAGGAGAAAATAAACCTTTCTATTATCTAGAGCCATGTTGCTGTATACTTTCGATTATTATTTCAGGTGGAGAATTCACACTGTTTGCCCCCATTAACGCTGCTTATGCTCAATATGAGGATAACATATTCCATCCAAAGTTTTCTATACAGAGGATAAGGGAAGCTTTCTTTGGTATGAATCGTCTTACATACTAACCTTATCACTGGCAATTCCACATACAGTAAAACCTGTTTAAACCATTTTCTTTATAAATATTAATTTAAGAATAGTAATGGAATTCATTTTAAGAATTACACATTAACAAGTTTTTTAGCAATGACAGAAACTTCAGAATCAGTTCTATATAATTCCTAAATAAACAGGGCAGATCCTGATCAGACATCTCCTACAGGGTCTATTCTGCTCGTAAAAGTGCTAAAAGCCATCCGTATGAAATAAAGGGTTACGCGATTGACTACTGATAGGAGTCGTTAACCCTTTACTCAATAATACATACGTCTTTCTGTGCCTTTGAAAACAAAGTAGACAAAGATGAAACGGCTCCTTTCGGAGATGTCTGATCAGGATCTGCTGTATTTGTTTATGAAACAATATAGACATTGTTCTATAGCTCCTGCCATGACCAAGATTACCCATTTGCATGCTATCATTAATTCTTAACCATTTCCCTGTTCTATGTTTATTTCAAATTTCATTACCTACTGAATATTCATTAACAAAATAGTTATAAAGAAATATGGAAGGTGGAACATTGTAGACATTTTAGAAAGCAAAGACACAGATCTATCAAATTCCGTAAGCAAACAGAGCAGACCCTGATCAGACGGCTCCCCTATGAGCCGTCTGATCTGGGTCTACTCTGTTTGCAAATACGTGAAAACACGTTTCTATGAGGGAAAGGGTTATTATAAATGAATATTCATGCTGTACCAGGTGACAGGATCATGCATGGTATACATACTACTTGACGGGTATCCATGGAAGACATACTGAAAATTTATAAGTACCAATTAGCTCAATTTATGTAGGGTATGGTGTGACCGCGAAAGAAAATGTAGCATCGGATCGATATTTTTCAATAACTAAACAGCAGATCTTAATCACACAGCTCTTATAGTAGCTGTTCTTTCGGGGTCTACCGGTTTGCAAAGTGAAGGGATAACCCTTACACTGCTTACAGCGATCTGGGTATTTGATTGGTCAAATTTGAGTTCTCAAGATTTTGATTGGTCAGATTTGAGCCAAAGGCTCAAATCTGACCAATCAAAAACTTGAGAACGAACTCAGACTCAACTAAAATGTCAAAATTGCACCAGACCCAACTTTAAGACATTCTTATTTTCAATCACAGCATGGTAATGTTTAAGACATTTTTCACTTGAGTCCAAAATGATTCTCTTGTTCTTTGTAAAAACATGATCGATTGTCTGCAGGGTCACATTCAGAATATGCTCTATGTTCTTTCAGAGATACTCAAATACCACCTTGTTCCCGGAGCAAGATACTCAAGTATGCTGAAATCTGGACAGACTTTGTACACACTGCACGGCACGCCACTCAACATCTCTATTTTGAACAGTGGTAAGTCTAGCAAAACATATTCCTACCTCCTGAAAAAATACCAACAGTAAATTAAAACCTCCATGTAGGTACCACTTGGTATATTGATATGAAACAGTTGGCTGCTTTAGGCAAAAGTATCACAGATAAGGGATGGAGTTTTCACATTACTATCACCTGTATTACCGTTTAACTGTACTTCATAAATACAACTCTGTACGCTTCCGTACTCATTTGCCAACGAAATAGACCCAGATCAGACGGATCCTGTAGGAAATGTCCGATCAGGATCTGCTCTGTATGCTTATGAAATGATATAGATATGCTTTTACAGTTTCAGCCAAAATTCCCTGTGTTCATGCGCCATTATGAAAAAAAAACATGAATATTCAAGGAGTAAATTGTTAAACATTAACTTCATGCATATTTATGTAATAATAATGAAATCATATTTATATCTACATATTTATATCTATATATTATCTACATCTATGTAGATTGAGACAAAAGGCATACCTCCACACGAAAATAAGAGAACTACTCTGACTCAGAAATTAGTTCTAGAGCTACATGAACACATTCAGGTTTGAAACGTTTCAAAACCAAACCTTTTCTTACTCGAATGTCTTTAAAACTATGTAAACGTTTCTATATCAATCACGTTATAAATAAACACATATATTTAATAGAAATGGTTGCTTAAAGCAGGACAAATTAAGCCACCACCTTAAAGACACAGCAGGATACCTCTGTTTAGTTGTCTATATAAGGGGGTGTACTGTACAGCCTTTAAATTAATTACAGTGCTCCCTCCCTACAACGGCCCTCTCAATAACGATTCCCTCCTTACAACAACGCATGTCACTGTTTCCGAAACAACAAGGCTCTAGAAACAACTTTTTCCATCGTATTTTCTTTATGCCTCCATCAAACCCTATGTTGTGACCACTCTTTAGAATCGTCACTTTGTGACGATTCTAAAGAGTGGTCACAACATAGGGTTTGATAGAGGCATAACGGTTTTAGTTTTCGAAATACACCTTATCTGGGGATCTGCAAACAAGCTAATTATGTTTGATTTTCCCTCCTCATAACAACTCCCTCTGAACAACACATACAATATTCGTATCCCAAAGGGTGTCGTTGTAGAGAGGGAGCACTGTACAGTAAGTATACTAGTTTAAACGTAATTTTCATTTGACTATGTGTTTCATAGTTTATGTAAACGTGTATCTGTAATAAAAGCTTATACATAACGCCGAAATGTTTATAGATGTATGACACTCATACAGTGTCACTAAATTAAAAGAAAAATGATTCCCCAGAGTCTTAAATGAAGGGACGTACTTCAAATACGAAAGTCCTCAACATTTCTTCACAAAAACCTACTCTGTGGCAAAGTTTTAGAAGTGTCTCTTCAAAGGAATTCGGAAGTGTGGTTGTAACCGAACAAGAAAACGTTTGAGCAGTAGTTACTAGTTATGAAATGAAACCGATGAACAAGAAAACAATTGAGCAGTTACTAGTTTTGAAATCAAGCCGACGAACAGGAACAAAATGGAGCAGCTACTAACCTTGAAATTAAATTGTTGACCAAAAAACAATTTAGCAGTAATCAGCTTCCATAGGTGACTAATGACGAAGCTATAAGCTACTCAATATACATGCCTTTTGTTCATATTTCAGGGGTTGTGGTTGACAACTCTGCTCACGTTGTCATTCCTGACATTCCCGCCGCCAATGGTGTTATCCATGCTGTTGATCATTTGCTGTTTCCCGGCGACCTTTTGGCACAACTTCGTAAAGAATACTATGCATCCCACCCAACGACACCGGCACCCGTCGGTTAAACATAGTGTCAAAGCGATACCCTCTGGCGTTGTGTTACATATACACTAAGACGGCAATTAAAGCTCGTTTCTGAATGAAACAATGTTTTTGTCGTTTACAAAAGGAGCTACCTTTTACACAAATCCTTTGTTTATTAAATGACATATTCATAAATAGTTAAAATCTCTGTCTCTATGTCTCTGTCTCTGTTTCTGTCTCTGTTTCTGTGTCTGTCTCTGTCTCTGTCTCTGTCTCTGTCTCTGTCTCTCTATGTCTCTCTCTGTTTATCTGTCTCTCTCGCTCTCTACTATCTCTAGTAATCTCCCTTTCTCCCTCTCCTTTTCTTTCTTTATTTCTCGCTCTCTATATCTGTTGCTCTCTTTGTTTCACTGTGACTATCACAAGAACCGAACAGCGTGGGACGTCTGTGATAATAATAAGATCAGAATACATCAGGGTCGTCATATATAAGAAATCTTTATTAAAGTATATTTAGTTCCTAGCTCCTTACACAATATCAGAAGTGAGCAACAACACAAAACGTATTCTGTAGGTATGACAGCCTTAAGTCTAAAACAGGATACTTGGTTAAAGAATCCGCTCCTTTGTCCCAAGGTTTAAAGTCTAAAACCCCAAACACATTGCTCAAAACGTAGTTTTGATCCGAACATCCTATATCCATTTTACCTATAGTAAATTATATTTACATACTTTTTCACCCACTACTTGTTTCAAAATTCAAGCTTTAATCAGCTTCTTTGCCAAATGCAAACCGGGAGTCGAACAAATGAAACGTTGTTTACTTGGCGTATCGTATGTACCCAACTTGTTTGCGAACGTAATCATACATCCACCGATACCAGGTTAAAGGTTAAATACATTAACCTTTAGCCTGCTAAGCAAATTATTTTTACCGAATTTTCCACCTACTACATTTTCAAATTTCAAGCCATAATTAATTTGTCTACCAAACTGCAATCAGGGTGTGAAACAGTTTGGATCCTGATGAGACGCTGAGTTTCTCGGCGTCTCATCTGGATCCAAACTGTTAGCATAGGTATTCACTCATCCGCCAATAGCAGGCTAAAGGTTGGTTGTCTGTAGTGACCAATATACTCGAGCAATGCTCGTTTCTAGGTTTGTGTTAGAATAAGTGTATACATGTCGTTAATCGGTAATAGCTACACAAATCTGAGTCATATGAGCTCGTGTTGAGTTGTATAACCTCTGACCCGTGTGTTCAACATATGTCTTCATTTATTAGGACAGTAAAAGATAACATGATTTAAGAATTGACCTTTCTTTAGAGCCCTTGGCAAACTATTTTTATTGGTGCACATGTCTTCATGCTTTCCTTCAAATAAACGCTTGTCAAGCCTTTGCAAACGGAGTAAACAATTTTCTCCATAAATACGCGTCCTTTAATCCTTTTAAACCATGGATATTTATGTAGTTAGTAATGACAGCATGCATATTAATTAGCTGTTCTTTTCATAATAGCATTTGAAAACAGGGATATTTAACCAAGACAGAATGTGTAGAATTAGATCTACATGTATAGTATTCCATAAGCAAACAAGGCAGATCCTATTCAGACGGCTCCTACAGGAGCCATCTAATCTGGGTCTACTCTGTTTGCAAAGACGTACAAAGGCGTATTTATGGAGTAAAGGGTTAACCCTTTATACCACGAATGTTAACCCTTCGCTTGCTATTCACGTAAATATACCTACCTGTAAATAGTGAAGACCCAGATGAGACAGCTCCTGCAGGAGCTGTCTCATCAGGGTCTGCACTATTTACAAGTTGATTGTGCAACCTGTGCACTCCACAGCAGTGATTGCACAGCAAAATACTTGTACACAGTGAAGATATATGTAATTATGCAACAGGGCATGGGTAAAGAAGGAGAAATGTATTTTAAAATTCAGCAAGCGAAGGTTAATGTAGGAAATTATTACATAATGAAGATCAATTAGATGATTTGTTTATGTAATGGCATATGAATCCAGATAATCTTGGCCATGTCAGATATATATATATATATACTATTTTATAAGCAAACAGAGCATACCTTGATCAGACGGCTCCTGTATAAGCCGTCTGATATGGGTCTACACGGGTTACAAAGGCGTCAAAACTCTGTGTAGTAAAGAGTGACAATGACATACAGTGTTGACCCTAATTACAGAACACTCTCTTGGGTTACTCTACACATTTTACAATATTTCCTATTAACCCATTCCCTACTCACGCCTTTTTGACGCCTTTGTAATGTAATTTCAAGTCATGTTTTGAAACCATTGTGATAAATAGAGCTTTCAAAACTGCATACACTACTTCTAAAATATCCCTGTTCTTTTGTTAATGTCCCTTTTCGGTAGATTTATTCAAAAAGGTTGGATTTTAAAAAGAGGGGACGATTTAAGAATGTCATACACCATTTCATCTGCGTCAATTGACATTTAAAGTAAAACTCCTTTAGGACAGACGTTCCAATTAGCATATACGCTGGTCAGTAGAACAGGTGACAGCCTAATGCAGGGTGAAAGGTATGATAAACTATCCTAAAAGGAGCCTTCGACATCATCCTGCATTAAGCAGCCATTTGCAAAAAAAAAATAGATTATTTTTTAGTAAAATTCCGATTCAAAGAGGTTTTATTGTACCGATTTTGGCATCCGTATATAGCTATTGTACTCAAACCTATTTGATAAACTTAGACCAATATGGCCTGACAGATAAGGGCGCAGACCAATATGGCCTAATAGATAAGGGACCGAGTCCCAGATTGGCGTCAACTTTTAACGTTTTCGCTGCTACATATTTTCATCTGCTAATTCGTATTGTCTGCTATAGTTTTCATTGTTCTAGTTTCCATTTTCATGCAGAACGTTATCACAGTATCACAGTATCACAGTATCACACAGTATCACAGTACAGTACTCCCTCTCCACAACGACACCCTTTGGGATACGAAGATTGTATGTGTTGTTCAGAGGGAGTTGTTATAGGGAGGGAAAATCAAACATAATTAGCTTGTTTGCAGATCCGCAGATCAGGTGTATTTCGAGAACTAAAACCGTTATGCCTCAATCAAACCCTATGTTGTGATCACTCTTTAGAATCGTCACAAAGTGACGATTCTAAAGAGTGGTCACAACATAGGGTTTGATAGAGGCATAAAGAAAATACGATAGAAAAAAGTTGTTTCTTGAGCCTTGTTCGGAAACAGTGACATGCGATGTTGTAAGGAGGGACTCGTTATTGAGAGCGCCGTTGTAGGGAGGGAGCACTGTATCACATAGTTTGGATCCTGATGAGATTCAGAGTTATTCCCATTTCATCTGGATCCAACCTTGTTGTTTGCATAGGTGATCACTCATTCGCCATCAGTAGCAATACGTAACCCTTTCCGTGTTCTATCTTTATTCTAAACTTCAATACCTACTGAATATTCATGGACAATATATGGAAGATGGAACATTGTAGCCATTCATTCTAGAAAGTGAAGAACCAGATCTTTCAAATTCCAGTAAGCAAACATAGCAGTCCCTGATCAAACGGTTCCTGTATGAGCCGTCTGATCTGGGTCTACTCTGTTTGCAAATGCATGAACACACGTTCATATGAAGGAAAGGGTTATAAGTCTTTATCTGTCCGTTGGTGTTACAGGACGCATATGTATATGTTACGTAACCCGTAACCTATTGGAGACGCTTTTCGTCACCAGGGTAGATCTAGAACACACGGTTCCTGGAGGAACCACCAGATCAGACTATGTTCTGTTTGCTAATAAAACAATATAGATTTGATTTTTTACAGTTTGTGCCATGGTAAACATTTCTGTGGTCATAATGCATTTCTAAACAATTCAGCTGATTAATGATAACAGTCACTATTAACCCTTTCATCGCCGATGTCGCATAAATGCACCACGACAAATAGTGCAGTCTCAGATCAGACGCCGCCTTTACAAGGCGGCGTCTGATCAGGGACTTCACTTTTTGTCTCAGTCTGTAGTTCTAAATCTGTGTTTTATTCCTTTGAAACTTTTTCCATACATGAATGTTCACGAGGTAAAGGTTTGCGGTACATCAGTGCCCCTTCATGTCCCTACATTAAGTCCTGAATAAAAACCACACCCTATTTTATCCAACACATGTTTGTAGATAAGCTACATGTATATGGCAATACAGTAAAACCTGTCTTCACCGACCATTAAAATTAGGAATAATTCTAGGGGTTTAACCCAGTCCCTCATATGCTATATTGAGGCATAACCTCTTTGAAAAAATCTACCGAAAAGGAGCATTTGCTAGAGAAAAGGAAACTTTTATAATTGTGTAGATTTGAAACGATTGTGATATGGAGCAGATGCTCTATTTATCACAATGGTTTCAAAATGTGACTTTTATAGAGACGTCAAAAGGCGTCAATATGAGGTAATGAGTTAAAAGGCGTCAATATGAGGGAATGGGTTAAAAGTCGTCAATATAAGGGAATTGGTTAACAGGCTTCAATATGAGAGAATGGGTTAAAAGGCATCAATATAAGGGGATGGGTTTAAATGCGTCAATATGAGAGAATGGGTTAAAAGGCATCAATATAAGGGGATGGGTTAAAATGCGTCAATATGAGAGAATGGGTTAAAAGGCATCAATATAAGGGGATGGGTTAAAATGCGTCAATATGAGAGAATGGGTTAAAAGGCATCAATATAAGGAATTGGGTTAAGACAGGTGGTACCTGAATGCGTGAAAAGGGATTTATATGATGGAAATGGTATATCTTTGGTAAATTCTGGATTTTTAAGACAGGTGGTAACTTCGTGCGGGACGAAAGGCACATCTGCAAAAAAACACCAGCCCTTCGCGACCTCCATATTTATTCATAGTATGGTCTCTATTGACAGGTACTATTGTACAGCTGTAAAGCTACCATTATATTGTAACATAAAAAGTTGGTATTAATAAACAATGGTACATAATGTACATGAAATAAAACCAGCATACAAAAAAGGTAAAACTTAAAACACAATAGAACCTGTCCTAAGGGGCCATTCATTGACTGAACATAGATGTCTTAAAAACTTAAAGGCATTTGGTTGCTTAATGCACGGCAAAATTAATGCAGAAATTTCCCATAGGAGCTTTCTGCATCACCCTTGACCTGCAATGAGCTACCACTTGTCATACAGACCCATAATCAGACCTCTTTTGATGGCGGCTTAAGACAGGTTCCACTGTGCATACATATGTATGACAATATTGCAACGTTCACAACATATGTTTCTATTTGCTTCAACACATAACCTGACTCAAATTTGCAAACATCTTGTATCAAGATGAGATACTCAAGAGGATGAACTCATAGTGTGCTTAACCCATTCCCTCATATTGACGCCTTTGACGCCTCTGCAAAACTTACCTGTTGAAACCATTGTGATAAATAGAGCATTTGCTCCTATAGGATCAAATGCTCTATTTATCACAATGGTTTCAAATTACAAAATACTATTGTTTTTCTTTTCTCTAGTAATGTTCCTTTTCGGAAGATGTATTCATCTAAAAATAGCCTATGAGGTAATGGGTTAAACAGGATTGTATCTACGACGGACGTCTAACACTGTTGGCGCCAATTAAATTTCTTCGTCAGCTACATATGGCGTGTCAGGCGTTGCAATATCGTATAATATTTATATTTATTGTGTAATTTTATATATTTAGTTTATATATCTATTGTATATATTTTATACATTCATTGTATAATATATATAATCGCAAGTGGACAGAAGAACGTTTGACCATGGCAGAAACTGTAAAATTATATATGTATTATATGATAAGCAAACAGAGCAGATATATCTTATATAATAAATATATAAAATCATACAATAAATATATATTTTATGCAATATACCGTCAGGTAATTGGTATTCCTATAGGTACGAATTGTGCACCACTTGTCGCAGATTTGTTTTTGTACTGCTATGAGAGAGATTTCATGTTGCGTTTGAATCCTCAATCACAAGAAGATGTTATAAAAGCCTTCAATGAAACTTGTCGATATTTGGATGATATTTTTAACTTAGATAACCCTTTCTTTGATGCTCTGATTCCTACAATTTATCCTAATGACCTCAATGTTTTTGAATAAAGCTAACCCGTCCGACAATTATGCAGCGTTTCTTGATCTAGACCTTAAAATTGATAATGGAATGATTTCTTCTAAAATATATGACAAGGATATGATTTTGATTTTAATATTGTAAATTTTCCTCATCTTGACGGAGATGTTCCCCGTGCTCCAATTTACGGGGTTTATATATCTCAACTTATTCGTTTTGCTAGAGCTTGTTCATCTATTGACGATTTTAACAGTCGAAATCTCATTTTAACTGAAACACTGCTTAAGCAAGGATATAGATACCATAAACTAAGAAAAACTTTCTCTAAATTTTACTATCGAAATCTCTCGCTTATTGGCAAGTACCAATGTAATCTCGTGGCGCTTCTGCGACACGGTATTTCACATCCTGAATTTTATGGTGATGTGATTTACAAACTTCGTAAAATTATTGGACATACGCATTTTCTCAATTTGTTCATCAAAAAATTCATTAAAAAGGGATATGATCCTGTAGTACTACAACATACTGCATGTTTGGTTGTGAACCCTTTTACAGTTGGCAATCACGCTGGCCTCTTTGCCTGTACGCTGACAAGAAAGGTTTAGTAATCTATGAAGGAGACCTCTTAAATCCAGAAATGGAAGGAGAACGTCGGATATCTGTACTATTTCGTTTTTGTCGTACCCTTTATTACTTTTCTACAGTTACTCTGTTTGCAGCTCAATCATTGGGTACACTAGCGATAGGTGGATACAGTTTGTCCACTTAAATGTTTTCGTTATACATGCACTTTACCACTGTATTTGCCATCGCGGTTGTTGTAGATTAGTCGGAGAGGGGATACGTGTATTTACATTGTTTGTCTTTTAGGGTGGGGATGGAATAAGTGTGCCCATAAACCGGTTTAACCCCCAGTGACTTTTGTCACTGACTGTTCCAAGGCGGTACTTCCATCTTCCCCCTATTGTATGTTTGTTTTGTCTTTGTGCGTCTCGTGATGTTTTTATAGTTATGTACATTTGCTGTTTCCTTGTGTTGCTGTTCGGGCGACTGTTTGTTCTGTATGTGGTGTTTCCTGCATGACTCATTTTTGTACTTTTTCGTTCTGTTTCAGACGCGCTGTGACAGTGCTAGTAACAAAATCAATTGTTTAAAATATATCACCTCCCTTCAGAATTTATAATCTTTACAACAGCAGGTGTTAAGTGTTTGTGTGGCGGCCGTAAAACGTCGCCCCGTACTTCATTCTCAGTGTTATTATACCTTCTGATCCTTCGAGATCATGAATTTCAGTACTTCTTGTTCTGAAAATTGAATACCGCTTAAGCCGGTGTTAGGGGCGTGAGCAGTGTTGCACTTTCAATTACTGCTCATGAACAGACTCAATAAAACCGAGTCTGCAATTTTCTCTTTTTGTGTTGCAATTTTTGCCTTCGGGGGATCACCTCCCTTCAGAATTAAAGAATGAATGAACAAATGAATGAATGAATGAATGCACTATTTTTGTGTAACGGCGTTAGCTCAAGTAGTCATAATGACGTATTTACCCTGAGCCCTAAAACAAAAGCATTTCATACAAAATGCAAAACAGAAGCACATACATCTATATGCACAACAAATCAATATATCCAACTTTTCAGAAATAACTCTTTGCACGCTAAATAATTTTGCTTCTAAATATCAGTAATGAAACTCAAAGTAACTTGGCGTCAACTCTAGATCCATTGTGATTATGGTTTTGCCAAAGAGTTAATGAGATAAAGAGAAAATGATTATTTTATTACAAGTCTGTGAAAGAATCATTATTGTTTACTAATAATATTACAATAAATTAATCTATAAAGTTCAAAATATCGTTATGCTTGTCAACACTGTTATGTTCGAACGTTTTTGTCATGTCCGTTTCAATGCATTATTGTAATACTATTGAAAATTACATTAGCAGCATAAACATCCCAAGCAGCCAGTGACTGTATTCCTATGCCGAGTTTTGCTTGACGTTGAAGAACCGTTTCCTCAGTAATTATTCATGCAAAAGCTAATGCAATCGTATAGTACTTAGCTAATGTTTTATTATGACACAATATACAATGGAACTATTACACTGGCAAAACTATGCCATTTCATAAGCAAACAGAGCAGACCCTGATCGCACGGTTCCCACAGGAACCGTCAGATTTTGTCCACCCTGTTTACAAGTCGTTATAAGGTGGCTATTCACTTTGAAAACATGTCCGCTAAAGACATGTGAAAATATGAACTCATGTCCAATTTAGATGAGAGGCATGTGAGCTATGTCAACTACTCTAGAAATTCCTGACATTCCATTAACAGAAACTAATCATTAAGGTGGTTTTGAAATTGCCTTCGTACAGTTATATTAATCCTTACCCCGTTATGAAACAATAATGTCGTCTTTAATAGGGATCTGGTACAAATTTTACTACATGTACTTCAAAATCAAACAAAGCTTTGAGAAACTAATGACAGGGTGTCAAACAGCTTAGATCCGTGATGAGGCATCGTAATACTCAGTGTCTCACCTGGATCGTTGCTGTTTGCAAATGCGAAGCAAGTCGCAAATAACATGATAATGGATAGGTTCGAATATCTGACACAGTTCACGTTGCCAAAACTTATCAGTTATTACTGTGGATTGCCATCATGTTGTAACCTTCAGATTGTGGTCAGAGAAAGTATTTAGGGCAAACGATGAGGACGGTGTTCAAGTGTATTCTGGTGGCTGCCTTCCTCGGGCTAGTGCAATGTTACGAGGACAAAACTGTGTACCAGTATTTGGTGGACAACGGTTACACAGAATTTGTCAAACTCTTGAATGAGGCAGGGTTACAGAAACAGCTGATTGGACAAGGTTTGTAAATTATGACAAATGACGTAGGTATTGATAATTAATTCCGTCGTATGTTTCCTAAGGTAACAGTTTGTTACGTGATGTGGTGGCTATTTACCCAAATACAAATGGTTATTATATAGAATTCATTAATTCCTTTACACTTTACCTCATGAATATTCATGTAAGTAATAATGATAGCATGATTATTACTTAGATTAGATTTTTAAGGCATATAAAACATAGGAAATTTGGCTATGGCAGAAATTATCTAAAGTGACGGACATTGGAATCTTATGAAGCTGGTAACTGCTTAATACGGGGGACAATAATACACCAAAATCCAATAGGAGCTTTCTGTATTACTTTTGACCTGCATTAAGCTACAACCTTTTGATGGTAACCTAACATATGTTCTACTTTATTATTTTACAAGCAAATAGAGCAAGCTCCAGTACTATTATAATACATATTGACCGAGAAATCCTAAACGTATCAACTCACAGATAGGGGATTACAGATATCTTAATGGGGATTACTTGTACATTTTACAGCGAGGTATCCGCTATCGGCCAAGGAATATTTAATGGCATTTATTTGGTTTCAAAACTCATTGTTCTCTTAAAGGTCCTTTCACTGTATTTGCGCCAACAAACGCTGCGCTCTCCAGCTTAGATCCAGCGGTGAGTTCCGCCATTGCCAACAACCCTTCGCAAAAGAAGTCCATAGTGAAATACCACATTGCTGCAAACTTCCTACTGGTTCCACAAGTGCATGGCCAACAAAATGTAGACACAATGGCTGGCCAAAGCATCGAGGCATTACATATAGGATCGGTAAGTTATGATAATAATCATCCGCCCTGGTTCAAATTACCGGTTCGAATCTGACCCGAGTAAACGCAATGGATACACAAATGTATTTCCATTTTCTGTAAAAAAAAAAACAAGGTATACATTATAAGTATAATTTAAGCTGCAATTACATTGACGTATATTTCGGTTTAAGTTCTACCTATGTTACTTATGTATAGAATTGAAACCTATTTGTCGCATATTATATTTTGTCAGCTTGTCCAATAAGTTACTGACATCTATGTGTTTAGCAAATAGTCTTGTTCCTGATCAGACGGTTGTTTCAGGAGCCCTATGATTTTGGTCAAGCCTATTTGCTTATTCCAATATTAGGTCAAAACCGTGTTGGTAATTTCGCAACCATGGGCGCGGGAGTAACAGTATTAAACTACAGTACAATTTGTGTTAACATTAGACATTCTGTTGATGTATTCAACGTTTTGAATTTGATATCTGGATGGAGAACAATTAAATCGTTATAGTCGTTTACTACTTTCTGCCCCGCAAGTCTCTGTTGTTAAAGCATTACTCATACGCGTCATAAAACCTCTTAATGAATAGACATGGTTGATTTTAAAAGCGGGTGATTGCTTAAAGCATGTAAAATAAGTGCGTGAAGTTCGTTCCTATGAAAGTGTTTTGCATACCTTTCGTCCGGCATTGAGCAACCACCTATCTATGAGACCTTGATTTATACCTATTATGGTGATAGCAATACAGAAGAACCTTACGAAGCGGCCATTAATTTATTGAACACATGAATCTTAAAAGGTAGGCGGTTGCTTAATGCAGGGCAAAGGTAATGCAGAAAGCTCCTATAATTTTGACCTGCATTAAGCGAGTTGGTGTGTTCTGAATTAATGTTACGCTACGATTTAAATAATAATGTGTTATAACTCCAACACTAAAATGAAGTGGTATAAACCACTCTTTCTAGCACCTCTCTTTAATTCTTTCCAGTTTTGTTTCATTAAGGGAACCATTTTGTCATTCTCAATAACAGTACCTACAATCGCTGCAAGTAATATGGGTTTTACATGTTTCGTGTAAATAAAATACCTTCGTCGAATTCCATTGACCTTCTGACCTCCACTAGTTCTAGATAATGAAATGGACGTACTGTATTTTAATTTTGCAGTCATTGATTCTCAACAACGTCACCCATGTTGATAATGCCCCCAACAACGACATCATCTGCAACAATGGTATCGTGCAGCCCATCGACAAACTATTGATTCCTCCCGTGTTCGGAACTGACGACATCGCTTCAGTCCTCATCGAGAGGG
The DNA here is from genome assembly GCA_963576725.1 of Azorinus chamasolen. Lineage (NCBI taxonomy): Eukaryota > Metazoa > Mollusca > Bivalvia > Cardiida > Solecurtidae > Azorinus > Azorinus chamasolen. The sequence goes on from OY755242.1 coordinate 23,848,482, forward strand.
ACGACCTGTTCCAGGAATTTTTCATGTCAATCCTTCTTGCAAATATGACGTCGTACTTTAAAAGTAAGTGCAAGAGCAGCGTCCTCCAATTTCTCAACAAAGCTTGTTAAACCCATTGCCTCATAGGCTATATCTAGGTACAGCCATTTTTAATAAATCTATCAAAAAAGGAGCATTAGTTAGAGAAAAGGATTTTTCAGAATTTTGTAGTTTGAAACCATTGTGATAAATATAGCATTTGCTCCTATAGGAGCAAATGTTCTATTTATCACAATGGTTTCACAAAGTGTCTTTTACAGTCGTCATAAGTCGTCAATATGAGGGAATTGGTTAAATATACTTAATGAAATGAGTTTTTTGGATTGTTTCTATTTACTTAATAAATATTTATGTCAGAAATATTAAAATCATGAATATTTATTAGCTATTTTTTATAATAGTAAATGAATACAGGAAATGCCATAGCACTAACCGAATAAGCAGATGTATATAATTTTCGTTAGATCCTGATCAGACGAGTCATGTAGGAGTAGTCTGGTCTTGGTTGATACTGTTTGCAAAGAAAGAAAGGATTGAAGAGGAGTGAACACGTCCACACGTAGGCTGCATAAACATGCAACAAGTTTTAACTGATCCTGGTTTACTGATATGCCTTATGTGATTGCAACGCTTATTTCGAATTAATCTCTAGTGTGATAACAGATATATAATGGATCTCTACAACCAAACCAAAACAACGAAGCACGACTGAAGAAACAGTCGGATAGTTTCAAAACAGTCGTCTACTGATTTTAAAAGTGGAATACTGTTTAAAAGTACTTGGTCATGTCCGGCTTTGAGCATATTGTCATAATTTCTAAAACCAATATCAAAAACCAAATACTGCAGACCTTTTTCAAATAACCATTTCATTATTCCTCCGATCTGGCTCTAGACTGTTTGATATTGTGTATTGTATCGTTTCGTTCATTAATTATGTTTGTGTATGACTGGGGTTAATTTATTACGGTACGAACATCAATAAGTAACTGCTTAGCCCATTTGTGACATACGGGACGTCTGATCAGAGTCTACATTGTTTGCTGATTATAATATAAAACAAAACGAAATTGAATATTTAGACCAGGCATTCCTTATATCACAAATGGATTAATCTAGTATACAAACATGAAAGAATCCCCTGGGCGCGAATGGGTTAATTAATGAATATTATTAAGACATGTAGTTGTTTAATACAGAACATAAGTAATGAACACCAACACGCCAACGCATGTGTTGCATTTCATCCGTTCTGCATTCAGCTACAATGTGTCATCTGTCTTAAGGACCAACCCTGATATATTTAATCGGGTTTCACTTTAGAGAAGACTTACATATATTGTACTTAAATATACTAGACGAATATTACATGTTCATAATTTATTTTAGGTGGGGAATACACACTTTTTGCACCGATAGATGCTGCATTTGGGGAGGCTTACAAAGGCATTTTGGGATCTCACATTCCTCTTCAGAAGAGAGTAGAAATTTACAAAGGTACGTTAACTGCAATCTAGTACGTTTATAACACCTAAATAACAACGATCTTCATTCATTACAAATAACCTCGTCCATAAGTAGAATTGATATGTTCTTCTGAGCTCTTTCGGCACCAATGTCGCCTGTTGGCACCATTGAATACAATGCAGTCCCAGGTCAGATGCCTTTTCAAGGCAGCATCTGATCTGGGACTTCACTGTTTTCTGTATTATTTCAGCCAAAACATACAGGTTTTTAAAAACAAATGTTTTATTAATATACCTTTACTATTTAGTTTATTATGTGTCAGTTGCGAGTTTCTTGCCATATTTTCCGACGCTTGGAATATAGTCAAGGTAACAAAAAGAGCCAAACAATAATATGTGTATTACTACTATAATACCTTAGATTTTATAATAACATTTCTTGTGAAAATAGTAGTGTTGTATCATGCTTAAGTCTTTAATGAATGTAATATATGTAGAATTTATAGGACAGTATAAATTCTTTCCGCAATGCAGTGAGAATTATATAAATATAACCGTTTCAAATGCACTTGTATTTGCTATGGCATATGTGGACGTGATTGCGATGCTTATTACACTATGAATATTATTGCAATAACATGTACATTTGCGGTCGTTATTACAATCATTGATGGAGTAATGACCATTATTTCATGTGTGACCATTTTGCATATATAAAGCGTAAATGTTTAGATGGACAAGTACCTATTGCTTTCAATCTTGTCTAGACCATAATTGCCCATACTTTCTATTTTTAAGATTTAAATTTTTGATCAAGGGTACACCCAGATTGTAAACCTATTTTCACTATTACTAGGACTAAGTCAAAACTGTGGTGACTGCATTTCATGATCTTTGCCAAAAACATGTGGAGATTCAAGTGAGACCCCTGATAAATCAGTACATAAACTCGTTTACAATACGAGTGTTTTATGTTAAAGGAACGAAACTTTAATATTGTCTATACTTTACAAATAGTAAATCATTTCTTTAATGAATATTCATATGACAAATAAGGAATATTAATTAGATGAGTTTTATAATGGCATGTGAATACAGGCAATTTTGACCATTACATCAACTGTAAAGTAAGATCTATATTATATACTGCTACAGAGCAGATACTGGTTAGACAAATGCCACAAGGACAGTGTAATATTGGTTTACTCTATTTGAAAATGTCTTAAAATGCGGGATTACAGAAGGTTTGAATAAAAGACTGCATTAAAAAAGAATTGTTAACATGTATCTACTTTTAGAAATGGTTAAATACCATATAGTACCTGGTGAGCGAGCAGCTGGGGTTCTGAATGACGGAGACCAATTATACACCCTTCATGGAACACCGGTCAACATTACGAGAAATGCAAACGGTATCAATAATTATCAATAAACAATACTGTCGTTGCTTGCAATAAATATTAACACTATCAATTTAGTGTATATCATTGTTATAACACAATCAATTATATCGTTATTCGTTTAGTACATATCAGTTATATTCACAATAAATACTATCATTTTTCATTTATACTAATTACATATTTTAAATTAAATATAGGCATTCCATAAAGGGGATTTGCTCTTATATCAACGAAAAATATAACTGGGTAACTAGGTTAGTTAATGAATAATAAAAACAAATGGTGTGTCTTTTATTGAATGTACAATGCATACTCAGATACTTTTCGATTAGTTCATACATCGTGTCTATACACAATGTTTGGATCCTGATGTCGCATTCACTTGTGGCGTACAGTACAAGCGACCACTCAAACTCAGGTGGTACCTTTACCTGGCACTGGAAGGGTTAATGCAGGGCGAAGGTTATTTCGAAAGCTCCTCTACTTTCGGTCTGCATTATGCATCTACATATATATGTTTCAGGAGTTCAGTGATTAGTTCTTAAACCATTCCATCATAAATCTTTATCAGATCATTTACTAGGGAATGTCCTCGCGCTAATGGAGCAAATGCTCTTTCCATCTCAATAATTTTTAAAAACGTCATTTTTGGAGGCGTCGAAAGGCGTCAATGGGGGGAATATATTAAATCAATATCGCATTAAAAGTCACTTTGTGAAACCATTGTGATAAATAGAGCATTTGCTCCTATAGGAGCAAAAGTTCTATTTATCACAATGGTTTCAAACTACAAAATGTTCCTTTTCTCTAGTTAATGCTCCTTTTCTGTACATTTATTCAAAGTCGCAACAACTAAATATAGGCTATGAGATAATGGGTTAAGTAGTCGCTTTAGAGGGGTTCTAATTTAACTTATTTCGAGTAGTTGTTTCGAACAGATTTAGTCAGGAGTAACGGCGTCTTTTAGCTTGAATTGCAAAGGTTTTTAGTGTATCATATTTTTGCAGGAGTATTGTTGTCAAATATGTTTTAACTGTATATATTTGTATTGTATCATTTTTGTTTCAGGACTGATGGTGAACTATGCACACGTAGTTGCAACTAACATCGCTGCCTCTAATGGTGTAATCCATGCCATAGATCATCTTCTGTTCCCAATGGACATGTATGCCGAGCTGGTGCAGCTTTATAACCAATATGACAAAACTACGCCGGCAACGGCTGGTTAAGTGGTCCAGCTTTAATTCATCTACAACACTATATGTAGTAAAGCAGTATACATGTAATTCAATTCTTTGTTTCTTACATGTGTATGAGGAACCCAGTCCATTTGTATAAGGAACCTAAAGACAACACCTACATAAGCGAGTATACCCAAGGCATTTCAAAGTATACAGTGCTCCCTCCCTACAACGGCCCTCTCAATAACGATTCCCTCCTTACAACAACGCATGTCACTGTTTCCGAAACAACAAGGCTCCAGAAACAACTTTTTTTCATCGTAGTTTCTTTATGCCTCCGTCAAACCCTATGTTGTGACCACTCTTTAGAATTGTCACTTTGTGACGATTCTAAAGAGTGGTCACAACATAGGGTTTGATAGAGGCATAACGGTTTTAGTTCTCGAAATACACCTTATCTGGGGATCTGCAAACGAGCTAATTATGTTTGATTTTCCCTCCCTATAACAACTCCCTCTGATCAACACATACAATCTTCGTATCCCAAAGGGTGCCGTTGTAGAGAGGGAACACTGTATTATGTTTTCATATAAAGAACAGTGATAGTCTCATGTATCGTATCGATTGCTGACAAAAGCAAAACTACTGTTGAATATAAATTAAACCTCAGAGGGAAAGCAAAGCAAGAAATAATGGGATTTCCTTTAAACAACTACGTTACTTGTCAAACCGATATTATACTCTCAACGTTCCCACTCGTTTCAATTCGGTGATTGATTATCGACATTCTTTTGGATAATTACGGACGAAATGCGAAGGAAAGATCCGAGTTGACAAACTTATGTTTTCCGTCTGTGTTTTGTTTTATTTTGTGTTCCATATGCAGCTCTAAATTTTTAGAATATAAAAGTGACATACCTGAGGACTTGGTGATATTTTTAGATAAAAATAACCCTCATGTCTTTTATCATTTATGACCAAATATTGAAAATGACCGAGTGAACTAGGTTGTTGTTGTTTTATCCTTATATTCCGTTTGATGTTAGGATATAGACATCAAATATATATATATAATTAAGAAATGAATGACGAGCTTCCGGTGTTCATGAGGTTATGCAACGCATAGCTTTACGAGCAAAGTTAGTGAAGCCCGAAGGGCTTCACGTGAATCTTTGCTCGTAAAGCTATGCGTTGCATAACCCATGAACACCGGGAGCACGTCATTTATTTCTTATATTTATATTCCATTGTATTTCTTATATTTAAGAAATGAATGACGTGCTTCCGGTGTTCATGAGGTTATGCAACTTTCTTTTTAGAATAAGGTTATATAAGGACGTTGCAGGGCGAATGTAAATATTTTCAAATGAATGTTGGTCTTTATAGCAGATGGTTACTTAATATAGGGAGACTTTCATGCCGTTAACTCTTTCCCTCATATGAACATGTTTTCACGCATTTGCGAATAGAGTATATTCAGATCTGACGGACTCCTAGAGGAGCCGTTTGATTAGGGTCTGCACTGTTTGCTAATAAAATTTGATAGATCTGTTTCTTTACTTTCTAAATGTCTACAATGTTCCACCTTCCATATTTCTTTATAACTATTTTGTTAATGAATATTCAGTAGGTATTGAAATTTGGAATAAACACAGAACAGGGAAAGGGTTAAGCAGCCATCAGTCTGAAGAGGTTTACAGTCTTCTAAAATACGGTTTACATGGGTTTTTACTATACATGTATCTTTTGAAATGATGATTGTTGGTTCAATAAGACCGTATCGAATATCGCTATCGAACATTGTGGTTTTGGATGTTGCAATATTGAGGCTAATTTTTTATATTATAGTAAAACCTAACTAATCCGAACACTCTTCAGATAAGTAACATTGTTGGCAATGAGGACAGGTGACAGGTGAATGCAGCTTGGACGTCATACAGAAGGTTCCTCTGGGACTTTCACCCTGTATTGAGTAGCTGTCTACCTAAAATGTTTTACATTCTTCCTAACACAAGTAAGGTTTAGCGATGTTTTAATGTATATTTAATGAGAACATCGTCAGAGAGATTGCAACAACAGAGAACAACCCAGAGATTGATACTTTTGAAAAAGTTCCAAGCGATTGTCTGGGTAGCAATGCTGGTTGTTTTGAAATCACCGTTACCACATGAATATATTTTGTAAGAAACTATTGATGAACTAATTTGTTATAACGGCATATGACAACAGGAATTACTATCCATGGCAGAAGTTATACTCATCAGCAAACAGAGCAGACCTAGGTCGGACAGCTCCTACAGGCGCACCTTGATCTAGGTCTACTCGAGTTACAAATATTCTTTCAGAGGAGAGTTAACAGTTTGAGCGTATATGTGTGAACCCTTGCAATCTGCTCATATCAGTTGGGATGCCGGTTTACTGGACACTTCATCAGCATATAAAGAGTTTGAAAGTCAAACAGTGAAATATACTTCGAGATATCCAGCTCTATTGTTTCAGACAAGTGTACTTTCGTGTGTAGAAGGCTTTCCTACTGGTTGGACAGTTCAAACTGACACGATCTATCTCATATTTCACGCCTTTGCAGTACATCGACATTAGAGGGTCCTATGAGAAGCTGTCTCATCAGGGTCTGCGCTGTTTGCTTTTTAGCAATGGTCAAAAGTTCCTATAAATTAACGGATTACGAAGAGTTCTCACTCTGTGTGTCCCAGACAATCTGTTTTCTGAATATAGTCTTTTGAGACATTTAATGACACAGAACCCCATATTTAAGTGTTGGGCAATATGGTATAGAGGTACCACAATAAGCCATTCTATAAATATATCATCTAAGAATACATGTAATATACCAAACAATAAGCATCGAGACAAGAGCATTGCACTCTATATAATATCTACAGTTACAAAAAAAGTGCACACTTGCAACTATAGTATTACTCAACATATTTACATTGCCATGAACTATTCAACACAAAGGGATAAATTGGCTCAAACCAGCATTCAGAGAATAATTACGGCATTATCCTTAGCTTGCTGTTATATTACATGTATCACTTATATCCTACAGCCATTCTATTCTTTCGTTACAGAAGATACACACTCAATCTTTAATTAGTTTTATATTTATGAATAGTAACCTAACTAACATAAGCACCCATACCAGATATACCATTCAACCGTTATGTACTTCCAAAAAGACATCCAGCTGACATATCTAGCCTGTTGATTTCCTTTTTTCCTGTCTTCTTGTGTCTCTTTGTAATTGATATTTTTCTCCTTCATGTTCTTCTATGAACCACATATCTCATTAATTTCTATCTTCTTACAGAGGTCCATATAAAATGCGTAATCGCAAATATTTTCAACAATAGCTCCTTTATTTCTCCACCAAACCCTATAATGTGACTACTCTTTAGAATCGCCCCGAAGGGTATATTCTAAAGTGGTCACAGTATAGGATTAAGTAGAAAAATGACGATTTGGGTAATTGGGTAAGCACATTTTTCTGCAGCTCTGATCTTATTACATTCATTCGGCGTCTCATCAGGATTTAAACTGTCAGACACTCGGTCGAGATGTCCCAAAAACTTAATCAAATCGGAAGTAATCAAATTTGCTACAAAACAGAGTTGGAGCATACATTATTTGTTTCACATAATGCATTTCTAAACAATTCAGCTGATTGATGATAACAGTCAATATTGACCCTTTCATCGCCGAATAGTAAACATCCTTTTCAAAGGATTATGTTAAAAAGATAATTTGCTCGAAAGGATTTACTGCTTTAGAGCAATTAATCCTTAAGAACATTCATGTTAAAGATTATACAATGCAAAGCTTTTAAACAACAGAACAATACGTCGAAATTTACTATGAAAACAGTAGCACCCTTCTAAAAGGTTGAAGTAAAAACAATACAATTTACACATATTTCCAGAACAAATTGTCTCCAATATACGTCGAAATGCACTGTTTCGTCCGCCATGTTTCAACGAAGAATGAGACTTGCGACAAACCTTGTTTATTTCAATTTACCTGAACGCCTCAACCAATAAGTATGATTTGCTTTGCAACTTTGCAATATTTTGGCGGGAAAAGTGACGGCGATGGTAGAGCATTGTGCTAAATAGCTCAGAGCATGTTTATTTCATACTACAGAATATAGTCATCTCGGTGCGTCCCGCACCTTGAGTACTATATTCCGCAGTATGAAATAAAAATGCTCCAACCTATACGTAGTTCTAAATCTGTGTTTCATTCCTTTGAAACTTGCATTTATTTATCTCATTTCCTTATTGTACTGAATTATTTAACGGACGACAATTAGAAATTTGGTGCCGAAAGGGTTAAACTTTTTCCATACATGAATGTTCACGAGGTAACGGTTTGCGGTACATCAGTGCCCATTCATGTCCCTACATTAAGTCCTAAATAAGACCACACCCTATTTTATCCAACACATGTTTGTAGATAAGCTATACGGCAATACAGTAAAACCTGTATTCACCGGCTATTAAAATTAGGAATAATTCTAGGGGTTTAACCCAGTCCCTCATATGCTATATTGAGGCATAACCTCTTTGAAAAAAAAAACTACCGAAAAGGAGCATTTGCTAGAGAAAAGGAAAAAGGAAAAGGAACAATTGTGTAGATTTTAAACCATTGTGATATGGAGCAGATGCTCTATTTATCACAATGGTTTTAAAAGGTGACTTTAACAGAGACGTCAAAAGGCGTCAATATGAGGTAATGGGTTATAAAGTCGTCAATATGGGGGAATGGGTTAAAGGGCGTTAATATATGGGAATGGGTTAAAAGGCTTCAATATGAAGGAATGGGTTAAAAGGCGTCACTGTAAGGAAATGGGTTATGACATGTGGTATCTGAATGCGTAAAAAGGGATTTATATGATGGAAATGGTTAAACTTCCAGGGTTTTAAGACAGGTGGTTACTTCGTGCAGGACGAAAGGCCTGTCTGCATAAAAAAACACCAGCTCTTAGCGACCTGCATATTTATCCATAATATGGTCTCTATTGACAGGTACTATTGTACAGCTGTAAAGCTACCATTATACTGTAACCACAGGCGTTCGGTTCATGAAATATGTCTAAAATAAGTTAAAATGTCCCTAAATTGACGTTTTGTGGCATTTGGAGCCGAACAAGAAAGTTTGGGGCGTTTTGAGACAAAGCTAAAATTTCGTATATTCTATATAAGATCTCTTTTTCTCAAAACGCTCCAAATGTTACAAAACGTCAATTAAAGGACATTTTAACTTATTTAGACATATTTTATGAGCCGAACGCCTGTGAATGTAACATAAAAAGTTGGTATTAATAAACAATAGTACATAGTATACATGAAATAAAACCAGCATACAAATAAGATAAAACTTAACACACAATAGAACCTGTCCTAAGGAGCCATTCATTGACTGAACATAGATGTCTTAAAAACTTAAAGGCATGTGGTTGCTTAATGCAGGGCAAAATTAAGGCAGAAATTTCCAATAGGAGCTTTCGGCATTACCTATGACCCGCATTAAAATACCACTTGTCATACAAACCCACAATCTGACCCCTTTTGATGGCGACTTAAGACATGTTCCACTGTACATACATATGTATGACAGTATTGCAACGTTCACATCACATGTTTCTATTTGCTTCAGATACAGTGATTAAGGCATAACCTGACTCAAATTTGCAAACATCTTGGATCAAGGCGAGATACTCAAGAGGATGAACTCATAGTGAGCTTAAACAGGATTGTATCTAGGACGGACGTTTAACATTGTTAGCGCCATTTAAATTTCGTCAGCTACATATGGCGTGTCAGGCGTTGCATAATTGTTGTAATTGCAATATTGTATAAAATATATATTTATTGTGTAATTTTATATATTTATTTTATATATCTATTGTATATTTTATATATTTATTGTATGAAATATATATTTATTGTATAATTTTATTTATATATTGTATATTGAATCATATTGATATGTATGTTTAATGTACCTGTGATTCAATTATGTTCGATGTATAATCCTTAACAGGTTAATAAAGAGTATATATATAAATATACAATAAATGAAATTATACAATAAATACAATACATATATAAAATATACCATAAATATATAAAATTATACAATAAATATATTGATTTTGCAACACGCTAAATATATTTATTGTATATTGACCAATGGGTGTGATCACATTTGCAACGAAGGATCTGATTGGACGGTGAGTCTTAGCATGCTCTGCATCCATGATAGTTGATTCGGTTCTCTTCTGATCACTGAAGTTCAGCAACGTCGAGTCCGGTTAGTACTTTGATGGGTGACCGCCTGGGAATACCGGGTGCTGCAGAATTTGTTCTTTTTTTGTGTTATTCCAAAAACTGTTCATTTCACTACTAATGAATAAAAACAATTTGCTTGTACATTTAAAACTTGTTTTCTGCTCCCGATCACTACGAAAACATCTTAATAAGGCATATTTATCTCGATTTCAATAGCACTGTGAACAGTTTTATAGTCTTAAACCCTAAACCCTTTGCTCCATGAATATTAAGATAAGAATAAAGTTCATCATGAGTGTCAATTAGAATAACTGTTATAATTGCAAATGGACAGAAGAACTTTTGCCATGGCAGAAACTGTAGAACCATATCTGTATTATATGATAAGCAAACAGAGCAGACCCTGGTCAGACAGTTCCTATAGGAGCCGTCTGATCTGGGTCTACTCTAGTTTTATATTTATTGTATATTATATATATATTATATATTTTATGTATAAATTACACAATACATATATATATTATACAATAAATATATAAAATTATACAATAAATATATATTTTATACAATATTGCAACGCCTGACACGCCATAGCTACAAACAATGTCGTCTGCTTCAAGTATTTGGGTGAATGTTCCTTCAGTTTCCTCTCTAAAACGTAAAACGAGTTACTCGTTTGTATCCAAACTGTTTGCAAAGGTACGAATCACAGGTTGGTCCGTTGCAGAAAGCCCTGTGAGTCGTTTTCAGGCGACTTTATAGGAAAGAAATAATTCGTGTAAGGTCTGAGTATATGAATGTCAAATAGAAAGGTCATTTACTAGATACATTATAACGACCACTCCGTATTCTTATCTTAACACTCAGCCTTTCTATTCACATTGGAAGTCCATGGCTCTGAAATATATGGTGTCATATATCTGCAAACACATTCAACACAACCAATATCTTAACGTTTTCTTCCATAAATACACCTTTCTACGCCTTTACAAACAGGGTAGACCCACATCAGACAGCTCTTGTAGCAGCCGTCTGATCAAAGTCTGCTTTGTTTGTTTATGATATAATATGGATAAGTAAGGTTTCTGTCATGGCCAAAACTTTATGTGTCCATGTGCTATTATAACCATTTATCTAAATAATACTAATAATGTCCGTATTTCTTACGTGTATATTCATGGAGTAAAGCGTTAAATAAAAATATGTACGTGTGTTAGAAATATTATCATGAATATTAATAAGAGGTTAAAATATGGTGTGCATTCAGGCCATAATGGCACACTTGGTGCCGTAATAGCCTGAGAGCTTTAGCCCGAGGGCTATTGTGACACCAGGTGTGCCATTATGGCTAGAAGGCACACCAGGCCATATTTTGACCTTTTTATTGAATATCTTTGTACTAGATCTATATGTCACCTATCATTTCAACAAAATCTACCATCCCAACAAACCACAGAAATAGATCTAGATCTATACTTTAAAAAATGAGGAAAGACTAGTTATGCCTTCATGGGGATTCGAATCCCCGCCAAAAAATATGTAGATCTTGTCCGACGTAAGTTAATCACTAACACTAACGATGACTTAACATTTGATATGACTGCATTGTTTTAACGTATAAAATTTGTTTGCGAACTTCCAATGGATGACGTGAAATAATGACGTCACAACTGTCATTTTTGAACAATATAAACAAAGTTAGGTAGTACCGATCGTTACAAACAAAGAAATTAATTTTTAATAGAGTTTGCGATTGTATAAACTTTACAGGTTTCCAGATCTAGAATACGATTTGACAACGACGTCAAACCCCTTTCTCCGGCCATGTTTGAATACATCTAGATCTAGAGCTATAGTGCTAACATCAACGCATTGCACGTGAAAAAGATCATGGGCCGATTATGGATAATCGGCACGCCGGGCCATTATGACTTGGTCACATGAGTCCGTAATGACTGTTTTCTACGGCAATTTTGTTACTAGTTATAGTAAGGGTATTTAGATTCATTGTTATAATAGCACATGGACACAAGAATATTTAGCCATGACAGACACTGTACACTCATATATATATTACAGTAAAACCTCTTGATAACGGCCACTAAATTGTATTAATTAGTTGGTACTTAGGATAGGTGGCTACTTAAAGCACGGTGAAATTAAATCAGAACGCTCCTATAGGACCGTTCTGTTTTACTTTCACCTTGCTTTAAGCATCCATCTGCCTTTGACACAAAAGATTTGACGTAATTTAGTGTCCGTTATGGAGAAGTTTTACTGTATTTTCTTCATTAAATAAACACAAGAGTTTCGAAAAAGTATAGACACCTTTGCTGCTATTCAGAAGCAATACCCCTATACTCGATGAAAATTCATGTAAGAAATTATGACATATGGTGAATATTAATCATATTTATTATTATAATAGCACATGACCTCTTACATATTTAGCAATGGCAAAGCTAGTAAACGTATAAATGTAGTTCCTATGACGAAACTTTGCCTTGTGTACCGAATGGTAATCAGGTATGCGTCAAATTAGAAAGTGCCCGCCATGCGCTTTGAAGCACCTCCCTCACACAAACACCCGCTAGTGGCAAACAATAGCTCAAACTGTATAATATACTGTTTTAGTGAAACTAGAAACCAAGCAAATATGATAGATGTTTAAATTTGACAGCCACTTTTTTTTAAAATCTCTGTTGTCTTCCGTATCAACTTTTTGGCTTACTTTTATACCGGCGAACAAAATGTAATAAGTTGTTGCATATCATACCAGATATATTCGATATCTGACAAGTCTTGTCGGAATTAGAAAAAACTTTCTATTCGTAAACATTTCCAGTACTAAGATAATGATCAGCAATGTCGTCATGTGCTTCACAATAAGTTTAATATCATCTTGTCTACCAGTAAGTTGACAAATATCAACCAAATTGCCTTCGTTCTGTTTCAGACGCGCTGTGTCAGTGTTAGTAACAGAATCAATTGTTTACAATATATATGTTTTAACGAATGAATGAATGAATGAATGCAATATTTTTCTTGTTTAACGGCGTTAGCTCAATTAGTCATGATGACTCATTTACCCTGAGCTTTCAAACAAAAGCATTTCATACAAAGCGCAAAGCAGAAACACATAAATCCATATGCACAACAAATCAATATATCCACCTTTTCAGAAATAACTCTTTGCACGCTAAGTAATTTTGCTTCTAAATATCAGTAATTGTGGACTTTGCATCAATTCTTTAAGTGACACACATTTGGATCCTAATGAAACTCCAAGTAATTTGGCATCCACTCTAGATCCAATGTGATTATGGTTTTGCTAAAGAGTTAATGAGATAAAGAGAAAATGATAATTTCATTACAAGTCTTTGAAAGAATCATTATTGTTTACTAATAATATTACAATAAATTAATCCATAAAGTTCAAAATATCGTTATGCTTGTCAACACTTGGCAAACCTTGCAATGCTGTTATGTTCGAACGTTTTTGGCATGTCAGTTTCAATGCATTATTGTAATACTATTGAGAATTACATTAGCAACATAAACACCCCAAGCAGCCAGTGGCTGTATTCCTATGCCGAGTTTTGCTTGACGTTGATGAACCGTTTCCTCAGCAATTCTTCATGCAAAAGCTAATGCAATCGTATAGTACTTAGGTAACGTTTTATAATGACACAACATACAATGGAACTATTACACTGGCAAAAGTATGCCATTTCATAAGTAAACAGAGCAGGCCCTGATCGCACGGTTCCCACAGAAACCGCCTGATTTTGTCCACCCTGTTTACAAGTCGTTAAAAGGTGGATATTCACTTTGAAAACATGTTCGCTAAAGACATATGTAAATATGAACTCATGTCCAATTTAGATGAAAGGCATGTGAGCTATGTCAACTTCTCTAGCAATTCCTGAAATTTCATTAACAGAAACTAATCGATGTATTTCAGCTGGTTTTGAAATTGCCTTCGTATAGTTATATTTAACCTTACCCCGTTAAGAAACAATAATGTCGTCTTAAATAGAAATCTGGTACAAATTTTACTACAGTAAAACCCCACTAATGCGACCACCTAAAAGAGGTATAATTCTGGGTGATAGATGCAGGTGGTAGAGCTTTGTGCATTACTTTTGTCTTGCATTAAGAAACCACCTGCTTATAAAGACACCTATTTTTATTTATTAAGTGGTCACATTAGAGGGTTCTACTGTACTTCAAAATTAAACAAAGCTTTGAAAAACTAATAACAAAGTGTCAAACAGCTTAGATCCGTGATGAGGCATCGCAATACTCAGTGTCTCACCTGGGTCGTTGCTGTTTGCAAATGCGAAGCAAGTCGCAAATAGCATGATAATGGACAGGTTCGAATATCTGACACAGTTCACGTTGCCAAAACTTATCAGTTATTACTGTGGGTTATAATCGTGTTGTAATCTTCCGATTGTGATCAGAGAAAATCTTCAGGGCAAACGATGAGGACGGTGTTCAAGTGTATTCTGGTGGCTGCCTTCCTCGGGCTAGTGCAATGTTATGAGGACAAAACTGTGTACCAGTATTTGGTGGACAAGGGTTACACAGAATTTGTCAAACTCTTGAATGAGGCAGGGTTACAGAAACAGCTGATTGGACAAGGTTTGTAAATTATGAAAAATGATGTAGGTATTGATAATTAATTATAGCGTATGTTTCCTAATGTAACAGTTTGTTACGTGATGTTGACTATTTACCCAAATACAAATGGTTATATAGAATTCATTAATTCCTTAACACTTTACCTCATGAATATTCATGTAAGTTATAATAATATCATGAATATTACTTAGATTAGATTTTAAGACATAATGAACATAGGAAATTTGGCCATGGCAGAAATTATCTTCAGCGACGGACATGGGAATCTGGTAACTGCTTAATACGGGGTGGGGGATAATACACAAAAATCCAATAGGAGCTTTCTGTATTACTTTTGACCTGCATTAAGCTACCACGTTTTGATGGTAACCTAACATATGTTCTACTTTATTATTTCAAAAGCAAATAGAGCAGGCCCCAGTACTATCATAATACTTATTGATCGAGAATATTAAATGTATCAATTCACAGATAGGGAATTACAGATATCTTAATGGGGATTACTTGTACATTTTACAGCGAGGTCTCCGCTATCGGCCAAGAAATATTAAATGCAATTTATTTGGTTTCAAAATTCATTGTTCTATTAAAGGTCCTTTCACTGTTTTTGCGCCAACAAACGCTGCGCTCTCCAACTTAGATCCAGCGGTGAGTTCCGCCATTGCCAACAACCCTTCGCAAAAGAAGTCCATAGTGAAATACCACATTGCTGCAAACTTCCTACTGGTTCCACAAGTGCATGGCCAACAAAATGTAGGCACAATGGCTGGCCAAAACATCGAGGCATTACATATAGGATCGGTAAGTTATGATAATAATAATCCGTCCTGGTTCAGATCACCGGTTCGATGTATTTCAATTTTCTGTAAACAAAAGACAAGGTATACATTATAAGTATAATTTAAACTGCATTTACACTGACGTATATTTTGTTTTAAGTTCCGCTAATACTTATGCATTGAAACCTATTTGACACATATTATATTTAGTCAACTTGTCCAAATTAGGTTTTCGTTGTTCATCGCAAACAAACAATATACTGGTATAAATTACTAACATCTATGGGTTTAGCAAATAGTATTGTCCCTGATCAGACGGTTGTTTCAAGAGCCCTATGTTTTCGGTCAAGCCTATTTGCTTATTCCATTATAGGGTCAAATCCGTGTTGGTCATTTCCCAACCATGGGCGTGGGAGTAAAAGTATTAAACTACAGTACAATTTGTGTTAACATTAAACATTCTGTTGATGTATTCAACGTTTTAAATTTGATATCTGGATGGAAAACAATTAAATCGTTATAGTCGTTCACTACTTTCTGCCCCGCAAGTCTCTGTTGTTAAAGCATTACTTCATACGCGTCATAAAACCTCTTTAATGCAACAAATTAATGAATAGACATGGTTGATTTTAAACGCAGGTGATTGCTTAAAGCATGTAAAATAAGTGCGTGAAGTTCGTTCCTATGAAAGCGTTTTGCATACCTTTCGTCCGGCATTGAGCAAACACCTATCTATAAGATCTTGATTTATACATATTCTTGTGATAGCAATACAGTAGAACCTGCCGAAGAGGCCATTAATTTATTGAACACATGAATCTTAAAAGGTAGGCAGTTGCTTAATGCAGGGTAAAGGTAATGCAGAAAGCTCCTATAATTTTGACCTGCATTGACCAGTTGGTGTGTTCTGAATATATGTTACGCTACGATTTAAATAATAATGTGTTATAACCCAAACACTAAAATGAAGTGGTATAAACCACTTTTCTTGCATCTCGCTTTAATTCTTTCCAGTTATGTTTCATTAAGGGAACCATAACAGTACCTACAACCGCTGCAAGTAATATGGGTTTTACATGTTTCGTGTAAATAAAATACCTTCGTCGAAATCCATTGACCTTCTGACCTCCACTAGTTCTAGATAATGAAATGGACGTACTGTATTTTAATTCTGCAGTCACTGATTCTCAACAACGTCACCCATGTTGATAACGCCCCCAACAACGACATCATCTGCAACAATGGTATCGTGCAGCCCATCGACAGACTCTTGATTCCTCCTGTGTTCGGAACTGACGACATCGCTTCAGTCCTCATCGAGAGGGACGACCTATTCCAGGAATTTTTCATGTCAATCCTTCTTGCAAACATGACGTCGTACTTTAAAAGTAAGTGCAAGAACAGCGTCCTCCAGTTTCTCAACAGCGCTCGTTTAACCCATTGTCTCATAGGCTATATCTAGATGCAACCACTTTTAACAAATCTACCAAAAATGAGCATTAGTTAGAGAAAAGGAAGTTTTTAGAATTTTGTAGTTTGAAACCAATTTGATAAATAGAGCATTCGCTCCTATAGGAGCAAATGCTCTATTTATCACAATGGTTTCACAAAGTGACTTTTACAGAGTCTTCAAAAGTCGTCAATATAAGGGAATTGGTTAAATATACTTAATGAATTGAGTGTTTTTGGATTGTTTCTATTTACTTGATAAATATTTATGTCAGAAATACTGAAATCATGAATATTTATTGGTTATTTTTATAATAGTAAATTAATACAAGAAATGTCATAGCACTAACCGAATAAGCAGATGTGTATAATTTTCGTTAGATCCTGATCAGACGAGTCATATAGGAGCTCTCTGGTCTGGGTTGATACTGTTTGCAAAGAAAGAAAGGATTGTAGAGGAGTGAACACGTCCAAACGTAGGCTGCATAAACATGCAAAAACTTGTAACTGATCCTGGTTTACTGATATCCCTTATGTGATTGCAAAGCTTATTTTGAATTAACTTCTAGTTTGATAACATATATATAATGGATCTCTAAAACGAAACCAAAACAACGAAGCACGACTGATGAAAAAGTCGGATAGTTTCAAAACAATCGTCTCATGATTTTAAAAGTGGAATACTGTTTAAAAGTACTTGGTCTAGTCCGGCTTTGCGCATATTGTCATAATTTCTAAAACCAATATCAAAAACCAAATACTGCAGACCTTTTTCAAATAACCATTTCATGATTCCTCCGATCTGGCCCTAGACTGTTTGATAGTGTGTATTGTATCGTTTTGTTCATTAATTATGTTTGTGTATGACTGGGGTTAATTTAGAACGGTGAGAACATCAATAAGTAACTACTTAACCCATTTGTGCCATACGGCACGTCTGATCAGAGTCTACATTGTTTGCTGATTAATAATATAAAACAAAACGAAATTGAATATTTAGACCAGGCATTCCTTATATCAAAAATGGACTAATCTTATATATAAACATGGAAGAACCCGCTTGGCGCAAATGGGTTAATTCATGAATATTTTTAAGACAGGCAGTTGTTTAATACAGAACGTAAGTAATGAACACCAACACGCCAACGCATGTGATGCATTTCATCCGTTATGCATTCAGCTAAAATGTGTCATATGTCTTAAGGACCAACCCTTATATATTTCATTGGGTTTCACTCTAGAGAAGACTTGCATATATTGCACTTAAACATACTAGACGAATATTATATGTATGTTCATAATTTATTTTAGGTGGGGAATACACACTTTTTGCACCGATAGATGCTGCATATGGGCAGGCATACAAAGGCATTTTGGGATCTCACATTCCTCTTGAGAAGAGAATAGAAATTTTCAAAGGTACATTAACTGCAATCTAGTTCGTTTATAACACCCAAATAACAACTATCTTCATTCATTACAAATAACCTCGTCCATAAGCAGAATTGATATGTTCTTCTTAGCTCTTTCGGTGCCAATGTCGCCAGTTGACACCATTGAAAACAATGCAGCCCCAGGTCAGATGCCGTCTTTTCAAGGCGGCATCTGATCTGGGACTTCACTGTTTTCAATAGTGTCAAGAATACAGGTTTTTAATATACCTTTACTATTTAGTTTAGAATTACATTTAATATGAAATTCTTATTGCAGACGACACTTTTAAATTTGGCGCCAAAATAGTTAAAACATACATCGGCGTTTGTTGTTGCAAAATTATACAAACCATTACATTCACAAAATTCATAAGCATGCTAAAATGTTATTCTTAGATCTTAAAACGTGTAACATCTAAGTATCAATATTCGAGTCATTGTGTGTCAGTTGCGAGATTCTTGCCATAGTTTCCGAAGCTTAGAATATAGTCAAGATAACAATAAGAATCAGGCAATAATAGGTGTATTACTTCTATAATACCTTAGATTTTATAATAACATTTCTTGCGAAAATAATAGTGTTGTATCATGCTTAATCGGAACGTAGTAAAGTCAAGCAGGCAAAGCCACATATAAGACACAGCCACCACCAAAACACCGATAGACAGCATGGCACACACATATACCCACACACAACCACACACCCAAACGCACACTCACACACGAGATTAACACAGAAAACATCAACAGACACACAAGAACTAGAGACAAACACTCCATACATGAACAAAATCACAAGCACAAAGACGTAAGGCAAACAAAAGGAAGGGTGACAAAGAGAGTACCGCCTAAAGTCTTTAATGAAGGTAATATATGTAGAACTAATAGGACAGTATACATTCTTTCCGCACTGCAGTGAGACTTCACAACCCTTCAGAATTTATTATATACATATAATGTACTTGTATTTGTTGTGGCATATGTGGACGTGATTTCGATGCTTGTTACATTATGAATGTTATTGCAATAATAGGTGCATTTGCGGTCGTTATTACAATCATTGATGGAGTAATGACCATTATTTTCACGTGTGCTCATTTTGCATATATAAAGCGTAAATGTTTAGATGGATAAGTACATATTGCTGTTTATCTTGTCGAGATCATAATTGCCCATGCTTTCTATTTTAATGGTTCAAATCTTTGATCAAGGGTACACCCAGATCGTAAAACTATTTCACTATTACTAGGACTAAGTCAAAACTGTGGTAACTGCATTTCATGATCTTTGCCAAAAACATGTGGAGATTCAAGTGAGACCCCTGATAAATCAGTGCATAAACTGGTTTACAATACAATACGAGTGTTTCATGTGAAAGGAACGAAACTTTAATATTGTCTATTCTTTACAAATAGTAAATTATTTCTTTAATGAATATTCATATGACAAATAAGGAATATTAATTAGATAAGTTTTATAATGACAGGTGAATATAGGATATTTTGACCATTACATCAACTGTAAAGTAAGATCTACGAACAGATACTGGTTAGACAAATGCCACAAGAACAGTGTAATACTGGTTTACTCTATTTGAAAATGTCTTAAAATGCGGGATTACAGGTTTGAACATAAGAATGCATTAAAAAAGAATTGTTACAGTTTATGTACTTTTAGAAACGGTTAAATACCATATGGTACCTGGTGAGCGAGCTGCTGGGGTTCTGAATGACGGAGACCAATTATACACCCTACATGGAACACCGGTCAACATTACGAGAAATGCAAACGGTATCAATAATTATCAATAAACAATACTGTCGTTACATATTAACACTATTAATTTAGTGTATATCATTGTTATAACACAATCAATTATATCGTTATTCGTTTAGTACATATCAGTTATATTCACAATAAATACTATCATTTTTCATTTATAATAATTGCATATTACAAATTAAATATAGGCTTTCAATAAAGGGGATTTGCTTTTATATCAACGAAAACGATAACTGGATATCTAGGTTAGTTAATGAATAATAAAAACCAATGGTTTGTCTTTTATTGAATGTAAAATACATATTCAGATATTTCTCGATTAGATCATACCTGGTGTCTATACAAAATGCTTGGATCCTGATGTTGCATTCACTTGTGGCGTACAGTACAAGCGACCACACAAACTCAGGTGGTACCTTTACCTGGCACTGGAAGGGTTAATGCAGGGCGAATGTTATTTCGAAAGCTCCTCTACTTTCGGTCTGCATTATGCATCGACGTATATGTGTTTCAGGAGTTCAGTGATTAATTCTTAAACCATTCCATCATAGAACCAATCTTTATCAGAATATTTACTAGAGAATGTTCTCGCTCCGATTGAGCAAATGCTCTTTCCATCTCAATAATTTTTAAAAACGTCATTTTTGGAGGCGGCGAAAGGCGTCAATGGGGGGGGATATATTAAATCAATATCGCATTAAACATGTATAGATGTTTTACCCATTCCCTCATATTGACGACTTTTGACGACTCTGTAAAAGTCAGTTTGTGAAACCATTGTTATAAATAGAGCATTTTCTCCTATAGGAGCAAAAGCTCTATTTATCACAATGGTTTCAAACTACAAAATTTTCCTTTTCTCTAGTTAATGCTCCTTTTCGGTAGATTTATTCAGAGAAGTTGTAACTAAATATAGCCTATGAGGTAATGGATTAAGTAGACACTTTAGAGGGGTTCTAATTTAAATTATTTCGAGTGGTTGTTTCTAACAGATTTTGCCAGGAGTAACGGCATCTTTTAACTTGAATTGCAAAGGTTTTAGTATACATGTATCATATTTTTGCAGGAGTATTGTTGTCAAATATGTTTTAACTGTATATGTTTGTATTGTATCATTTTTGTTTCAGGACTGATGGTGAACAATGCACATATAGTTGACGCTAACATCGCTGCCTCTAATGGTGTAATCCATGCCATAGATAATCTTCTGTTCCCAATGGACATGTATGCCGAGCTGGTGCAGCTTTATAACCAATATGACAAAACTACGCCGGCAACGGTTGGTTAAGTGGTCCAGCTTTAATTCATCTACAACACTATATGTAGTAAAGCAGTATACATGTAATTAAATTCTTTGTTTCTGTCATGTGTATGAGGAATCCAATCCATTTGTATAAGGAACCTAACACCTACATAAGCGAGTATACCCAAGGCATTTCAAAGTATATGATGTTTTCATATAAAGAACAGTGATAGTCTCATGTATCGTATCGCTTGCTGACAAAAGCAAAACTACTGTTGATTATAAATTAAACCTCAGAGGGAAAGCAAAGCAAGAAATAATGAGATTTCCTTTTAAAAAACTACGTTTCTTGTCAAACCGATATTATACTCTCAACGCTCCCAATCGTTTCAATTCGGTGATTGATTATCGGCATTCTTTGGATAATTACGGACGAAATGCGAAGGAAAGATCTGAATGGACAAATTTATGTTTTCCGTCTGTGTTTTTTTTTTTTTGTGTTCCATATGCAGCTCTAAATTTTTAGAATATAAAAGTGACATACCTGAGGACTTGGTGATATTTTTAGATAAAAATAACCCTCAAGCCTTTTATCATTTATGACCAAATATTGAAAATGACCGAGTGAACTAGGTTGCTGTTGTTTTACCCTTCTATTCCGTTTGATGTTAGGATATAGACATCAAATATATCAAATTTCAAATGAATATGAATATTGGTCTTTATAGCAGATGGTTACTTAATATAGGGAGACTTTCATGCAGAAAGTTCCCACGTTAACTCTTTCCCTCATATGAACGTGTTTCACGCATTTGCAAAACCGGTTTAAACCCCCGGTGACTTTTGTCACTGACCGTTCCAAGGCGGTACTTCCATCTTCCTCCTATTGTATGTTTGTTTTGTCTTTGTGCGTCTCTTGTTGTTTTTTCTACCCATGTACATTTGCTGTTTCCTTGTGTTGCTGTTCGGGCGAGTGCTTGTTCTGTATGTGGTATTTCCTGCATGACTCATTTTTGTACTTTTATTATCACAACAGTGTTGCTTGTGCCGTGTGGTGGCCGTAAAAAGTCTCCCCGTACACGTAATCGATGTTGTTATCATTCTCTTGCAGGATATGCAAGTAACATACACAACTCTCATTCGCCTCTTACATCATCATAAGTATGTCATGCACCTCGTGGTAGGTGTTGTGTTCACCAACAATTTGATGCACTTGGTAGCTACACTAATGTAATTGACGTGTTGATGAACACAATACAGGTGCCCCTCTATCACTTTCCAATATGAATAAAGTTAAAATACCTCGAATAGAACTAAAAGCTTTAAATATGCAATCTGTGTCGTCTGTACAAGTACCCAGAAATATTTCTAATTTCTCTTCCCTTCAACCTTTTGTTCGTTTAAAACAACTTAATCTTCAGTCGGCTTCATCTTTTCACATACCATCTCTTTCTATTAATAAATGTTTTTTCAATGGACCAAGAGTTGTACTTTCACCTTTAAAATCTGTTATCCAAAATGTTTCTTCTATTCGTAAAAGGTCCTTATGCAGGCGACACAGAGTGTATCCAATTATCCAAAAGTGCTTTGCTAAGAGGTGCATATGTTGTAATAACATTTCTTGTAATTCCACTATAAAATCTACAGTTAATGGTAGAACATTTAATGTCAAGATAAACTCAGACGTTGATTGTACTACTACTAACGTTATTTATGTTTTAACTTGAAACGTGCCTAGTTGCGGTATACAGTACGTAGGACAAACAGGACGTGCTTTGAAAACTCGATTTCGTGAGCATGCATATCAGTGTCGAAATCGTAAACTAAACAATTTTTTATACCAACACTTTCGAAAATCTGGCCATTCTTTTAAAGATGTTTTAGTACAAATTGTTGAGCATATAACATATGATAAGGAGGCGACTAGTAGCTTTAAATCGAAAGCTAGATTTATATCTGAATTAAATTGGATCAAAAAATTGCAAACACCTTTTCCTTTAGGACTGAATGATAATATTTACCAGACTGGAAATATTTCAAAAGAACCAGATATAGATATTTTTTCAATTTTTTCTATTAGAAAACGCAAATCTCGATCGCATGGCATTCGCAAGAATGGTAATATTAAACGAAAATCTCGTTTGAAATTGACTCTTCTTGATCTACATACTTTACGCCTAATTTCGGGTAAACATGCCATGCTTTCTAGACTTTCCTCCTTATCTATATGTTCATTAAAAGAAATTGACGAGCAAGCCGATAAAATTATTTTTCGATCAGATCCTCTCATAGGAACGGCTAGTTTGATACAAAGCTTTACTCTACATGTTCTCAGACCGCACATCGACAAATTATCTGAACACCAAAGATTCTTCTTGAAAATTCCTTTTATTAATAAAGGTATTGATTTTATTGACCTCCAAAGTATTTTTAGAGACAAAAATGTAATTGACACTATTCCTAAATACTTTAAAAATACAGAACCACCTATCATCTGCTACAAATATAACAAACCCATCAGAAATACAATTTTCAACTATAATAAAATTGTGGCCGACCTTAATATTAATGATAATATTCCTGATAATTGAGATTGCGCCACCTCAAAATTTTGCTATTCTCCGGCTGGTCATGTGATTACTGGTAATTTTGAGATAATTAAAGATAAACGTCTACGATCTCTTTTGAATAAAGGTCCCAAATATAGAATACCATCCTTGATAGATTTTAACTCTTGTCGAGTTCAGATTGCGGAGGCTTTACAAAATTTTAGTATTAAATGGTGTCGAAGAGAACATGTTGAGTCTACTGCCCTTTCTTGTTGGAAAAAACTAATTTTTGATATAATTGATAAACGCATTTCCTTTTACAGCTCTAATAAACACCTTCTTCCACCTAAACCTAGAACTTCATTTAGACATCTTAAAAAGGGTTTACAGGATTTCCATTCAAAATACGTTTTTGTTCCTGCTGATAAGGCATCAAATAATGTGATTATTATTTGACGATTACATTATATCGATGTCTTGAAGCAGGAAATTACTAATACCAAGTCATACATTTCAGTTACCACTGACGAAAAGACCATCATTTCAGACCATGTCAAAAAGTGTGAACAATTTGGAACCGATATTAAAATTACACAACATAAACTTCCTACTATGTATTGGTTACCAAAACTACATAAAAAACCATATAAAGCGCGTTTCATTGCAAATTCTAGTTCATGTACAACTACTAAATTGTCTATACTTTTGACTTCTTGTTTAACGAAGGTAAAGGAACATGTAAAATTTTACTGTGATAAGACTTATGAAAATTCTGGAATAAATCTCTTCTGGTCTATTAAGAACTCTTCAGAAGTCTTAAACAAACTTAAGAACAAAAGGTATCTTGCATCCACTGTAAGCACTTACGATTTTTCTACTCTGTACACAACTCTTCCTCATATTTTAATTAAGGATAAGCTTACTAACTTGATCCAGAAAGTATTTGCCCGGGAAAAAACATCGTTCTTGGCATGTAATGCTGAAAAAGCTTTCTTTACTGACGAGCAAATGAAATATTACACCAATTGGACTTGCTCAGAAGTTTGCGAAGCACTAACCTTTCTTTTGGATAACATATTTGTACGTTATGGGAATGCTATATACCGTCAGGTAATTGGTATTCCCATGGGTACGAATTGTGCACCACTTGTCGCAGATTTGTTTTTGTACTGCTATGAGAGAGATTTCATGTTGAGTTTGAATCCTCAATCACAAGAAGATGTTATAAAAGCCTTCAATGATACTTGTCGATATTTGGATGATATTTTTAACTTAGATAACCCTTTCTTTAATGCTCTGATTCCTACAATTTATCCTAAAGAACTCAAATTGAATAAAGCTAACCCGTCCGACAATTATGCAGCGTTTCTTGACCTAGACCTTAAAATTAATAATGGAATGATTTCTTCTAAAATATATGACAAAAGAGATGATTTTGATTTTAATATTGTAAATTTTCCTCATCTTGACGGGGATGTTCCCCGTGCTCCATCTTACGGGGTTTATATATCTCAACTTATTCGTTTTGCTAGAGCTTGTTCATCTATTGACGATTTTAACAGTCGAAATCTCATTTTAACTGAAAAACTGCTTAAACAAGGATATAGATACCATAAACTAAGAAAAACTTTCTCTAAATTTTACTATCGAAATCTCTCGCTTATTGGCAAGTACAAATGTAATCTCAAGGTACTTTTGCGACACGGTATTTCACATCCTGAATTTTATGGTGATGTGATTTACAAACTTCGTAGAATTATTGGACATACCCATTTTCTCACTTTGTTCATCAAATATATAAAACAATTCATTAAAAAGGGATATGATCCTGTATTATTACAACATACTGCATGTTTGGTTGTGAACCCTTTTACAGTTGGCAATCACGCTGGCCTCTTTGCATGTACGCCGACAAGAAAGGTTTAGTACTCTATGAAGGCGACCTCTTAAATCCAGAAATGGAAGGAGAACGTCGGATATCTGTACTATTTCATTTTTGTCGTACCCTTTATTACTTTTCTACAGTTACTCTGTTTGCAGCTCAATCATTGAGTACACTAGCGATAGGTGGATACAGTATGTTCAATTAAATGTTTTTTGTTATACATGCACTTTACCACTGTATTTGCTGTCGCGGTTGTTGTAGATTAGTCGGAGAGGGGATACGTTTATTTACACTGTTTGTCTTTTAGGATGGGGATGGAATAAGGGTGAGGTTGGGCGCCCATAAACCGGTTTAAACCCCCGGTGACTTTTGTCACTGACCGTTCCAAGGCGGTACTTCCATCTTCCTCCTATTGTATGTTTGTTTTGTCTTTGTGCGTCTCTTGTTGTTTTTTCTACCCATGTACATTTGCTGTTTCCTTGTGTTGCTGTTCGGGCGAGTGCTTGTTCTGTATGTGGTATTTCCTGCATGACTCATTTTTGTACTTATAGTAGACCAAGATCAGACGGCTCCTAGGAGCCGTCTGATCAGGGTCTGCACTGTTTGCTTATAAAATTTGATAGATCTGTTTCTTTACTTTCTAAAATGTCTACAATGTTCCACCTTCCATATTTCTTTAAACAAAATTTGTTAATGAATATTCAGTAGGAATTGAAATTTGGAATAAACACAGAACAGGGAAAGGGTTAGGCAGCCATTAGTCTGAAGAGGTTTGCAGTCTTCTAAAATACGGTTTAGATGGGTTTTTACTTTACATGTATCTTTTGAAATGATGATTGTTGGTTCAATTAGACCGTATCGAATATCGCTATCGAACATTGGCATTATGGTTTTGGATGTTGCAATATTGAGGCTAATGTTTTTATATTATAGTAAAACCTAACTAATCCGAACACTCTTCAGATAAGTAACATTGTTGGCAATGAGGACAGGTGACAGGTGAATACAGCTTGGACGTCATACAGAAGGTTCCTCTGGGACTTTCACCCTGTATTGAGCAGCTGTATACCTAAAATGTTTTACATTCTTCCTAACACAAGTAAGGTTTAGCGAGGTTTTAATGTACATTTAAATGAGAATATCGTCAGAGAGATTGCAACAACAGAGAATAACCCAGAGATTGATACTTTTGAAAAAGTTCCAAGCGATTGTCTGGGTAGCAATGCTTTGAAATCATCGTTACCACACGAATATACTTTGTAATAAACTATGATGAACTAATTTGTTATAACGGCATATGATAACAGGAATTACTAGCTATGGCAGAAGTTAGACTCATAAGCAAACAGAGCAGACCTAGATCGGACAGCTCCTACAGGCGCACATTGATGTTACAAAGATTCTTTCAGAGGAGAGTTAACAGTTTGACCGTAAATGTGTGAACTCTTGAAATCTGCTCATATCAGTTGGGATGCAGGGTTACTGGACACGTCATCAGCATATAAAGAGTTTGAAAGTCAAACAGTGAAATATGCTTCGAGACATCCAGCTCTATTGTTTCAGACAAGTGTACTTTCGTGTGCAAAAGGCTTTCCTACT
The DNA here is from genome assembly GCA_963576725.1 of Azorinus chamasolen. Classification (NCBI taxonomy): domain Eukaryota; kingdom Metazoa; phylum Mollusca; class Bivalvia; order Cardiida; family Solecurtidae; genus Azorinus; species Azorinus chamasolen. The sequence continues at coordinate 23,876,248 of OY755242.1, forward strand.
GGTTGGACAGTTCAAACTGACAAGATCCATCTCATATTTCACACCTTTGCAGTACATCGACATTAGAGGGTCCTATGAGAAGCTGTCTCATCAGGGTCTGCGCTGTTTGCTTTTTAGCCCTGGTCAAATGTTCCTATAAATTAACGGATTACGAAGAGTCCTCACTCTGTGTATCCCAGACAATCTGTTTTCTGAATATAGTCTTATGAGACATTGTCTGTTTTAATGACACAGAACCCCAGATTTAAGTGTTGGACAATATGGTATAGAAGTAACACAATAAGGCATTCTTTAAATATATCATCTTATATCTAAGAATACATGTAATATACCAAATAGTAAGCATCGAATTACTTCAACAATACGAATGTTACAAACACATCTGTTAAAGCTTTTCTAAACAAACGATGTCTGGAGAGACAATAGCATTGCACTCTATATAATATCTACTGTTACGACTATAGTATTGCTCAACATATCTACATTGCCATGAGCTATTCAACACAAAGGGATAAATTGGCTCAAACCAGCATTCAGAGAATAATTACGGCATTATCCTTAGCTTGCTGTTATATTACATGTTTCACTTATATCCTACAGCCATTCTATTCTTTCGTTACAGAAGATACACACTCAATCTTTAATTAGTTTTATATTTATGAATAGTAACCTAACTAACATAAGCAACCATACTAGATATACCATTCAACCGTTATGTACTTCCAAAAAGGCATCCAGCTGACATATTTAGCCTGTTGGTTTTTTCTTTTTCCTGTCTTCTTGTGTCTCTTTGTAATTGATATTTTTCTCCTTCATGTTCTTCTATGAACCACATATCTCATTAATTTCTATCTTCTTACAGAGGTCCATATAAAATGCGTAATCGCAAATATTTTCAACAATAGCTCCTTTATTTCTCCACCAAACCCTATAATGTGACTACTCTTTAGAATCGCCCCGAAGGCGATATTCTAAAGTGGTAACAGTATAGGATTTAGTAGAAATATGACGACTTAGGTAATTGGGTACGCACTTTTTGCTGCAGCTCTGATCTTATTACATTCATGCGGCGTCTCATCAGGATTTAAACTTTCAGAAACTCGGTCGAAGTGTCCCAAAAACTTAATCAAATCGGAAGTAGTCAAACTTGCACCAAATCAAAATTGGAGCGTATACATTATTTGTTTCACATAATGCATTTCTAAACAATTCAGCTGATCAATGATAATAGTCACTATTGAACCTTTCATCGCCGAATAGTAAAAATCCTTTTCAAGCGATTATGTTAAAAAGATAAATTGCTCGAAAGGATCTACTGCTTTAGAGCAATTAATCCTTTAGAACATTCATGTTTAAGATTATACAATTAAAAGCTTTTTAAACAACTGAAGAATACGTCGAAATTTACTATGCAGATACAGTAGCACCCTTCTAAAAGGTTAAAATAAAAAATAAATACAATTTACACATATTTCCAGAACAAATTGTATCCAATATACGTCGAAATGCACTGTTTCGTCCGGCATGTTTCAACGAAGAATGAGACTTGCGACAAACCTTGTTTATTTCAATTTACCTGAGCCGCTTCAACCAATAAGTATGATTTGCTTTGCAACTTTGCAATAATTAGGCGGGAAAATTGACGGCGATAGTATAGCATTGTGCTAAATAGCTCAGAGCATGTTTATTTCATACTACAGAATATAGTCCTCTCGGCGCGTCCCGCGCCTTGAGTACTATATTCCGTAGTATGAAATAAAAATGCTCCAACCTATACGTACTTCTAAATCTGTGTTTAATTCCTTTTGAAACTTGCATTTATTTATCTCATTTCATTATTGTAATTAATTATTTAACGGACGACAATTAGAAATTTGGCGCCGAAAGGGTTAAACTTTTTTCCATACATGAATGTTCACGAGGTAAAAGTTTGCGGTACATCAGTGCCCCTTCATGTCCCTACATTAATGGAAAAGGTAGTAAAGTCAAGCAGGCAAAGCCACATACAATACGCAACCACCACCAAAACACCGATAGACAGCATGACACACACACACACACACACACACACACACACACACACACACACACACACACACACACACACACACACACACACACACACAACCACACATCCAAACGCACACACACACACGAAATGAACACAGAAAACACCAAAAGACACACAATAACCAGAGACAAACGTTCCACACATGAACAAAATCACAAGCACAAAGACGCAAGGCAAACAAAAGGAAGGGTGACAAAGAGAGTACCGCCTTGGCACGGTCAGTAGCAAAAACACCACTGGGGGTTTAAACCGGTTTATGGACGTCCTATCCTCACACTTCTCTCAAAGTCACCCTAGCTTTACAAATATTGTAAATAAAGATATCCCCGCTGGACTCAAAAACCACACCCTATTTTATCCAACACATGTTTGTAGATAAGCTATATGGCAATACAGTAAAACTTGTATTCACCGACCATTAAAATTAGGAATAATTCTAGGAGTTTAACCCATTCCCTCATATGCTATATTGAGGCATAACCTCTTTGAAAAAATCTACCGAAAAGGGGCATATGCTAGAGAAAAGGAAAAAGGAAAAGGAACAGTTGTGTAGATTTTTAACCATTGTGATATGGAGCAGATGCTCTATTTATCACAATGGTTTCAAAAGGTGACTTTTACAGAGACGTCAAAAGGCCTCAATATGAGGTAATGGGTTAAAAAGTCGTCAATATGGGGGAATGGGTTAAAAGGCGTCAATATATGGGAATGGGTAAAAAGGCTTCAATATGAAGGAATGGGTTAAAAGGCGTCAATATAAGGAAATGGGTTAAGACAGGTGGTATCTGAATGCGTGAAAAGGGATTTATATGATAGAAATGGTTAAACTTCGAGGGTTTTAAGACAGGTGGTAACTTCGAGCGGGACGAAAGGCCTGTCTGCATAAAAACCCAAGCCCTTAGCGACCTGCATATCTATTCATAGTATGGTCTCTATTGACAGGTACTAGTGTACAGCTGTAAAGCTACCGTTATATTGTCACCATAGGCGTTCGGCTCATGAAATATGTCTAAAATAAGTTAAAATGTCCCTAAATTGACGTTTTGTGACATTTGGAGCCGAAAAAGAAAGTTTAGGGCGTTTTGAGACAAAAAGCTGAAATCTCGTATATTCTATATAAGATCTCTTTTTCTCAAAACGCTCCAAATGTTACAAAACGTCAATTACAGGACATTTTAACTTATTTAGACATATTTCATGAGCCGAACGCCTGTGATTGTAACATAAAAAGTTGGTATTAATAAACAATAGTACATAGTATTCATGACATAAAACCAGCATACAAAAAAGGTAAAACTTAAAACTCAATAGAACCTGTTCTAAGGGGCCATTCATTGACTGAATATAAATGTCTTAAAAACTTAAAGGCAAGTGGTTGCTTAATTCAGGGCAAAATTAAGACAGAAATTTCCCATAGGAGCTATTTGCATTACCTATGACCCGCATTAAACTACCACTTGTCATACAGAGCCAGAATCTGACCCCTTTTGATGGCGGCTTAAGACATGTTCCACTGTACATACATATGTATGGCAGTATTGCAACGTTCACATCATATGTTTCTATTTGCTTCGGATACAGTGGTTAAGGCATAACCTGACTCAATTTTGCAAACATCTTGGATCAAGGCGAGATACTCAAGAGGATGAACTCATAGTGTGCTTAAACAGGATTGTATTTAGGACGGACGTTTAACATTGTTGGCGCCATTTAAATTTCGTCAGTTACATATGGCGTGTTAGGCGTTGCAATATTGTATAAAATATATAAAAAATTATATAAAATATATTATTTTATATATTTATTTTATATATCTATTGTATATTTTATATATTTATTGTCTAAAATATATATTTATTGTATAATTTTATTTATATATTGTATATGGAATCATATTGATATGTATGTTTAATGTACCTGTGATTCAATTATGTTCGCTGTATAATCCTTAACAGGTAAATAAAGAGTATATATATATATATATATATATATATATATATATATATATATATATATATATATATATATATATATATATATACAATAAATATATGAAATTATACAATAAATACAATACATATATAAAATATACCATAAATATATAAAATTATACAATAAATATATTGATTTTGCAACACGCTAAAAATATTTATTGTATATTGACAAATGGGATGTAATCATATTTGCAACGAAGGATCTGATTGGACGGTGAGTCTTAGCATGCTCTGCATCAACGATAGCTGATTCGGTTCTCTTCTGATCACTGAAGTTCAGCAACGTCGAGTCCGGTTTGTATTTTGATGGGTGACCGCCTGGGAATACCGGGTGCTGCAGAATATTTTTTTTTTGTGTGTGTGTTATTCCAAAAACTGTTCATTTCACTACTAATGAATAAAAACAAGTTGCTTATACATTTAAAACTTGTTTTCTGCTGCCGATCACTACGAAAATATCTTAATAAGGCATATTTATCTCGTTTTCAATAGCACTGTGAACAGTTTTATAGTCTTAAACCCTAAACCCTTTGCTCCATGAATATTACGATAAGAATTAAGTTCATCATGAGTGTCAATTAGAATAACTGTTATAATTGCAAATGGACAGAAGAACTTTGGCCATGGCAGAAACTGTAGAACGATATCTGTATTATATGATAAGCAAACAGAGCAGACCCTGGTCAGACAGTTCCTATAGGAGCCGTCTGATCTGGGTCTACTCTAGTTTTATATTTATTGTATATTATATATATATTATATATTTTATGTATAAATTACACAATACATATATATTTTATACAATAAATATAAAACATTATACAATAAATATATATATTATGCAATATTGCAACGTCTGACACGCCATAGCTACAAACAATGTCGTCTGCTTCAAGTATTTGGGTGAATTTTTCCTTCAGTTTCCTCTCTAAAACGTAAAACGAGTTACTCATTTGTATCCAAACTGTTTTCAAAGGTACGAATCACAGGTTGGTCCGTTGCAGAAAGCCATGTGAGTTCTTTTTTAGGCGACTTTATAGGAAAGAAATAATTCGTGTAAGGTCTGAGTATATGAATGTCAAATGGAAAGGTCAGTTACTAGATCATTATAACGACCACTCCGAATTCTTATCTTAACATTCAGCCTTTCTATTTACATTGGACATCCATGGCTCCTAAATATATGGTGGCATATATCTGTAAACACATTCCACACAATCAATATATTGACGTTTTCTTCCATAAATGCACCTTTCTACCTCTTTACAAACAGAGTAGACCCACATCAGACAGCTCTTGTAGAAGCCGTCTGATTAAAGTCTGCTTTGTTTGTTTATGATATAATATGGATAAAAGTACAAAAATGAGTTATGCAGGAAACACCACATACAGAACAAATACTCGCCCGAACAGCAACACAAGGAAACAGCAAATGTACATAACTAGAAAAAACAAAAAGAGACACACAAAGACAAAACAAACATACAATAGGAGGAAGATGGAAGTACCGCCTTGGAACGGTCAGTGACAAAAGTCACTGGGGGGGTTAAACCGGTTTAAGGGCGCCCAACCTCACTCTTATTCCATCCCCACCCTAAAAGACAAACAGTGTAAATAAACGTATCCCCTCTCCGACTAATCTACAACAACCGCGACGGCAAATACAATGGTAAAGTGCATGTATAACGAAAAAACATTTAATTGAACATACTGTATCCACCTATCGCTAGTGTACTCAATGATTGAGCTGCAAACAGAGTAACTGTAGAAAAGTAATAAAGGTTACGACAAAAATGAAATAGTACAGATATCCGACGTTCTCCTTCCATTTCTGGATTTAAGAGGTCGCCTTCATAGTGTACTAAACCTTTCTTGTCGGCGTACATGCAAAGAGGCCAGCGTGATTGCCAACTGTAAAAGGGTTCACAACCAAACATGCAGTATGTTGTAGTACTACAGGATCATATCCCTTTTTAATGAATTGTTTAACACATTTGATGATCAAAGTGAGAAAATGGGTATGTCCAATAATTTTACGAAGTTTGTAAATCACATCACCATAAAATTCAGGATGTGAAATACCGTGTCGCAGAAGCACCTTGAGATAACATTGGTACTTGCCAATAAGCGATAATAAAATTTAGAGAAAGTTTTTCTTAGTTTATGGTATCTATATCCTTGCTTAAGCAGCTTTTCAGTTAAAATGAGATTTCGACTGTTAAAATCGTCAATAGATGAACAAGCTCTAGCAAAACGAATAAGTTGAGATATAGAAACCCCGTAAGATGGAGCACGGGGAACATCCTCGTCAAGATGAGGAAAATGTACAATATTAAAATCAAAATCATCTCTTTTGTCATATATTTTAGAAGAAATCATTCTATTATTAATTTTAAGGTCTAGATCAAGAAACGCTGCATAATTGTCGGACGGGTTAGCTTTATTCAATTTGAGTAAGGTTTCTGTCATGGCCAAAACTTTATATGTCCATATGCTATTAGAACCATTAATCTAAAGAATACTAATAATGTCTGTATTTCTAACGTAAATATTCAAGGAGTAAAGCGTTAAATAAAAATATGTACGTGTGTTAGACATATTACCATGAATATTAATAAGAGGTAAAAATATGGCCTGGGTGTGCCTTCAAGCCATAATGGTACACCTGGTATCATAATAGCCCGAGGGCTTTAGCGCGATGGCTATTCTGACACCAGGTGTGTCATTATGGCTAGAAGGCACACCTAGACCATATTTTGACATTTTTTATTGAATGTCTTTGTACTAGATCTATATGTCACCTATCATTTCAACAAAATCTACCGTCCCAACAAACCACAGAAATAGATCTAGATCTATACTTTAAAAAATGAGGAAATACTAGTTATGCCTTCATGGGGATTCGAATCCCCGACGAAAAATATGTAGATCTAGTCCGACGTAATTTAATCACTAACACTAAAGATGACTAACATTTGATATGACTGCATTGTTTTAACGTATAAAATTTGTTTTGAGAACTTCCAATGGATGACGTGAAATAATGACGTCACAACTGTCATTTTTGAATAATATAAACAAAATTAGGTAGTACCGATCGTTACAAAACAAGAAATTGATTTTTAATAGATTTTGCGATTGTATAAACTTTACAGGTTTCCAGATCTAGGATACGATTTGACAACGACGTCAAACCCCTTTCTCCGGCCATGTTTGAATACATCTAGATCTAGAGCTATGGTGCTAACATCAACGCATTGCACGTGAAAAAGATCGTGGGCCGAGTATGGATAATCTGCACGCCGGGCCATTATGGCTTGGTCACATGACTCCGTAATGACAGTTTTCTACGGCAATTTTGTTACTAGTTATAGTAAGGGTAATTAGATTCATATAATAGCACATGGACACAAGAATGTTTAGCCATGACAGACACTGTACACTCATATGTATTACAGTAAAACCTCTTTATAACGGCCACTAAATTGTATTAATTAGTTGGTATTTAGGATAGGTGGCTACTTAAATCACGGTGAAATTAAAACAGAACGCTCCTATAGGACCGTTCTGTTTTACTTTCACCTTGCTTTAAGCACCCATCTGCCTTTGACACAAAATATTTGACGTAATTTAGTGTCCGTTATGGAGAAGTTTTACTGTATTTTCTTCATTAAATAAACACAAGAGTTTCGAAAAAGTAGAGACACCTTTGCTGCTATTCAGAAGCAATACCCCTATACTCGATGAAAATTCATGTAAGAAATTATGACATATGGTGAATATTAATCGTATTCATTATTATAATAGCACATGAACTCTTATATATTTAGCAATGGCAAAGCTAGTAAACGTATAAATGCAGTTCATATGACGAAACTTTGCCTTGTGTACCGAATGGTAATCAGGTATGCGTCAAATTAGAAAGTGCCCGCCATGCGCTTTGAAGCACCTCCCTCACACATACACCCGCTAGTGGCAAACCAATAGCTCAAACTGTATAATATACTGTTTTAGTGAAACTAGAAACCAAGCAAATATGATAGATGTTTAAATTTGACAGCCACTTTTTTTTTAAATCTCTGTTGTCTTCCGTATCAACTTTTTGGCATATTTTTATACCGGCGAACAAAAGGTAATAAGTTGTTGCATATCATACCAGATATATTCGACATCTGACAAGTCTTGCCGGAATTAGACCAAACTTTCTATTTGTAAACATCTCCAGTACTAAGATAATGATCAGCAATGTCGTCATGTGCTTCACAATAAGTTTAAATATCATATTGTCTACGAGTAAGTTGACAGATATCAACCAGATTGCCTTCGTTCTGTTTCAGACGCGCTGTGTCATGGTTAGTAACAGAATCAATTGTTTAAAATATATATGTTTTAAAGAATGAAAGAATAAATGAATGAATGAATGAATAAATGCAATACTTTTCTATTTTAACGGCGTTAGATCAAATAGTCATGATGACTTATTTACCCTGAGCTTTCAAACAAAAGCATTTCATACAAAGTGCAAAACAGGAGCACAAAAATCTATATGCACAACAAATCAATATATCCAACTTTTCAGAAATAACTCTTTACACTATTTACATTACATTAGCAACATAAACATCCCAAGCAGCCAGTAATTGTATTCCTATGCCGAGTTTTGCTTGACGTTGATGAACCGTTTCCTCAGCAATTCTTCATGCAAAAACTAATGCAATCGTATAGTACTTAGCTAATGTTTTATAATGACACAACCTACAATGGAACTATTACACTGGCAAAACCATGCCATTTCATAAGTAAACAGAGCAGACCCTGATCGCACGGTTCCCACAGGAGCCGTCTGATTTTGTCCACCCTGTTTATAAGTCGTTTAAAGGTGGATATTCACTTTGAAAACATGTTCGCTAAAGACATATGAAAATATGAACTCATGTCCAATTTAGATGAAAGGCATGTGAGCTATGCGAACTACTCTAGAAATTCCTCAAATTCCATTAACAGAAACTAATCGACGTAGTTAAGGTGGTTTTGAAATTGCCTTCGTATAGTTATATTAACCCTTACCCCGTTATGAAACAATAATGTCGTCTTAAATAGGAATCTGGTACAAATTTTACTACAGTAAAACCCCACTAATGCGACCACCAAAAAGAGGTATAATTCTGGGTGCTAGATGCAGGTGGTAGAGCTTTGTGCATTACTTTTATCCTGCATTAAGAAACCACCGGCTTATAAAGACACCTATTGTTATTCATTAAGTGGTCACATAAGAGGGGTTCTACTGTACTTCAAAATCAAACAAAGCTTTGAGAAACTAATGACAAGGTGTCAAACAGCTTAGATCCGTGATGAGGCTTCGATACACAGTGTCTCACCTGGATCGTTGCTGTTTGCAAATGCGAAGCAAGTCGCAAATAGCATGATAATGGATAGGTTCGAATATCTGACACAGTTCAAGCAGCCAAACCTTATCAGTTATTACTGTGGAATGCCACCATGTTGTAACCTTCCGATTGCGATCAGAGAAAATCTTCAGGGCAAACGATGAGGACGGTGTTCAAGTGTATTCTGGTGGCTGCTTTCCTCGGGCTAGTGAAATGTTACGAGGACAAAACTGTGTACCAGTATTTGGTGGACAACGGTTACACAGAATTTGTCAAACTCTTGAATGAGGCAGGGTTACAGAAACAGCTGATTGGACAAGGTTTGTAAATTATGAAAAATGATGTAGGTATTGATAATTAATTATAGCGTATGTTTCCTAATGTAACAGTTTGTTACGTGATGTTGACTATTTACCCAAATACAAATGGTTATATAGAATTCATTAATTCCTTAACACTTTACCTCATGAATATTCATGTAAGTTATAATAATATCATGAATATTACTTAGATTAGATTTTAAGACATAATGAACATAGGAAATTTGGCCATGGCAGAAATTATCTTCAGCGACGGACATGGGAATCTGGTAACTGCTTAATACGGGGTGGGGGATAATGCACAAAAATCCAATAGGAGCTTTCTGTATTACTTTTGACCTGCATTAAGCTACCACGTTTTGATGGTAACCTAACATATGTTCTACTTTATTATTTCAAAAGCAAATAGAGCAGGCCCCAGTACTATCATAATACTTATTGATCGACAATATTAAATGTATCAATTCACAGATAGGGAATTACAGATATCTTAATGGTGGTTACTTGTACATTTTACAGCGAGGTCTCCGCTATCGGCCAAGAAATATTAAATGGCATTTATTTGGTTTCAAAACTCATTGTTCTATTAAAGGTCCTTTCACTGTATTTGCGCCAACAAACGCTGCGCTCTCCAACTTAGATCCAGCGGTGAGTTCCGCCATTGCCAACAACCCTTCGCAAAAGAAGTCCATAGTGAAATACCACATTGCTGCAAACTTCCTACTGGTTCCACAAGTGCATGGCCAACAAAATGTAGGCACAATGGCTGGCCAAAACATCGAGGCATTACATATAGGATCGGTAAGTTATGATAATAATAATCCGTCCTGGTTCAGATCACCGGTTCGATTATGACCCGAGTAAACGCAAATGATACACAAATGTATTTCAATTTTCTGTAAACAAAAGACAAGGTATACATCATAAGTATAATTTGAACTGCATTTACACTGACGTATATTTTGGTTTAAGTTCCACCTATGTTACTTATGCATTGAAACCTATTTGTCACATATTATATTTAGTCAACTTGTCCAAATTAGGTTTTTGTTGTTCATCGCAAGCAAACAATATACTGGTATAAATTACTAACATTTATGGGTTTAACAAATAGTCTTGTCCCTGATCGGACGGTTTTTTCAAGAGCCCCATGATTGCGGTCAAGCCTATTTGCTTCTTCCAATATAGGGTCAAAACCGTGTTGGTCATTTCCAAACCATTGACGTGGGAGTAAAAGTATTAAACTACAATACAATTTGAGTTAACATTAGACTTTCTGTTGATGTATTCAATGTTTTGAATTTGATATTTAGATGGCAACCACCTATCTATAAGACCTTGATTTATGCCTATTCTGGTGATAGCATTACAGTACAGCCTGCCGAAGCGGTCATTCATTTATTGAACACATGAATCTTAAAAAGTAGGCGGTTGCTTAATTCAGAGTATAGGTAATGCAGAAAGCTCCTATAATTTTGACCTGCATTAAGAGAGTTGGTGTGTTTTGAATTAATGTTACCTACGATTAGAATAATAAGGTGTTATAAGCCCAACACTAAAATGAAGTGGTATAAACCACTCTTTCTAGCACGTCTCTTTAATTCTTTCCAGTTATGTTTCATTAAGGGAACAATAACAGTACCTACAATCGCCGCAAGTAATATGGCTTTTACATGTTTCGTGTAAATAAAATACCTTCGTCGAAATCCATTGACCTTCTGACTTCCACTAGTTCTGGATAATGAAATGGACGTACTGTATTTTAATTCTGCAGTCACTGATTCTCAACAACGTCACCCATGTTGATAACGCCCCAAACAACGACATCATCTGCAACAATGGTATCGTGCAGCCCATCGACAAACTCCTGATTCCTCCTGTGTTCGGAACTGACGACATCGCTTCAGTCCTCATCGAGAGGGACGACCTGTTCCAGGAATTTTTCATGTCAATCCTTCTTACAAATATGACGTCGTACTTTAAAAGTAAGTGCAAGAACAGCGTCCTCCAATTTCTCAACAGCGCTTGTTTAACCCATTGTCTCATAGGCTTTATCTAGATGCAACCATTTTTAATAAATCTACCAAAAAGGAGCATTAGTTAAAGAAAAGAATGTTTTTAGAATTTTGTAGTTTGAAACCATTGTGATAAATAGAGTATGTGCTTCTATAGGATCTATTTATCACAATGGTTTCACAAAGTGACTTTTACAGAGTCGTCAAAAGTCGTCAATATGAGGGAATTGGTTAAATATACTTAATGAATTGAGTTTTTTGGATTGTTTCTATTTACTTGATAAATATTTATGTCAGAATATTTATTGGCTATTTTTATAATAGTAAATGAATACAGGAAATGTCGTAGCCTTAACTGAATAAGCAGATGTGTATAATTTTCGTTAGATCCTGATCAGACGAGCCATATAGGAACTGTCTGGTCTGGGTTGATACTGTTTGCAAAGAAAGAAATGATTGTAGAGGAGTGAACACGTCCAAACGTAGGCTGCATAAACATGCAACAACTTGTAACTGATTTTGGTTTACTGATATGCCTTATGTGATTGCAAAGCTTATTTCGAATTAACCTCTAGTGTGATAACAGATATATAATGGATCTCTAAAACCAAACCAAAACAACGAAGCACGACTGATGAAAAAGTCGGATAGTTTCAAAACAATCGTCTCATGATTTTAAAAGTGGAATACTGTTTAAAAGTACTTGGTCTAGTCCGGCTTTGCGCATATTGTCATAATTTCTAAAAACAATATCAAAAACCAAATACTGCAGACCTTTTTCAAATACCCATTTCATGATTCCTCCGATCTTGCTCTAGACTGTTTGATGTTGTGTATTGTATCGTTTCGTTCATTACTTATGTTTGTGTATGACTGGGGTTAATTTATTACGGAAAGAACATCAATAAGTAACTACTTAACCCATTTGTGCCATACGGCACGTCTGATCAGAGTCTACATTGTTTGCTGATTAATAATATAAAACAAAACGAAATTGAATATTTAGACCAGGCATTCCTTATATCAAAAATGGACTAATCTTATATATAAACAAGGAAGAACCCACTGGGCGCAAATGGGTTGATTAATGAATATTATTGAGACAGGTAGTTGTTAATACAGAACGTAAGTAATGGACACCAACACGCCAACGCATGTGTTGCATTTCATCCGTTCTGCATTCAGCTACAATGTGTCATCTGTCTTAAGGACCAACCCTTATATATTTCATTGGGTTTCACTTTAGAGAAGACTTGCATATATTGCACTTAAATATACTAGACGAATATTACATGTATGTTCATAATTTATTTTAGGTGGGGAATACACACTTTTTGCACCGATAGATGCTGCATATGGGGAGGCCTACAAAGGCATTTTGGGATCTCACATTCCTCTTCAGAAGAGAGTAGAAATTTTCAAAGGTACATTAACTGCGATCTAGTTCGTTTATAACACCTAAATAACAACGATCTTCATTCATTACAAATAACCTCGTCCATAAGCAGAATTGATATGTTCTTCTTAGCTCTTTCGGTGCCAATGTCGTCAGTTGACACCATTGAAAACAATGCAGTCCCAGGTCAGATGCCGTCTTTTCAAGGCGGCATCTGATATGGGACTTCACTGTTTTCTGTATTAATTCATCCCAAACATACAGGTTTTTAAAAACAAATGTTTTATTAATATACCTTTACTATTTAGTTTAGAATTACATTTAATATGAAAATCTTATTGCAGACGACACTTTTAAATTTGGCGCCAAAAGAGTTAAAACATACATCGGCGTTTGTTGTTGCAAAATTATACAATACATTACATTCACAAAATTCATAAGCATGCTAAAATGTTATTCTTAAAACGTGTAACATCTAAGTATCAATATTCGAGTCATTTATGTGTGTCAGTTGCGAGTTTCTTGCCATAGTTTCCGAAGCTTGGAATATAGTCAAGATAACAAAAAGAATCAAGTAATAATATGTGTATTACTACTATAATACTTTAGATTTTATAATAACATTTCTTGCGAAAATAGTAGTGTTGTATCATGCTTAATGGAAACGTAGTACAGTCAAGCAGGCAAAGCCACATACAAGACGCAGCCACCACCAAAACACTGATAGACAGCATGGCACACACATATACCCACACACAACCACACACCCAAACGCACACTCACACACGAGATAAACACAGAAAACATCAACAGACACGCAAGAACTAGAGACAAACACTCCACACATGAACAAAATCACAAGCACAAAGACGTAAGGCAAACAAAAGGAAGGGTGACAAAGAGAGTACCACCTTAAGTCTTTAATGAAGGTAATATTATGTAGAATATATAGGACAGTATACATTCTTTCCGCACTACAGTGAGAATAATATACATATAATACACTTGTATTTGTTATGGCATATGTGGACGTGGTTGTGATGCTTGTTACATTATGAATGTTATTGTAAACACGTACATTTGCGGTCGTTATTACAATCATTGACGGAGTAATGACCATTATTTTCATGTGTGACCATTTTGCATATATAAAGCGTAAATGTTTATATGGATAAGTACCTATTGCTGTCAATCTTGTCGAGACCATAATTGCCCATACTTTCTATTTTTAAGGTTTAAATCTTTGATCAAGGGTACACCCAGATCGTAAAACTATTTTCACTATTACTGGGACTAAGTCAAAACTATGGTAACTGCATTTCATGATCTTTGCCCAAAAAATGTGGAGATCCAAGTGAGACCCCTGATAAATCAGTACATAAACTTGTTTACAATACAATACAAGTGTTTTATGTGAAAGGAACGAAACTTTAATATTCTCTATTCTTTACAAATAGTAAATTATTTCTTTAATGAATATTCATATGACAAATAAGGAATATTAATTAGATGAGTTTTATAATGGCAGGTGAATAGAGAATATTTTGACCATTACATCAACTGTAAAGTAAGATCTACGAGCAGATACTGGTTAGACAAATGCCACAAGGACAGTGTAATACTGGTTTACTCTATTTGAAAATATCTTAAAATGCGGGATTACAGGTTTGAACATAAGACTGCATTAAAAAAGAATTGTTAACATTGATGTACTTTTAGAAATCGCTAAATACCATATGGTACCTGGTGAGCGAGCTGCTGGGGTTCTGAATGACGGAGACCAATTATACACCCTACATGGAACACCGGTCAACATTACGAGAAATGCAAACGGTATCAATAATTATCAATAAACAATTCTGTCGTTACTTGCAATACATATTAACACTATTAATATAGTGTATGTCATTGTTACAATACAATCAATTATATCGTTATTCGTTTAGTACATATCAGTTATATTCACAATAAATACTATCATTTTTCATTTATAATAATTGCATATTACAAATTATTACAAATTAAATATAGGCTTTCCATAAAGGGGATTTGCTTTTATATCAACGAAAACTATAACTGGATATCTAGGCTAGTTAATGAATAATAAAAACAAATGGTGTGTCTTTTATTGAATGTACAATACATATTCAGATATTTTTCGATTAGTTCATACATGGTGTCTATACAAAATGTTTGGATCCTGATGTCGCATTCACTTGTGGCGTACAGTACAAGCGACCACTCAAACTCAGGTGGTACCTTTACCTGGCACTGGAAGGGTTAATGCAGGGCGAAGGTTATTTCGAAAGCTCCTCTACTTTCGGTCTGCATTATGCATCTACATATATATGTTTCAGGAGTTCAGAGATTAGTTCTTAAACCATTCCATCATAGAACCAATCTTTACCAGATCATTTACTAGAGAATGTTCTCGCGCCAATGGAGCAAATGCTCTTTCCATCTCAATAATTTTTAAAAACGTCATTTTTGGAGGCGTCGAAATGCGTCAATGGGGGAATATATTAAATCAATATCGCATTAAACATGTATGGATGTTTTACCCATTCCCTGATATTGACGACTTTTGACGACTCTGTAACAGTCAGTTTGTGAAACCATTGTTATAAATAGAGCATTTGCTCCTATATGAGCAAAAGCTCTATTTATCACAATGGTTTCAAACTACAAAATCTTCCTTTTCTCTAGTTAATGCTCCTTTTCGGTAGATTTATTCAGAGAAGTTGTAACTAAATATAGCCTATGAGGTAATGGGTTAAGTAGACACTTTAGAGGGGTTCTAATTTAACTTATTTCGAGTGGTTGTTTCTAACAGATTTTGTCTGGAGTAACGGCGTCTTTTAGCTTGAATTGCAAAGGTTTTAGTGTATCATATTTTTGCAGGAGTATTGTTGTCAACTATGTTTTAACTGTATATATTTGTATTGTATCATTTTTGTTTCAGGACTGATGGTGAACAATGCACATATAGTTGAAGCTAACATCGCTGCCTCTAATGGTGTAATCCATGCCATAGATAATCTTCTGTTCCCAATGGACATGTATGCCGAGCTGGTGCAGCTTTATAACCAATATGACAAAACTACGCCGGCAACGGTTGGTTAAGTGGTCCAGCTTTAATTCATCTACAACACTATATGTAGTAAAGCAGTATACATGTAATTAAATTCTTTGTTTCTGTCATGTGTATGAGGAATCCAATCCATTTGTATAAGGAACCTAAAGACAACACCTACATAAGCGAGTATACCCAAGGCATTTCAAAGTATATGATGTTTTCATATAAAGAACAGTGATAGTCTCATGTATCGTATCGCTTGCTGACAAAAGCTAAACTACTGTTGATTATAAATTAAACTTCAGAGGGAAAGCAAAGCAAGAAATAATGAGATTTCCTTTTAAAAAACTACGTTTCTTGTCAAACCGATATTATACTCTCAACGCTCCCAATCGTTCCAATTCGGTGATTGATTATCGCATTCTTTGGATAATTACGGACGAAATGCGAAGGAAAGATCTGAGGGGACAAATTTATGTTTTCCGTCTGTGTTTTTGTTTTATTTTGTGTTCCATATGCAGCTCTAAAATTTTAGAAAATAAAGGTGACATACCTGAGGACTTGGTGATATTTTTAGATGAAATAACCGTCATGTCTTTTATCATTTATGACCAAATATTGAACATGAGCGAGTGAACTAGGTTGTTGTTGTTTTACCCTTATATTCCTTTTGATGTTAGGATATAGACATCAAATATATCTAATTTCAAATGAATATGAATATTGGTCTTTATAGCAGATGGTTACTTATTATGAACGTGTTTCACGCATTTGCAAACATAGAAGACCAAGATCAGACGGCTCCTAGGAGCCGTCTGATCAGGGTCTGCACTGTTTGCTAATAAATTTTGATAGATCTGTTTCTTTACTTTCTAAAATGTCTGCAATGCTCCACCTTCCATATTTCTTTATTACTATTTTGTTTATGAATATACAGTAGGAATTGAAATTTGGAATAAACACAGAACAGGGAAAGGGTTAGGCAGCCATTAGTCTGAAGAGGTTTGCAGTCTTCTAAACATATGGTTTAGATGGGGTTTTACTATACATGTATCGTTTGAAATTATGATTGTTGGTTCAATAAGACCGTAACAAATATCGAACATTGGCATTATGGTTTTGGGTGTTGCAATATTGAGGCTAATGTTTATATATTATAGTAAAACCTATCTAATCTGAACACTCTTCAGATAAGTAACATTGTTGGCAATGAGGACAGGTGACAGGTGAATACAGCTTGGACGTCATACAGAAGGTTCCTCCGGGACTTTCACCCTGTATGGAGCAGCTGTCTACCTAAAATGTTTTACATTCTTCCTAACACAAGTAAGGTTTAGCGAGGTTTTAATGAACATTTAAATGAGAACATCGTCAGAGAACAACCCAGAGATTGATACTTTTGAAAAAGATCCAAGCGATTGTCTGGGTAGCAATGCTGGTTGCTTTGAAATTACCGTTGTCACACAAATATACTTTGTAAGAAACTATTGATTAACTAATTTGTTATAACGGCATATGACAACAGGAATTACTATCCATGGCAGAAGTTAGACTCATCAGCAAACAGAGCAGACATAGGTCGGACAACTCCTACAGGCGCACCTTGATCTAGGTCTACTCGATGTAATATGTGAAACATTGCAATCTGCTCATATCAGTTGGGATGCCGAGTTACTGAACACTTCATCAGCATATAAAGAGTTTGAAAGTCAAACAGTGAAACATGTTTTGAGGTATCCAGCTCTATTGTTTCAGACGAGCGTACTTTCGTGTACAAAAGGCTTCCCTACTGGTTGGACAGTCACAACTGACACGGACTATGGATTTAACTATTTATCTCATATGCACGCTGTTCTTTTCACGCCTTTGCAGTATATCGACATTAGAAGGTCCTATGAGAAGTTGTCTCATCAGGGTCTGCGCTGTTTGCCTTTTGGCCATTTTCAAAAGTTCCTATAAATTAACGGATTAAGAAGAGTACTCAATCTGTGTGTCAAAGACAATGTGATTTATGAAAATAGTCTGTTGAGACATTGTCTGTTTTAGTACCACAGCGTTGGACAATAAAATATTATGGTATAGAGGTACCACAATAATGGATTCTATAAATATATCATCTACGAATATATGTAATATACCAAAGAAATAAGCATCGAATTACTTCAACAATACGAATGATACATACACATCTGTTAAAGCTGTCTCCTGTCTAGAGAGACAAGAAAAGAGCATTGCATTCTATATAATGTCTACTGTTACACAAAAAGTGCACACTTGCAAATATAGTATTGCTCAACATATATACATCACCATGAGCTATTCAACACAAAGGGGTCAATTGGCTCAAACCAGCATTCAGAGAATAAATACGGCATTATCCTTAGCTTGCTGTTATGATACATTTTTCATTTACATCCTATCAGCCATTCTATTCTTTCGTTACAGAAGATACACACGCATGACAATCTTTAAGTAGTTTTATATTTATGAATAGTAACCTAACTAACATAAGCACCCGTACCAGATATACCATTCAACCGTTATGTGCTTCCAAAAAGGCAATCAGCTGACATATTTAGCCTGTTGATTTCCTCTTTTTCCTGTATTCTTCTGTCTCTTTGTGATTGACTTGTTTCTCCTTCATGTTCATCTATGAACCTCATATCTCATTTAATTTCTATCTTCTTAATGAAGGTCCATATGAAATGCGTAATCGTAAATATTTTCAACAATAGTTCCTTTATTTCTCCACCAAACCCTATCATGTGACTACTCTTTAGAATCGCCTCGATGGGAAAACTCTAAAGTGGTCACAGTATAGAATTTAGTAGAGAAATGACGATTTGGGTATTTGGGTACGCACATTTTTCTGCAGTTTTGGTCTTATTACATTCATTCGGTGTCTGATCAGGATTTAAACTTTCAGACACTCGGTCGAAGTGGACCAAAAACTTAATCGAATCGGAAGTAGTCAAAATTGTACCAAATCAAAATTGGAGCATACATTATTTGTTTCCCAACGGAATAAGGGTTAAACCTAACAACTGTACTTAAGTAACATTTCATCACGATCTAAGATTGGCCGAGATAAGATGATGGTCAACCTTTTGACCATTGTATTGTGTGGACATTCTGGACGATCCCGGCACGTGGACATATCCAGACGATCGCCTAGACCTGCTACAACTAGAAATGGCCAAACTTTACAGCTTTCTTTTAAGCTTCGCTATCCTTGGGCTTGTTAATTGTTACATTGACAAGACCGTCTATCAATGGCTAGTGGACAATGGTTACTCAAGTTTTGTACAGCTCATTGGAGAAGCCAATCTAAAGACAACGCTTACCGGCAAAGGTTTTTGTTTTATACTAAACTCATATTTTGCATGTCCCTCGACTGTTTAGCTTGTTGTTCACTATCTTCAATTGTGTGTATCTAGTTATGGGTTCTCAATATTATATGACGCGCTTTAAGTCCTAATGACACTGTGAAATATTTTATCTGCTGATTGTTTTCTGAAATCTGAAATGTTAAAGCTTTAAAGTACCCGTTACTCGATCAGCTTAGATTCTGACGCCGAACGTTTTACTGTTTCAGCTAGTTCAGCACTGGTTGCAAATGTCTGATAGAGCTTAACGCAGTGATGACTATTTTTACTTTTACAGTAACATATTAAAAATAATGTGCATATTTTCAAAGAACCCACAAACGTCTAATTTTTTAAATACATATTCCGTGATTACATTTGAAAGTGATAATTCCAGAGATATCTAGTGTTTATGTATATCTAGTGTTTATGATTATCTGGTGTTTATGTATGCATTTAACGGGCCTCAATGCAGAACAAAAATAATCAAACATTGTTTCAAATGAGCTTTTGTCGTTACTTCAAGTTTCATTTAAATTACGCTGCCACCTTCTTTATCTTTTTACCTTGGCAATATTCATTTAACCCTTTTCTTCATATAAAGGTATTTTCACGAATTTGCAAAAAGAGTATACCAGATCAGACGGTTCCTATAGGGGCGTCTAATCAGATTGTGCCCTGTTTGCTTATGGAATTTAAACAAATTGATTTGTAAATTTCTAAAATAACTACAGTGTTCAACCTTCCATATTCCATTATAACTATTTTGTCCATGAATATTCGGTAGGTATTGAAATTTCAAATAAACTTAGAACTGGGAAACGATTAAGCAGATTAATCGTACATCTATTTAGCATTATGATAAGTAAATGGGTTTTTTCTTTACATTTACACAATAATTACTTGCTGCAGATGATTTGTCACAGAATAACGTCAAATAGTTACGTAACTATGTTCCTAATGAGTATCCATTTAACAATTAGTAACAATTAGTTCCACCAGGAACAATTATTATCTTGAGTTTTGATAATGTTACAGTAGAACCCCTCTAATGAATAAACATGGGTGTCTTTATAAGCAGGTGGTTGTTTAATGCAAGACAAAAGTAATGCAGAAAGCTCCTCTAGGAGCTTTCTGCATTACTTTTGTCTTGCATTAAGCTACCACCTGCATCTATCAGCCATAATTAAACCTATGTTAGGTGGTCGCATTAGCGGGGTTTTACTGTATATAATCACGTGATTGATACAGTAGACTCATATCTCATATGTAATTCCATAGTAAACAGAACAATAGTTTGAGTAGGCGGTTTCTATAGGAGCCTCTGTTCCGGGTCTACTCTGTTTGAATAGAGGATTTTTACGGAAACTGACATGGCTATAACAAAGATGGTATTTACAATTTGGTTAGCTCAAATCATTTATCATATTCATGTTTACTTGAACCTGATTTATGACTGGAAACAATGTAAAAGGCGAATCACATTTAAACTATTTATTAACTTGTGTCTGATATGGACCATTTATGTCAATGATTTTGAGGATATTTTGAAACATTCTCATCTCTATATTTACTGCACTAGTATATATTATGTTAAAAGATGTTTGCAAGGGTCATTAGTGGCCCGTTTCCATCTCTGAAAGGTCAATGCAGGGCGAATGCTATGATACTCTTACGTGAACCTACTGTAATGCTTTTCTGTCTGCATTAAGTAGTCATCTGCTTGTTAAGTATTTACCTAATATATGTATAATATATACAAAGGAATTAGTGCATAAACTAAAGTAAGATCCGTATGATTCTCTACGCAAACAGAGTAGAGACCTGATGAGACGGGTTCTATATGAGCTGTCTAATATGGGTCCATCTTTGGCATATACAGTAGAACCTTTCTTAAGGGAACAGTGCTCTGATTATGGGTCTGTAAGACAGGTGGTGGCTGAATACAGATCAAACGTAATGCAGAATGTCTTGTAGGAGCTTTCTACAGAAACACCTCTCTATAACGACCACTACATACATCAAGTATTTTGTGTTAAAAGCAGGCGGTTGCTTAAAGCAAGGTGAAATTAAAACAGAACACTCCTATAGGAGCGTTCTCTTTTACTTTCACCTTGCTTTAAGCAGCCACCTGCCCTAAATATCAACTAATTAAACAACTTAGAGGCCGTTATAGAGAGGTTGTACTGTAAATTACTTTTTCCCCTGTATTAAGCAACCACCTGCTTGTTAAGAGTCCTGTGTCCTTTTTATATAATGTCGCTTAAGACAGGCTCTACTGTAATTCAAAAGGCGTTTGTGTCAGATAAATGGTTAATACGTCAGTAAGTACAAATTGCATGTAGTGGAGTGGGCTCATTTTATGTATCATCCGAAATCTATCAATATTCCTCTACTATATATACCCTATAGTATATACAAACATACTATATGTATGTTTTTTCTTTTCAGGACCATTCACCGTTTTTGCGCCTAGTAATACTGTCCTAGGCCAGTTGACCCCAGACACAATGGCTATCCTTGCCCATAGCCCAGCTGAGAAAATCGCTCTTATAAAATACCATGTTCTAGATGAACTCGTCTTGGTGCCACAATTTAGTGGGATGCAGAGCTTTAGCACATTGGAAGGACAGGATATTGAAATCTGGCATATTGGACCGGTAAATGCAAATTTTACTTTCAGTTTTGGCGTTCAGCACGAAACGAGCCATTTTGTGATAAACTGCGAAAGCTGTTTGGATACAGATGAGACGCCGAGTATCATGGCGTCGTCATAAGTGGCGGCTTAACCCTTCGCTTGCTGAATTTTGAAACACATTTCTCCTTCTTAACCCATGTCCTGTTGTATAATTACATATATCTTCAGTATGTACAAGTATTGCGCTGTGCAATCACTGCTATGGAGTGCACTGGTTGCACAATCAACTTGTAAATAGTGCAGACCCTGATGAGACAGCTCCTGCAGGAGCTGTCTCATCTGGGTCTTCACTATTTACAGGTAGGTATATTGACGCGAATAGCAAGCGAAGGGTTAAATAATTTAAAGGAAATTAGAGAAATTGTTAAATAAGAAAAATGATAAAATGTATCTGTAACATTTTCATCAAACGTTCTGGAAATGGCGAATTGTCTAACGGCGTATACGGTTTGAAAATGAATATATTCGATACAATGTCGATATATTAAACTCTTATTCAAACTAAAGAAGCATTTAACTCGTAAACTGATGCATGCTATGTGTCCTTAAAGGGGACATAGGCAGAAGGTGTAGATCCATATCATAGGACTCATAACATATGCATAACCAGTAGACTACCTCCGTCCCACACATGTGACATATGCAAACAGTGCATACCCAGAAAAAAAATACCTCCTGCAGGAGTCCTCAGGGTCCAAGGTTATAAAACGTCTGATTGGTAAGATGCTTGAGAATAATCTCAGACTCAAGCTAAAAGTTTTATAACCTCGGGTCCTGATCAGAGTTCAAACTGTTTGTTCTACTAATAAATGACATTCGTTTTCACAGTCATATAGTTGCTTAACATTAACACCTTACGAGCAAAATAGAAGTGTTCCAAAGTTCCATTTTGACGAGTGTACCATATATGGAAGTAAAGAAAACTGAAAGGATAAGTTACCATCCTAATTTAATCAAATAATGCTAAATACAGAATGTTGTATCACTGTTTCTTCTTACTGTATTGTGCAATCACGGACTGTTTGAACATTACTGTGTATGTAGCCATTGGCTCAATTCTGACCAATCAAAAGCTTGAGAACAAACTCAGACTCAACTAAAAAGCTTTATAAGCATGGACCCTTGTTTCTTCTAGTCATTAATTCTGAACAACGCCTCTCGCGTGGACCCAACTCCTAACAACGACATTGTCTGTAGTAACGGCGTCATACAACCCATTGACAAGGTGCTCATGCCGCCCGTGTTTGGGGGAGACAACATTGCTGCGGTGTTGATAGAGAGGGATGACCTGTTCCAAGACTTTATGATGTCTATCATGATATCCAATATGACAGCCCTCCTTGAATGTAAGCACTTTTAAACCTATTAGAGTACTGAACAAAATTTAGTTGATGCATAAAATAGTGCATTCCAATGTGTGAGACAGGTTTATGAGACAGGTTGGTGAGACAGGTTGATGAGACATATTCAATAAAACGGAGTCTGCAATTTTCGTTTTTAACATTGCTACTTTTGCTTTCAAATGACATCTTACTTACAGAATTTGTTTCAAGCTTTCAAGAAACTACTGACCAATCGTCTCAAACATCTTAGATCCGATGAAACGTCGAGTTACATGCACTCATCTTGGCCCAAACGTCGAGTTACATGCACTCATCTTGGCCCAAACGTCGAGTTACATGTACTCATCTTGACCCAAGCTATTTGCGAATGTCAGTCAGTATCCATGCTTATAAAACTTTTAGTTGAGTCTGAGCTCTTTGGCTCAAATCTGACCAATCAAAAGCTTGAGAACTCAAAATCTGACTAATCGAAAGCTTGAGAATGAACTCAGACTCAACTGAAAAGTTTTATAAGCATGGACCCAGATCGTAAAACCCTTTACTCCATAAATACAAACATAGAATACCCAGATCAAACGGTTCCTTTAGGAGCCGTTTGATGAGGTTCTGTTCAGTTTACTCAAGTATATAATATAGATATGATTCTACATTTTCTGCCATGGTCAAAACTTCCTGTGTCCATGTGATGCTATAACAAATATTCTATTTGATATTCATGATGTAATTATTTATTACATGAATATCAATTGGGTAAAGGGATAAGAAATATGCGAAAAAATATTCTAAACATTTTAAAGCACATTATCTGAGTATAGTCAATTAGCTACTGACCAACGTATCTAACTCATTAACATAATATGTATATTCACAATGCCACTATACCACTGCTGCTTAATACTGTAAAACCTATTATAAGCGACCACTGACTGAATATACATGAAAGTCCTGAACTTCAGGTGACTGCATAATGCAGACCAATCGTTTTGTATTTAGCTACTATCTGGCTAAAATGCAAGAATTATATTTTTTGGACAATATTTGAAGCAGTTGTTATAGAAACTTTGTACTCTATGTAGATCATATATGTCGACCATAAACTTTACAATAGACCCTACGTTCCATACCACTGACAAATGTAGGAAGACTAAATGTAAGAAGACTAAATTAATAGTTCAGTACTTATTATGAAATGTAACAAATACTCCTGAAGCTTTCAGTGTTATGTTGGTGTTATAATGCATATGTATGTACAGTATACGTCTCAATAATGACCACAAAATAAGGACACGTTATACATCTTTAACCCATTACCTCATAGGCTATTTTTAGATACAATATATCTAAATAAACTTACCGAAAAGGAGCATTAACTATAATAGAAAAGGAAAAAAAATAGAATTTTGTAGTTTGAAACCATTGTGATAAATAGAGCATTTGCACCTATAGGAGCAAATGCTCTATTTATCGCAATGGTTTCACAAAGTGACTTTTACGGAGTCGTCAAAAGTCGTCAAAATAAGGGAATTGGTTGTTAGCTTGGTAAGTAACAAAAATTAAACCGAAAGATCAGTGGACGAGAAACCGATGCAGAAATGTTTCAATAGAGTTCTCTTTATCACTTTTGTTCTGCATTAAGTAATGAGCTGTTTTGACAGGTACCCATCTGTGTTAGTTTAAAGGCCGCGTTAGAGTTGTTCTGTTGTTTCTATCCAGCTGGCGAATACACACTCTTTGCTCCAATTGACGCCGCCTATGCAGAATTCAAGAAGGATCTATTTTCTCAAGGCGTGCCTGCCTCAACTCGATACGCTGCATATAGAGGTAGGTCAAACAAAGTCCTATATCTACTAGCATGTCGTCAGCAAAATTAGTACAAATATTGATGTACACTAGTTTATGCCTCTACACACCAGCGATATAGTTCGCTAACATTGATAAATCGGCGTAAATTCCGATACAAACCAAACCAAACCAAACTATAAGTTCCGTATCCGTTATATATTTCACTCATCAGATTCGTTCAATCTTTTGAGAAACTATTGATCAAGTGTCAAACAGCTTGGACCCTGATGAGACGCCGAGTTAATCGGTGTCTCATCCGGATCCAGACTGTTTGAAAATGCCAATCAGTCGCGTTTAACAGGATTCTGTATAGCATAACAGCCGTTCCATGCATTGTCATGTTGTTTGTTTTATAATAAGACTTATATTTTCAGAGATACTGAAATATCACATGGTGCCAGGCCGGAGAACAGCGTCCATGCTCGTGAATGGCCAGACTCTCTTCACCCTCCATGGTCTTCCACTCAACGTCACAGTAATGACGTCAGGTATACATTCACATCCATTTTCTCACTTTGTTCATCAAATGTGTTAAAAATCATGAAAAAGGGATATGATCCTATAGTATAACAGCATACTGCATGTTAGGTTGTCAACCCTTTTACAATTGGCAATCACGATGGCCTCTTTGCATGTACGCCGACAAGAATGGTTTAGTACTCTATGAAAGCGACCACTGAAATCCGGAAACGGAAGGAGGACGTCGGATATCGGTACTATTTCGTTTTTGTCGTACCCTTTATTACTTTTCTATAGTTACTCTGTTTGCAGCTCAATCATTGAGTACAATAGCGATAGGTGTGTACAGTTAGTCTCACTTAAATGTTTTCGTTTTACATGCACTTTGCCACTGTATTTGCCATCGCGGTTTTTTTTTTTTAGTTTAGTCGGAGGGGGGGGTACGTTTATTTACACCGATTGTCTGTTAGGGTGGTGATGCAATAAGTGTGAGGTTGGGCGCCAAAAAACCAGGTTTAACTCCCCACCCCCACCCCCGACAGTGACTTTTGTCACTGAACGTTCCAAAGCGGTACTTCCATCTTCCCCCTATTGTATGTTTGTTTTTTCTTTGTGCGTCTCTTTATGTTTTTGATAGTTATGTACATTTGCTGTGTTTTCTTGTGTTGCTGTTCGGTCGGCTGTTTGTTCTGTATGTGGTGTGTCCTGCATGACTCATAGTTGTACTTTTACACTAGTATGAATAGTTCGTCGACCAACATCCCGTTTTAGTACTATTATTATTATTGATATCATCATCCAGAGTACCATTACTTATTATTATTATTAACAGTGGTTATAGTAGTAGTAGTAGTAGTAGTAGTAGTAGTAGTAGTAGTAGTAGTACTAGTCGCAATAGTAGTAGTAGTTGTACGCCACTTATCCGTGACAACATTTGCAAACAGATTAGATATACTCATCCGTTAGTTATTATATACTATAATGTCTGACATAGTGTTAATGACTTTGAAATATATAGAGTTTAACCCAAGTGCGTCTTAGCTGGCATTTATAACTCGGCGTTATTTGCCGCTCAGACAATAGTTTCTCAAACAATTAACCCTTTCTCTGATGAATAGTCATGTTGGAAATAATGGCGTCATGAATATTAATAAATGTTTTTTATAATGGCATATGAACACAGGACATTTTGGCTCAGGCAGAGGCTGAATCAGATCAATATTACACTATAAGCAAACAGAGCAGACCCTGATCAGACGGCTCCTCTAGGAGCCGTCTGATCTGGGTCTACTCTGTTTGCAGATGCACCAAAATGCGCTTACGTAGAGGAAAGGGTCAAGTTTAAAAACTGATTGCAATGAAAATTTCAGCAAGCATCATTTGGACAGCCTGAGAAGGATTAAAAAAGATTATCATGATACGAATGGTTTGTTACAGGTCATGTGATAATTAATGAGCTCACAAATGTCGTACAGGCCGACATTTCTGCCTCCAATGGAGTCATACACGCCGTGGATCACCTTATGTTCCCCGGTGACCTCCGTGACGTTCTTAATGTCGCCTACCAACAATCCCTTATTGGTTAGACGCCAGGCCCAATGTTATGAAAGTCCTAAGTCCATTCTCATCTATATGATTGTCCAGATGTGGAGGTTGCTCAAAATACCAATCATATGCTGAAGAATGAACCAGCGGGATCTGGTTTGCGTACGAAAACGGATTTTGTTTAAATAAGTTTAAGTGTATGTTACATACTGAATAAACTGTTAGAATATACGTGTGTTTCTCCATTATCTTCGATAGACAATATGTTCGATTTTTCCCAATATAGCTGACATTCTACTGCTTTAAAAAATTCAAAATTCGCGATTGATATTCCGTAAATTGTCTGAGAAACGTAATTTACCCCTGTCCATTTCACCGTATTGAACATAAATGTACATGTACCGTGGATCGCCCCTAATGTGACCATATATACTAAACAGACACGGGACTCTATTAGATTAGGTCGCTGCTTAGTATTTCAGAAATCCCCAAAGGACCTTTCTGCGTAACTTGCACCCTGCATTAAGCTACTACCCGTTTGATAACAGATTTTCTCTCGTGTAGATATTCATTGAAGACATGTTTTACTGTATGTGTAAGTGATAAAGTAACCTCTAGAAAAGTATCGATGATTATTGTAAACTCTGTATTAGGAAAACATAAAGGATAACAAACACTTGTCTAGTTACTAACAGTACATTGTATTATACATTTTACCGGGAAATGCATAACGAATGTGGCATGTGGCTCAAGTAAAATTTGAGATAAATATTGAGAACTCTTACATATACAGATGTTTTCCACAAACAGTTAATGCAAATTTCCGTGTTTCGAATTGCCATTTGAAATAATCAAAGAATTCTCATATATTCTCAAATAATTCTCACAATAGGTCTGTAACCAGCTACTGTCCTGTCTTCAAAATTTGCGATTTGTTCCCATTCAAATATGTTCATAGATTTTGTGCAATGTGAATATTTTTGCACCATTCGCCTTAATCCTTTACTCCATAAAAACGCCTTTCTACACCTTTACAAACAGAGTGGACCAAGATCAGGGGGATCCTATAGCAGTCGGCTCATCGGGGTCGTCTCTGCTTGTTTAGGGAATAATATAGAATTGATTCTACAGGTTCTGCTTAGGAAAACATAGCATATTTTAACTCTCTCGGCGCCAAATTTAAAAGTGTCGTCTGCAATAATAATTTCATATTAAATATAATTCTAAACTAAATAATAAAGGTATATTAGTGAAACATTTATTTTTAAAAACTTGTATGCTTGGGCTAAAACAATACAGAAAACAGTGAAGTCCCAGGCCAGATGCCGCCTTGAAAAGGCGGCATCTGACCTGGGACTGCACTGTTTTCAATGGTGCCAACAGGCGACATTGGCGCCGAAAGAGTTAATACGAGGGTTGTCATGTTACAATCAGACGTTTTCGCGCCTTTCTGATGTCAACGGAATTGAGAGAAATCATGTTTGCTTCATTAGAATAATGCTAAAGAAAATAATAATTTCGAGCTGCTCCGGGTCCCTATTACTGCGTTGCTACGGTAACCTTTATATTAGGTAAAAAGACCACGTTTCATTTCTTTCTTTGGAATTATTTTAAAAACAAGGTGAGGTACTTACATACCAAATTTCAAATTGATCAAACAAAGCTAACTAGAGATATAACAAAATTCTACGAACTTTCCGAACAACCCTCGTATGCCTTTGTAAAATTCATGATGTCATCAATTCTTTCATGCATATTCACTGAGCAAAGGGTTACAACGCTGCATATAGAGGATCTGTTGCGAGTTGTCTTTTAAGATCACATGTTCCTAAACGAGCCTTAGAAAACGGTATTAAGTGAGCCATTGGCGAGCTAAATAACATTTTTTTGTGAGTTTAGGAACATGTGATCTTAAAAGACAACGAGCATCAGATTCTTTTTCTCATACAACCAAACAGTGTAGATCTAGATTTATTTTCTCCCTTTTAATGACATGTAGATATCGGTGTTCCCCCAGTTTGACGTCATATATGACGTATGACGTCATATATTTTCTAAAGTGATATTACACGTGTTACTGATAAGAGAATCTTAACCCGTTATTCTAACCCGGAGATAAGGGAAGTTATGTGAGAAATATTTGTAATAATTTACATGTAGTTAAATTATATTGACATTAAAGTATATGACAAACAGACAAGAATGCAATATTGGTTGAATTCTGTGTTTATCAACCGTTTCCCTGTTGAACATTCATGTAAAAACAATGACATCATGTATATTAATGAGCCGAACTACTTCTAAGCATTATTAACACATGATTTTTGACTATGGCAATGATTGTAGAATTATATTTATATCATTTCTTAAGCATCAGAGCAGACCCTGATCAGACGGAACCTATAGAAGCCGTCTGATTGGGGTCAACTCTGTTCGCAAATGCAATCAATAATATAATGCGTTTATATGATGAAGGGAATTTTAGAAACATTTGCAACTAATTAGGCTGACTCATTCGATGCATACATCAAACTGCATGAAGATGGGGTTTACTCTAACTATACAGACATATATATATATGATACAATGTGCCTATGTGAATGTACGAAAGGTGGCCCATTAATTCCTTTGTTGTGTATATATTATGCTCAGCGTGGATAATTAAGTTCATTAGTCAATATAGGCAAACCGACCGCATATTTTGAATTACAACAGAACCTATCTTAAGCGGCCATCAACAAGTGAGTGCAGGCGATAGATTAATGCAGGTCAAAAGTAATGTAAAAAGTTCATATAGCATTACTTTTGCCCTGCATTAAACATCCACATGTTTTAAAACTTCTATATTCAATGAATAACTGACCGCTTGGGACAGGTTGTATTGTACTGCATATTCAAAGTATTTATTTGCAAAAGCACCTTTGAATTTGCTTATCATTCCGAAGTGTATCATTACTGCGAAACCTCTCCGAACAAAGGACGTCTGTTTGTGTCATAATTTGAATAACGGCATGATTGTAATAAACTAGACATATACGTAATCGAAAAGGCATATGTGTAACACTTTAAAGGGAGTTTCGATTGAAATGAAACAATTACGCTCACCACAAATATATCATCATCAACAGCAGCAGCATCAGCATCATTATTATCTTTATTATTATTATTCCACATCATCAGCATCATACTCATCCTCAACAATAACGTTAACCCTTTCGCTGCCAGACACTGTCGTCTGCTAACTTTGTCGTCTGCAACAAATTTTCATTTTTTTTATTTTCTTATTTTCTTCTAAACATAGTAACAGCAACAAACTGTTTGGATCCTGATGAGAAGCCGAGTTACTCGGCGTCTCATCTGGATCCAAGCTGTTTGCACATATAATCACAGATCCGGCATTGGCAGCGAAAGGGTTAATCAGTATTATCATTACCGTCTTCATTAATGACATTTGTCAACAGTAACAACCAACATCAACAATACAGTAACAACATCATCTTCTTTATTATCATCGTGATATACAGCAAAGCAGTAGCAGCAGCAATAGTCTATATGAGGATATTTATTTTGCTTTGACTCGAACGTGCGAACATATTTCCCTAAGAGCTACATTATGCATCCATTTTGTACGTTTGCCGACCAACGACGCATTATAAAAAAACTAACGTTTTGTTTACAAACACCTAATGATATAAGAATACACCCTCAATGATAATTAATATATACATTCCAAATATACAGTAAAACCTCTCTATAACGACCATATAATTGTGTTAATTAGTTGGTACCAAGGGCAGGTGGCTGCTTAAAGCAATGTGAAAGTAAAACAGAACGCTCCTGCAGGAGCGTTCTGTTTTATTTTCACCTTGCTTTAAGCAGCCACCTGCCTTTAACACTAAATACTTGATGTCCTTTAGTGGCCGTTATAGAGATGTTTACTGTATAGACCGACTAGTATCATTTATCCCGCTATCTGTGACCTGACTAACATTTGCAAACATTTTAACATTTTAGATAAGATATAGATGAGACCCTTCATCAGGATCCAAGTTGTTTGAGACTCGGTCAGAAGTCTCTATAACCCTGTAACCCACAACCCCCACTCCCACCCCTCCATAAATACGCATTTCTGCGCTTTTGCAAACAGAGTAGCGCCATACCCATAGGAGCCGTTTGATCAGGGTCTGCTCTGATTGCTTATGAAATTATATAGCTTAGATTGATCGAATCCAAACAAGTTAATATTACCACTAATCCAGTGTGATAAGAGCTATTACATCATCAGTGGTAAAATCGGAAATGATCATCTTTGTCTGTTTAGTACTTATTAGATGGGCAGCGAGGGAAAATGAGGCCCTTTCATCATGGACATATATCCCTGAATATTAAAAAGCGTTGTGAAGGAAACATTAAATATTTTAAGAAATATGCAATTCTAGTTTTATTTGTTTCGAACAAGAACAACACACTCAACAAAACTATTGCAGATAGCTTTATCCAATAATCGGCTTGAGAATCTCCGGGGTTAGCACTTTAGAGATCACGTGAACGACGCCATTTTCTGCCTCAATATCGTTCAGCAATACCGTGGCGATGTTGTCCAATATGACAGAACCATCTAAAATGAAAATGCAACAATTAGACAAATACAAAAGCTTAAAGTTATATATTTATGTGAATAAATGTCCACGTTCAGGGTTTTTTCAAACGGGTAGACATGAGGTTTTATAAAGTTTGCTCAGAATCTGACCAATCTGGGTCCATGCTTATAAAGATTTTAGTTGAGACTGAGTTTCGTTTTCAAGCTTTTGATTGGTCAGATTTGAGTTCTCAAGCTTTTGATTGGTCAGATTTGAGCCAAAGGCTCAAATCTGACCAATCAAAAACTTGAGAACGATCTCAGACTCAACTAGAAGTTTTATAAGCATGGACCCAGATACTTGAGAAAGATCTCAGACTCAGACTCAGACACAGAAGTGTTATAACCTTGGGCCCAGGTCGATCATAGCTTAACACGGAACAATTGTAAATATATACAATCGTAATTAAAACAATTTAGAATTGATCGACTATACTCTTTAGTCTTAAATTCATGGCAGAAGTTGCAAAAGCAGGTCTATATTAGTCCATGTTCAAAAATGACACACGCTGCTCAGACAGCTTCTACAGAAATTGTCTGATCTGGGTGTATTCTGTTTGCAAAGGTGTAAACATTGTGACACTATCATGAACATGGTTATGGGGACAGCAGCGTCTTTATGAGTTTACCTGCTGCCTTGGTGACGGTAATGCTGTGGTTGGGCAGGGTAGTTCTCACGTGGTGATGTTTAGCCAAGGTATAAGAGTGCATGGTGCCAGAGTGGACATGGTACTCTACTAACACTAAAATCAGACAAAAACCATGTGTGACTGAATATGTACCTTTTTCTACTGAAAGGTAAACAAATTAGGGATCTTTCTTGATAACATTCTAATACAGTAGAGTCCGTAGAATCCGGCCGAAGTGATCACCGTAAAACCTTTCTATAACGACCACTAAATTGTGTTAATTAGTTGTTATTGAGGGCAGGTGGTTGCTTAAAGCAAGATGAACGTAGAGCAGAACGCTCCTATAGGAGTGTTCTGCTTTACGTACACCTTGCTTTAAGCATCCACCTGACTTTAACACAAACTACTTTATGTAATTTAGTGGTCTTTACTGAGAGGTTTTATTGTATGTCAAAACAGGTGCTGGCTTTGTGTAAGTGAAAGTGATACAGAAAGTTCCTATACGGGTTTTCTGTATCATTTCTGTCCTCCATTAAGCTACCATCCGTTTTAACACTTCTATATGTTCTTTATCAATTTTAAGGGAATTCTTAGCACAGAGTTCTGTTCCAATTGCTTACAATTAAATTATGAAGATTCTGTTTTGTATAAGACATTATCGTTTACATGTTCCAGGGGCGGCGCAATTGTTTTAGTAATATTTTAGATCTATATACAGTAAAACCCCTCTATAACGACCACTAAATTGTGTTAATTAGTTGGTATTTAGAGCAGGTGGCTGCTTAAAGCAATGTAAAGCTCCTATAGGAGCGTTCTGTTTTTTATTTTCACCTTGTTTTAAGCTGCCATCTGCCTTTAACACAGCTCTTTTTCAACACATTACAAACACACTAATTATTTATGTCATCAAACATAAAAATATACGCCCCTCCCCACTCCAAAAAAACCCACCTTGTACCACCCCCCCCCCCCCCCTCCATCTGAAATCCGAGATCCGCACCTGTGTTCTTACACACCGGGCATTGATTTGAAACGATATGTTCTGTGTGTTGCATAAATGTTAAGAATAAACTACGGTATACTATCTTCAATATCATGTGGTTATTATCAAATTGCATAAATAAAACTACAAGCACATGATTTATAGGCAATAGTTCTATATCATACTTCTCAGATAGGTGTAATCCTTCGTAAGCTTGTCAAAAGTCGACTGTGGAATTTCATCGATTGCGTCATTTGAAGGTGCGAATAGAGTGTATCTGTTCAAACCGACTGAAAGAAACAAAACCACATTTGATTATGCGTCTAGTCTTTAATCAGTAAATCCATGAATATTCATATCAACTAATATATATTAATGAACGCATATTTTATACCTGCATATGAAGAAGGGAATGTTTGGTCATGGACTTCATAATCAAAAATAGCAGACCCTGTTTAAAATGCTTTCAAAGTTTATATATATGACGTACACTGTTCATTGAATATACATTTGTTCAGGGGATTTTTTATGTAAGCGGCTGCTTAATGCAGAACGAAGGCCGCTCATGGTATTTTCTGTATTTATTTTTGTCTGGATTTAAACCATATGTATCATCTGTCTGAACCCTTTTCCTGTCATAAAACATGTTTGCACACAATACTCTGATCTAGTGCAAGCTGGACATACAGTAAAACCTCTTTATAACGGCAACTAAATTACAGTAAAACCTATTTATAACGGCAACTAAATTACAGTAAAACCTCTCTTTAACGGCAACTAAATTACAGTAAAACCTCTTTATAACGGCAACTAAATTACATCAAGTATTTTTGTCAAAGTCAGGTTGCTGCTTAAAGCAAGGTGAAAGTAAAACAGAACGTTCCCATAGGAGCGTTCTGTTTTACTTTCACCTTGCTTTAAGCAACCACCTGCCCTAATTACCAACTTATTAACACAGTTTAGTGGCCGTTATAGAGATGTTTTACTGTACTACCGCTTCCTTCAAACGTTTGAGAAATTATTGAAAGATTGCTAACCAACCTGACGAGACGTCACGTATATGTTTCTGTCCCTCGTCTAGATTAAGGCTTTTTTTTTAAATGCCAGTCAATCCATTATTTATTGTGCTTACTATTAATCTTCTCTAATCTGAACTCTTAATAACAAAATATTCAAAACTATTTCAAGGCAGGTGACTGCTTAATGCAAGATCAAAATCGTACAGAAAGCTCTCCGAGGAGCTCTCTGTATGCCTCTCACTCTGCGTTAAGCTACCATCTGTCATATGGGCCGATATATACTGATTCGTAGTTGATTATACGGAATAGCGAGGCTTAACTGCATGTTTAAGCGATCTCTTCTAACCCTTTCCTTCATATAAATGCATTTTCAGGCGTCTGGTCCGGTCTGCTGTTTGCTAACCTAACTTGATAGATCTGTTTCCTTAGTTTCTAAAATGGCTACAATGTTTCACCTTACACATTTCATAATAACACTTTTGTCCATGGATTTTCATTAGGTATTGAAATAAGTAATAAATATAGAAGAGGGAAAGGGTGGACCTGGTGGACATTCGTGAAAGAAATAAAGACTGCGAATATATAAGCCAATTTTTGACAGTATAATCTAATAGGAAAGTTTTGACTTTGTCAGAAACTATAAAATCATATCCATATTATTCCAAAGGCCAACAGAGCAGACCCTGATCTGACGACTCCAGAGTCGACTGATCTGGATCAGATATATTTGCAAATGCGTGAAAAGCATGTGTTTATGAGGGGAGGTGTTAAAGATGTGTTACTAACTCGGCAATTAGAAATATCGTTTCTTACTTGGGTTGGCGTAGTTTGTGGTCAGGTGAGCTTTCTTGACGATGTCGAGAAATTTAGAGATGTTGTAAGCGGGGTTACCCAGGATATCGATCACAGTTCCTTCCGGCACGTCTAACACTACAGGTGATATATAAACATCAGACACGCTTGTACAAAGTGATATGTATACAAAATTTATAACTAGAGAACAAACGTACGTTAAAAGCTGCTTTAACTTTCGCTCCATGAATATCCATAATGAGCCTGCGACAGTATTGGTATTGGTTAGCTGCCTTGATACAGTATAACCTCTCTTAACCGGAATTCTAGTAGATAATAATTTAGATACTTTTAAGCAGGTGGCTGCTTAATGCAGGGTGAAAGTCATGCAGAAAGCTCCTCTAGGAGCTTTCTGCATGACTTTCACCCTGCATTAAGCTGCCACCTGTCTCCAAGACCGATATTCATACTAAATTTAACTGCCGGTTAAGAGAGGTTTTACTGTAATGGCATGATGAACACATGAAAAGTTGGTCATGGCAGATATAGTTGAGTTTAGGATCTAAACCATTGCACCAGTAAAGAGACGTGGTCTGACGACTGCCTTGATCTGACTAGACTATGTTTGGACATTGTACATGCGTAACAAATTTGATCTGACTGCACTATGTTTTTACATGCGTGAGTGCCTTGGTCTGACTATACTATGTTTGTGAATGCGTGACTGCCTTGATCTGACTATACTATGTTTGTATATGCGTGACTACCTTGATCTGACTATACTATGTTTGTGAATGTGTGACTACCTTGATCTGACTATTCTATGTTTGTGAATGCGTGACTACCTTGATCCGACTATTCTATGTTTGTGAATGCGTGACTACCTTGATCTGACTATACTATGTTTGTATATGCGTGACTACCTTGATCTGACTATACTATGTTTGTATATACGTGACTACCTCGATCTGACTATACTATGTTTGTATATACGTGACTATCTTGATATGACTTTACTATGTTAGTATATGCGTCACTACCTTGATCTGACTATACTATGTTTGTACATGCGTGAGAAGGTACATCTATCAAATAAAGACTCAATTTATTATTCGGTTATCTCTTAAACATGATCGTCTTAAAAATAACAGGATGCTAAATGCAGGACAAAGGTAATACACAACACTTTATTGGGAAATGTCTGTATTTGTTCAACTCTATACTAAGATACTACAGTAAAGTCCCGCTAATGCGACCACTTAATGAACAAACATGGCTGTCTTCATACGCAGGTGGTTGCTTAATGCAGGACGAAAGTTATGCAGAAAGCTCCTTTTGTATTTAAAAATTCAGCGAGCGAAGGGTTAAACGAATAGAAAACAAAACGTCTAAATTGCTGCAGGATAATACTTTGCATACCTGTATTTATCAGATGTATGACGCCATTCGAAGCCTGTATATCAGCTGTCACCGCCTTTGCCTGATTAAAGTGCGTACCAGTCTGTAGAGTAACACTAAAACAGCTTCATAACGGACAACGGTAATACCAAGACATCTTATGAAATTAAATATGTTAGCACATCAACTGAGTTGTCATATTATAGAGATGTAAGCTAGTTGGGGGTTTTTTATAATAGCAAACGTGCAATTTTTGTGCCACAGATTTAGAATCAAATCTGTATTACTCTATAAGCAAACAGAGTTTACACTGATCAGATGGCTCCTACGGGAACCTTCATATATGTGTCTACTCTGTTTTCAAATTGTGAAAATGCCTCTATATCAGGCAAAGGGTTATTGAAAACTCATTGATGTCTTTTACAGCTTATACCTGCTAACAAACTTTATGGAGACGGTTCCTTAATGACAATTCTGCATACTCTTCGTCCTGTCTAAGTTGCAACTTGTCTTTAAGACAAAGAAGTAGAAGTAGACTTCGTTTTAATTGCAAGTGTTCATTTAGAGACTTTATTTGTATTGTATGTGAATTAGAATCAATATAGCTAGTACCGGTATAGACATTATAATCTAAGAGCAGCACGGCATGGGTACTTTATTTCCAGCAGTCTACGTTTGGACAAGCAGTCGCATAAAAAGGCTAAATCTAATAACTGTCCATACTGTTTGTCGTTGTGAATGATATAATGCTTATGGATGCGCGCAAAGTATGCCTATGTCCATATAAATACAATAAATTAGTACAATTTTAAACAGTGTAGATCCAGATAAGAGGACTCGTATAGGAGCGAGCTCTCTGATGAGTGTCAGCAATGGTCTTCTGGCCAAAATAAGTTGTTCGTACCGAGTGGACTCTACAGTTGGACACTGAATGGCTTCTAAGTTTGAAAGTGAAGCATTTAAATGGCAAGCATGCAATACAGTTTTAATTCTTTTTATAGCTATCAGATAAATGTTAGGAACCTCACCTTCGATCTGTATACTCTTATGATATGACCATTTGTGCTGTTCAAATGATAATGACGGCCGAACAAGAAACTGTGCGCTGTTCGATTTCCGTCAAACATGTGATATTCGAGAACATTCATTAACGCCTGTGAACTTCCGGTTGCAGACGCCAGATCACTTGCAGACAGCTTAGAAAATGCTGCATCAGTTGGAACAACGAGTGTCAATGGTCCTGAAACATAGAAATTATAATAAATAACTCGTTGCGATCATTGTTACCAACCCGATTCAAATTGAATTTGCATACACATTTGACGGTTCAGTAGATTCTCAGACCCAAACCTCAACAATGTTCTTAAACGTTGCTTTATCCATGACCAAAATATTGCAGATAGTTCCCGCACGAGTTTTCTGCATAACTATGGGTTCGATAAATAGCCTTGAACCTCAAAGAGCACTCCGATCTGGGTTAAGACTGTTTGCCCGTGTCCCATCTACGGAAGTCAATCGGCAAATTATACTTGATATTTAAGTATTCTTTTTGTATACATCGTAAAAACTAGAAGCTCTGGACTTTTCAAATCACCGTTGATAATATGTAATCCTTTACTTTATGAACATTTATGTTAGTCCTACGGGAACTTTTGACATGGATTGGCCTGCATAGGCATTAACCCTTCGCTTGCTGAATTTTAAAATACAGTTCTCCTTCTTTACCCATGCCCTGTTGTAAAATTACATATATCTTCACTGTGTACAAGTATTTCGCTGTGCAATCACTGCTGTGGAATGCACTGGTTGCACAATCAAATTGTAAATAGTGCAGACCCTGATGAGACAGCTCCTGCAGGAGCTGTCTCATCTGGGTCTTCACTATTTACAGGTACGTGTATTGACGTGAATAGCAAGCGAAGGGTTAAAAGGTGTATTTCTGGGGTAATTGGTTATTATATGTTTAGCTTGTAGAAATATCATAAATTCTTACCTCCAGTTTGAAGTGTACTCTGTAGACCTGCTCTGTCTATTAGCCCTTTGAATGTGGTAGCATTTGGTAAAGCCGCGAGTTGATCATAGAGTGTGTCCCCCAATGTGCCAGTGAACAAAGTCAAGCATATCAAAATGAATGAAGATCTTGTGGACTCCATTTTTGGAATAACTGAAATAAAATGTTTGACAATTTGGACTTCTGTGTCGTTATATAGAAAGACAGGTTATCGAACCGAAACAAAATGGCTGCTTACTTTGCGAAATGTTAATGCCCGACGGAAATGATCGATGTTGTCGGAAATAAACGACTTGGGTTCGTGGTTAAATTTCATAACTTATTTGGAACGACTTCGAAAGCTCGAATACTATAGTGTACATATAATGAACCGGTAGATGGGAAATCACATCTGGAAAGCTCAGATAAGCAGTCATAGACATCTGACCAACCTAAATAATATGTAACTGGCTGTCCTTTACCGATGGAAAGGTTAACAGAAGATAGCGTGTCTTGAAAGGACTTGCAATAGGATACAATTTAGCTATTTCAGTTCTTCTGCGACATATGTTGTCTGCTACATTTTTTCTCTCTTTTTTGTCTAGTTTTCCCCTTTCTGTAAAAAGAAAAACAGTCACGGCGTCAAATACATTGGATCCTGGTGAGACACCGAATTACATGGCATCTCATCTAGACCAAATCTGTTTGTATGATACTCAAATATCTGACATTGAAGAAGGTCTACATTTGTTAATAGGATGCCGGAGTATTTGTCGTGATATCAGGATCCAGTACCGGTTGACAATACTGTGGTCAGTGGATCTATTCAAACATAATACAGACCAACAAACAATGAATCCCTCTAAACCCGAATTATCGTAAATAAGAATTTCGATCTTTTTAAGCAGGCGGCTGCTTAATGCATGACGAAAGTTATACAGACATTTCTTTGGGAGCTTTCTGCATGACTTTCATCGTGCATTAAAAGTACATGTATGAGTCATGCAGGAAACACCGTAAACAAAACACACAACCGCCCAAACAGCTCCACGACTACAAACAGCAAATGTACATTATATAAAAGACACAAAGAGACGCACAGACATAACAAACAAACAATAGGGGGGAAATGGAAGTACCGCCTTGGAACGATCAGTGACAAATGTCACTGGGGGTGGGGGGGTTAAACCGGTTTCGGGGCGCCCAACCTTACACTTATTCCATCCCCACCTTCAAAGACAGTGTAAATAAACGTATCTAGCAGCATTCTGCCTTACAGAGCGACATTGATATCAGTTTTAACGTTCGATATAGTGGAGTTTGACGGTTACCAATGTATGCTAACTACCACTACGCAGATAGTGGAAAACCAGCTTAAATGATCCCCATAGAAGTCGTTTAATGAGGTCCTCTCGTGTTTATTTAACATATCATTTCTAAAGGGTCACGTTGAACATCTGGTTTGGCAGAAAATACTTCTTAATTGAAACTTAGTTCATGCTAGATATTCATGTTCAGACAGAACCTGGTGACATATGAGATTTATGAGTTTTGAATTATTTTTATTAAAAGTTTGGATTGATGAAATAACTATGAGAACCCAGGGTTTCTGTACACATGAGCTGTCCCCCTCGTACTTTTATTTCCTTTTATTGAGTAAATACCCATACATATACATATATACAACTTTCAGGCTGTTTGTAAGATACATTGTCAGTACTTAGACTGTAACGCTTAGCCAGCTGACATTGCTATGTCTGCTCACACACTACTACTGCTGACATTGTTATGTCTACTCACACACTACTACTGCTGACATTGCTATGGCTGCTCACACACTACTACTGCTGACATTGTTATGTCTGCTCACACACTACTACTGCTGACATTGTTATGTCTGCTCACACACTACTACTACTGCTGACATTGTTATGCTGCTCACACACTACTACTGCTGACATTGTTATGGCTGCTCACACACTACTACTGCTGACATTGTTATGGCTGCTCACACACTACTACTGCTGACATTGTTATGTCTGTTCACACACTACTACTGCTGACATTGTTATGTCTGCTCACACACTACTACTGCTGACATTGTTATGTCTGCTCACACACTACTACTGTTGACATTGTTATGGCTGCTCACACCCTACTCTGCTGACATTGTTATGTCTGCTCACACACTACTACTGCTGACATTGTTATGGCTGCTCACACACTACTACTGCTGACATTGTTATGGCTGCTCACACACTACTACTGCTGACATTGTTATGTCTGCTCACACACTACTACTGCTGACATTGTTATGTCTGCTCACACACTACTACTGCTGACATTGTTATGGCTGCTCACACACTACTCTGCTACCCATTCCTCTCACTCCCGATTGGCTGAAACCTTTGAGAAACCATTGAAGGGTGTCATACAGCTTTGATCCCGTTGAGTCAAATCGTACATTGCAAATGAATGGTTAAACGATGTTCCTAAAAGATTAAGAGCTGTTTTTCTTCAAACAACATCTGTTGTTCATACATATATTTAGGTCTACCGTTGGTAACTGTAAGTTTAGACTTTGATATTTAACATCGGTCAAATAGTCAACTTGAATCCGGATAACAGTAAACCTCTCTAAACCGGATGTTAAATTTAGTATAAATATCAGTCTTGGAGACAGGTGGCAGCTTAATGCAGGGTGACCTTCATGCAGAAAACTCCTTTAGGAGCTTTTTTCATGACTATCACCCTGCATTAAGCAGCCATCTGCCTAAAAGTATGTAAATTCTTCTCTACTATAATTCTGGTTTAGAGGGAGTTTACTGTGTCTATTTGCCCGCCTGTTACCTCACTAGTAAAATCAGCATACATAAGATGAAAAAACCAAATGGCAAATTTGTGTGATTCAAAGTTCAAAAGGAGAGTGTTTGTAAGATGATAACTGAGGGTCATATTCTATAATATATGCCCGCAGAAATTACTGAAATTCCTTCCAGAATACGCACGTGTATGTGGTAGTTGATTATCAGGTGTAGGCATAGAGCATAAAGGGACAACATGTAAAACATATGCAACAGACAAAGTGGGGATATAACAATGCTGTCTCCGATCTAGGCTCGATCTACAGCGTTTGTCTATGTCCCGCTTAGGGAAACTATATATAAATGATAAGTTCATATATGCAATGGTGACCAAGGGAAGCAATTCTTACTGTCGTTTTGCAAGATATTGGTTCTGATGCTCTTTCTTCTCCAATGATTCTTCGAATGGAATTCTAGATCGGTACATTTGGTTCCTACGATCTTTATGTCGCATGCATTGCTAACATTCAATCGATTCTAAAAGGTAAAACATCAAAATAATGTCGTTATAAAAACTAGTTCCTAATCAGGGCTTGTTCTTTATATTTCAGCTAATCGTTGCTGCAAATCTGTCTCTTTAATTTCGCCATTCTGAACTGAAACATCTATTTATTTGCATTAACTTACTGCATGTTCAACTTTAATTCAGTATATGAATAAAGGGCTGAAAATCCTAAACCATTGAAGCGATTTACATGGCGTTCGAACTTGACGGGGGTGTAATGGCCAAACACATGTGTGTAAATGTTGGTGTGGATTGGACAAATTCTTTCCAAAAAGAGCCCGGACAATTTCTTCTAGATGTGCGTACGGACGGACGGACGGACGGACGTCCGGAAAAGAGCAACCCTATATGCCACCACTTTGTGGGGGCATGAAAATCGTAAAGCTAAGCAAATCTCAAACACCAGCAAGCGTACATGTACTAGACAAAAACATAAGACAAACATAAATGTAAGGGTGACGAACGGTCAATGGCAAAAGTACCACTAGGAGGTGTGAATCGGTTTAAAGACATTCTAACCTTACCATTGTCTCAAAGCAAAGTCACTCTAGGGAAGGGATCAGTGTAATAAAGGTATCCCCGCCAGACTTGACACCTATATGTGCCATTGCACTTGAGTAGACCAAGTAGATCAATGTTTGCACTTTTTGCCTACAGGGTAACATATATCTGATTATACGCTGTCTGATATGACTAAAAACGTCCATTAAACCAGTGTTTCATACATCAATATCCATTAAGTAAATGATTAAGGAATAGATGAAACGTTCGTTTAGGTGATTTACATTAGAATACCTGCACTTCCCTGTGCAAGATGTTGACAATATGTGCAAAACTAACAATTCAATGATACAGTAATAAGTCCTGATGACTGCAATATACATGTACAGTAAACCTCTCTATAACGGCCACTAGATTGTGTCAGTTAGTTGGTACATTAGGGCAGGTGACTGTTTAAAGCAAGGTGAAAGTAAAACAGAACGCTCCTATAGGAGCGTTCTGTTTTACTTTCACTTTGCTTTAAGCAACCACCTGCATTTAACACAAAATACTTGATGTAATTTAGTGACCATTATAGAGAGGTTTTACTGTATCTGAATATGTCATCAATCTTAAGTAATAAAATGTTGAGCTCAGCAATATAACTGCAACATATGGTGTGTATAGATATAGGTTTAATTAGGTGATCAATTAAGTAACATTTATATACACAATTAACCATATTCATATATGGCTAATACTAGTATGTCACCATGTAGGGAACGTTCCATCATATCGCAACTTCAAACTTGAAATAAATCATATATTTCTAGAAAATAAACTTGAACAATATATGGTGGAGTTCTCTTAAAAAATCATGTAACACTTTATTTCTGAAGAAAGTTTCCTCCCATTTAAATACTCGTAGATAAGTGATTGTCATGAGAAGATAGGATAACATTTTTCTCATTCAAAAATACATGACATTTAATTTTTAACATCATGGGGGAATATTTATTTAACGTTTGCCATGAGGAAACTGTAAGACTCTTACTCCACTAAAGACCCATCAGAGAGGTATATTCCCCATATATGTTTTTTAAAGTGCTACATTCTGATAATAGTGTCTATTTTATTTTATTAGAAACACTGAATGATTCACTTTGGAGGGACCCTTTCCCACGATTTCAAAACACATGAGCGTCACATATTTTAGTAAACCTTTTACTGGTTGGATTTTGGAGGAACATTGCCCATTATTTAAGAACTTGGGCGTCAGATACTTCCGTAGAAGAACTATTCTCCCATTCTCGAAGAAGGTGTGCTGTCGTCGAATGTGTCTTATTCTACTTGGCGGTGATGATATAAAATGTCAAACAACTAGTGCTTCTTTTACTACTGTGAGAATTATCCTTTTTCTTTTAATCTATGAGTTCATAAAATGGTTCTGCACCTGTAAACAAACATTGTCGTATCTAGCTCTGTCGTTTAAGCCTTTCCCTCATATAAACGTGTTTTCACGCATTTGCAAACAGAGTAGACCCAGATCAGACGGCTCCTACAGGAGAATAGAATTTGATATATCTGTTTATTTGCTTTCTAAAATGTATACAATGTTCCACCTTGCATATTTGTT
Organism: Azorinus chamasolen; assembly: GCA_963576725.1. Taxonomy (NCBI): domain Eukaryota; kingdom Metazoa; phylum Mollusca; class Bivalvia; order Cardiida; family Solecurtidae; genus Azorinus; species Azorinus chamasolen. The sequence goes on from OY755242.1 coordinate 23,920,693, forward strand.
TATAACTATTTTGTTAATGAACATTCATTAGGTATTGAAATTGAAATAAACATAGAACAGGGAAAGGGTTAAATGTATCGAAATAATTCAAGCGTCCTTATTATTGGTTTGGAACTGTAACGTTAAGATATACGGAATATTACGTATAATGCGGCGTCTGATCAGAGTCTACACTGGTTGCTTATAGGAATTTAATATAAAACAAAACAAAATTGATTCTTTAAGCCAGGCACCACTTAGATCCAAAATGGACTAATCCAATATATAAATATGGAAGAATCCACTGGGCGCAAATGGGTTAAACTAAACTGCCACCTGTTTTACAGACTAGCATTGATACTAACTGAACGTCAGGTTTTGATGAGTGTTTTTATGCTATTCCGATGCTTGATGGGACACTATAATTTATTTTTTGTACTCTAACACATCCTACAAAATGTTTACATTGTCCAACAAAAGATATATTTAGAGTCATCCATATTGCAATGAGATCGTCTGTATGGACCGCCACAGCTGTCCTATGTCACCACACCTCAAGCTGGCTGATCTAATCCATGTAATGTCTCCTCAAAAAAGAGTTGCTGTCTTGTCAAGGAAGATATTATCTTGTTTGTTGCTGTGCTATATTGTCTAGACATCGTGTTATTATGTGATTTTTATATGTTAATTATCAGTTCGTCATCGTATCATGTGAACCAAACCCGATGTTATCGTATCTTAACCCTTCGCTTGCTATTCACGTCAATATACGTACCTGTAAATAGTGAAGACCGATATAAGACAGCTCCTACAGGAGCTGTCTCATCAGGGTCTGCACTATTTACAAGTTGAGTGTGCAACCAGTGCACTCCACAGCAGTGATTGCACAGCGAAATAATTGTACGTAACAGTGAAGATATATGTAATTATACAACAGGGCATGGGTAAAGATGGAGACATGTGCTTTAAAATTCCGTAAGCGAAGGGTTAACGACATATTATCATGTAGAATGTATCTCCGCAATATGAAGTTATGGAAAACTAGAATGACATTTTGTTGAGATGTACAGCCATGCCCTTTTACGGTGTTACCTTAGAATTGACTTATTATCAGAGTAATATGACAAAAATACACGTACAGAAAATATGCGGGTACATTACATGTACAAACACCCATTAGATACAGGCGAAATAACCGAAACCCTCTCGTTATGTCAAAATGTTTCTTTGCAAACAGTTTTAAAGTTAACCGGTTGCCTGTTTCGAGAATGAATGTGTTACACAACTGTGGTTTGTTCTGTACATTGTATCTTAGACAAAGGCAGTTAATTTGTCCTGTAGACCTTTGTGTACACAACTGCGCGGTGTTATCTATACTATTATCTTAGACAAATGCTTACTTTTTCTGTATGCTATATCTTACACAACTATGGTTTGTTTGTCTATATTGTATCATAGACAACTGAAGTTATCGTGTTTTCTAGACTATTTCTTAGACACATGCATTCTGTGTGGCTGTCTGTTTCTCAAATATATTTTATATGTATTTTCTTTAACCCGTTGCCCCATATATACACCGTTTATCGTATTTGCAAATGAAGTAGACCCAGACGGGGTCAGGATCTGCTGTTTGCTTATAGAATACATTGGAACCGATTCTACAGTTTCTGCAGATTCTGACAAAAAGTCCTGTGTTCATGTGCAATATTATAAATACATGTACATCTAAATAATTAATATCCGTGATGTCATTATTTTTAGATTAATATTCCTGAAGTAAATGGTTAAACACGACCTGAGTATCAAGCAGGTTATATTTGTGTAAACTCCACAATTTTCCAGATACGAAACTGTTTACATGTAAAATTTCAAACCCATTATGTACGTGTTAAAAATAATTATTTCGCTACCATGCATGAGTGTTGATGTTTGTAAACAGTTTGGATCAAGATGACTTCCGGTATATCGACGCCTGGTCAGATTCCAAAATACTCATAGTTGTGGTTATCCAAAATGGAAGAAAATGTAAATATTGAAGCAGACATATTTTTGTCAGATATCAATTACAGCAAGATCTCTCTGTTGCGACAACTTAACATTTTCCCTGTTGAATATCCATGTAAGAAATAATGAACCGAATTAGTTTATTGACCAACGAGTATTTGAATGCGGCAGAGATTGTAGAATCGGATTTATATTGCACCATAGGCACGAGACTCTGATCACACGGCTCCTATAGCAGCAGTCTAATATGGGTCTACAGTAAAACCTCTCTATAACGGTCACTAAATCGTGCTAATTATTTGGTAGTTAGGGCAGGTGGCCGCTTAAATCAGGGTGAAAGTAAAACAGAACGCTCATATAGGAGCATTCTGTTTTATTTTCACCTTGCTTTAAGCAGCCACCTGTCTGTAACAAATATACTGGATGAAATTTAGTGCCCATTATAGAGAGGTTTTACTGTACTATGTTTGCAAATGTTCGAAAAGCGTTTATATGAGGGAAATGGTTAATACCGTAATACTCCTCTAAACCGGACGTTGTTTAGTATAAATATCGGTCTTGGAGGCAGGTGGCAGCTTAGTTCAGGTTGAAAGTCATGCAGAAAGCTCCTCTTGAAGCTTTCTGCATGACTTTCACCCTGCATTAAGCAGCAACCCACCTAAAAGTATTTAAATTATTTTCTTCTAGAATTCCGGATTAGAGGGGTTTTACTGTACCTTAATATAGTAGTAATTCAATATAGGTGGACCTTTTATGCTGAATGGATAGCGTATGCCCTATATTTAGACGTCGCCTAGCCTGACCATTATCCCGCTAGGCACGCTTTGATATTATTTAGAAACAGTTTTGATCCAGATGAGACGCCAAGTTACTGGGCTTCTCATCGGGATATAAGCTTGTGGACGTTCGTTCAATAGTGTCTTAAAAAGTGTTTGATTTCGATGTAGTGTGGTGTTCATTTTGTGTTAATATCATAATTTTCGCCATCATCATCACCATCATCATCGTCATAAATCTCGTCTTCACCATTTCTATCATTGTCATAGTCGTTTTACAGTCATCAACACTACCATCATCATCATCGTCATCATTCTCATCATTAGCATCACCATCGTTTTCATCTTCGCCATCATCATTCTCAGCATTACCATTATAATTATTTCAAGTCGTCATCGCATCCATGTTACTGTTCAGTGCTGATTGTACTGTAAATATAATTACAGTGAACCCTCATTATACCGGCATTCATTACAATGACACCCTCGTTATATCGGCAGTATGCATTGAAACAAAATTACCGTTAAGTCTTTGAAACAACCACTGAATAAATAGGTGCAATGCCAATAAGACAGATGATCGTTTAATACAGGACACAAGAAGTGCTAAAAGCTCCCACAGGGAGATTTTTACACTTCTTGTGTTTTGCATTAAGCGTTCACCTGTTGGTACTAGTTTAAAACTGGCCATATGGTTTACTTTCATATTTAAATTCGTTATAACGGCAACTTCGTTATACCAGCAAACTGTCTAGAAACAAACACCTCAGTTTGTAACGACGGTTCGCTGTATGTTATTTCTCACATGAATATTCATGGAGCAAAGGATTAAACGGCCCAGAATTAAAGAGTTTTGAGTGAACGTCACAGAGCGGTGTAACTGTATCTGGTAGCGAGAGTGCTGAAGAGTTACGGGTTTGTTTTGTATACACAACGGCATCTTGCTGTTTATCAGTACCAAGTCGACCCCGTAGTACACCGCTAATTTATTGGATTCCAACCGTCAATATGACGGGGGTGTTCTCTAAACTAATGAATACATTCTTAGTACTGAAGTGTAGTGACGTATCCTGTCAATAAGAAATAGACCATCGTGGTGATAAGGAAGGGCGAAAAAAGAAAAACAAACAATAAAAACAAGTTTGATACACTCATTTGTTGAAATGATGAAATAAGACCTCTCATTTTCGCTCAGGAAGGACTATATCTTATTCTCTCTCCTTACTCTTATTCCATGTCTGTCTATTTCTTACTACATGTTTCCCTTAAGTGTTTCAGATTAAAACATAATACGTCTAAAGCGAACATTATAAATAAGCCAATAAATATGGGTGTATTTAAAAGCAGGTGGTTGTTTAATGCAGGGCGAAAGTAATGCAGAAAGTTTCTACAGGAGTGTTCTTCATAACTTTCATCCTGTATTAAAGTTCTACCTGCTTCTACATGTATGACACAAATGTAGACGACTTGATGGTGGTCTCTTTAGATGAGTTTAACTGTATCTCTAGCCCATCCGCCGCTTTTCTCGGTCTCAGTCTCTTTATTTCCAATACATCTATCGAATAAATGTTTACTACATGGAAAAGTGGAATGTGTACAAACGTATGAATAATGTGGCCAACAACCCCAGGGAAACTTACTGGACTTGCTCTTTAAGAAAAGCAACCGCACACTTTGCGACCGTCTAGTCGAATGTTTACCAGATAATTACACATTTAATAAGCAATGTCATCATGAATATTAATTTTGCTGATGTTTTTATGATTGCATATGAAAATGGGAATGTTGGACCATGGAAAAAACTACACGATCATATATCTATATCATTTCTTAAGCAAAACAGACCACCAGATCAGGCAACTCCTACAGTCGAGATCTATTATTTGCAATAGTGTAAATATGTATTCTATCAAGAACAGTTATAGGTAAATACCTTTGTTTCATTTGTTCTTGCCGGTTTATTTTGGGAGACATTATCTTTTTTTAAATGCGGACAGAGAAACTTGCATAAGCAAGAGAAGCAAAATGAAAAGAGAAAATTGCAGACTCTGGTTTATTGAGTCTGTTCAATCTGGTCGTACGTTCCTCCGCAGCTTTAAGATTGTGGGGATGGTTTACAGTGTAGACGGTATTATCTGCCAACTAGAATGTGTACGATAAATCAAAATCAAAATCTGACCCATTACCTTTATACAGACACATTTTGACACTTTTGCAAACAGTAGACCACATCAGATGACCAGATCAGATGGCACCTGTTTGCTTATGGAATATTACGTATATCTGATTCTACAGTTTCTACCATTGCCAACACGTGACATGTTTCAGCTTATTCTTACTGATTATGTAACTATTTATTGTACGAACATTCATGAGGTAAATCATTATAATGCATGTTATTGTAAGATATTAGATATTAGTGTAAGAGGTTTGCATGTCTCATGGGAATCTTATTGTTTTCTTGCTGCAGAATTGAGTGGGTGTGTAATGCCAAATGTCCCCTGGGTTCTATAAAATCGCTAACGAAGTCGCTAGATAGCGACCCACATGGCTTGCTGTAGGAGGCGAGTCTATAGTTACCTTTGTAAACAGTTTAGACCCTGGTGAGACACCGGACAACCGATCTTCTAACCAGGGTCCATGCTTATAATGCTTTTTAGTTGAGTCTGGGTTTGTTCTCAAGCTTTTGATTAGTCAGATTTGAGCCAAAGGCTCAAATCTGACCAGTCAAAAACTTGAGAACGAACTCAGACTCAACTAAAAAGTTTTATAAGCATGAAACCTAGATCAAACTCTTGACACTCTATTTACGGAAGTAATTGAACAACAAAACTCTGAAACTTACGGCAGACGGCATTGTTTGCAGATGAAAATAATTTGGCGCCAAACAGAAATTCAAATATCGTGTTACTATTTACTTGACCATCTCCTTTGTAAACAGAGAATACCAAAATAACTCAGATCCTGTTGTAAGCTATCTGATCATGATCTGGGTCCATCCTTATAAACTTTTAGTTGAGTCCGAGTTCGTTCTCAAGTTTTTGACCAATCAAAAGCCTGAGAACTCAAATCTGACCAATCAAAATCTTTGTTTATACGTTTTTTTACTGTTTGCCATTACAATGTATTTCCAAAAATTATGTTGTAATCTCTTGTACAGGGTTCCTATGCGTTACATTTTTAAAAAGAGATTATTGCATGTTGTGCACAGGTGGATGCTTAAGGCAGAATTAAACCAACGCATAGAGGTCTTAGATTAGATAGCTACAGTGGTAGAATGAAACCAATGCAAAAAAGCTCTTATATTAGATATCAACATATCTGCATTGAGCAACCACCTGTATTGGGAAAAAAGCTTTCTTTATTACTTTTAATAGTTATCATATAGGCTTTTAGTTGTCGAATGTTAGTTCCCCTACCACTATCATCACCAGAAGGAACGTGGCGTTTATTAGAGTTGTGCGTTTATTTGGAAGGATAAAGTATAAATCAAAAGTCCAGATAAGATAACTCGTTTATTATTCCATCAAACCCATAAATTGTGGCCACTCTTTAGAATCGTCTCTTCGATAAAGGGTTTGGTGAAGAAATGACGATTTTAATATTTGTGTACGCACATTTATCTGTAATTCTGGGTATGTTGTAATGGATGGAAAAATAGGAATATTCATCAAGTAAATTGAAGTTGCCACATGACTGAGGCACGATCGGAACCAGCTAGTGGACTATCGGACCGTGAAAACCAACTAACAAGGGAATAGAACCAGACAGTGCGATGAGTGTAAGCTTACCCTCTTATGTCCACCTCGAGCTATAAGAAAAATACAATTGGATGATAATAAACAGCACGCGGTACTAATTAGCAGATTGGGTTTGTACGAGTCATATATTATTTACATCTGATTTGTTAATAGTTCTACAGACGATAGAGTCACTGCTTGTGAAAATATACGGTAGTAGTTTCATAGTACAGGCACCATGGCTTCAATTAACTATTTCGCTGCAAAACGCATCTGTGAATTTCTATGCAAAAGATATGTACATGTATATAGATGAGACGCCGAGTAACTCGGTATTTCATCAGGCTCCAAACAGTCTTTTACTGTGTTTTTAAAAAATGAAGAAAAATATTAAAATATGAAAATTGTAGCAAACGACAACGTTGGCAGACGTCAAACGTTTGCAGCGAAAAAGTTAAAAAGTAAAGCCATCAAAAAGCACAGAATCTTTAGTAGCTGCAAATTTATGTTTACTTATTTTATTTGCTTTTTTTTTTTTTGGGGGGGGGGGGGGTGTTTTGTTTTATTTTGTCGTTGTTGTTGGGTTTTTTGTTGAGTGTGGGTTTTTTTGTGTTTTTGTTGGGGTTTTTTGCGGGGGGGGTACCAACCGCCCACTACCCCGGTAGTATACTGTTGACTCAGTTTTGTACACGCAAGAGTGGACTGACGCTCGGCCACACGGTCTGACAGACGAAGGGTCTAACATTGTATGCCTCCACTTCGTTTATGCTTTGAGCGTACTTCCAGTGAATCTGATATTACTTTGGACACTTTTTGCTTCAAGATAAGATGCCGAAAACTCGGCGTATTATCAGAATCTAAACTGTATGACACCTGTGCATCAGTGATAGGAAAAGAAAAGGAAGAATAAACTTCACTGAATATTTGTACAGATAATACTTCCTGTCTACAAACTGAATACAAGAGAAACTAAGAAACAGAACAAGAACAAGAGGAACAGTGGAGTGGTGTTTATTTAAAAGACGTTAGGTGTGTTTCAGCGTATTATACAACACTTTTCCCTAATAAATACAATTACACTTGTATGTATGAATTTGTCACTTCACCAATATTCAATGAATAACATTTTAACATGTATTTTTTACGGAAATTGTTTTGATTTGACAAATCTGTAGGATCAGATCTATGTATTTCCTTAAGCAATAGAGCAGAACCTGATCGGACAGCTAATACAGAAGTTGTCTGATCTGAATCTACTCTGATTGTAAATATGTTAACCGTCAGCAAGCTAGAGAATATATTCAGGTGATACATCAAGTGGTTGGCATCTGAGTTAGGATCAGAACTAGTTGACCCTTAACGTGTACATTTGTGATAATAACAATGAGTACATTTGGATATTTTAACCCTTCCCTTGCTGAATTTTAAAATACATTTCTCCTTCTTTACCCATGCCCTGTTGTATAAGTACATACATGTATATCTTCATTGTGTACAAATGTTTCGCTATGCAATAACTGATGTGGAGTGCACCGGTTGCACAATCAACTGATTGGTCAGATTATGAGCTTGCTCAGAATGTGACCAATCAAATACCTGAGACTGATCTCAGACTTAGAAGTTTTATAACATTGGACCATGACATGAATGTGGGGTTTTCTGGCAGATTAACAGACGAATGTCTAGTCGTGACAGAATTTAAATACCTGTAACCCCCTACTGGGATAACTTGATCTGGGTCTACTATGTTTGAAAAATCATCGAAAGGGGTTGTCCATCAGATATCGGGTTAACCGTTTCCCTCATAAAAATGTTTTTCATGCATTTGCAAACAGAGTAGACCAATATCAGACGGCTCATGTAGGAGTAGTCTGAACAAGGTCTGCTCTGCTTGCTTATAAAATAAATAGATCTGATTCTAAAGTGTCTGCCCTGAGCCATGTCTTGTGATTATATATAGCAGTATAAAAATAATCTAATTAATATTCATGATGTCATCATTTAACAGTAATACGGGGAAAGGGTAAATGGCCATAAACAGCATCAAGTGTTCAATTATCTACAGTTAATCTTTAGCCTGCTAAGCCAACTGTTGTCAATAGAAAATGCCATCGAAAACAATTATCACAGTTGACATTCCTTGCTTTCTTCTCAATATCATGTATCAAACAGTTTCGATCCAGATTAGACACCAAGTTGCTCCGCGTCGCATCTGGATCCAAACTGTTTGCATATGTATACAACCATACACCCACAGCAGATTCAAAAGAGTTAGTTGGAGATAAATCGGGTTTAATATAACAATTTACTCAGCAGATAGCAGGCAATGGACAATGGTCACTGGTTGTCTTATTGTACCATTTTCCCCGGGAACTGAGTTCACCCTTTCCATTCTATCAAAACAAGAGCTGAATAAATGCATTGCAATCGATGTTAAAAGTTGTCCAGTTGGTAGAAATGTTGTGGAAATACTGACAGCGTGTTACCCAGCTTAACCCTTTCGGGGCCAAATTTCTAATTGTCGTCTGCAATCCAAGTTTGTTACATCATTCAGTAAAATAAGGAAATGAGATAAATAAATGCAAATTTCAAAGGAATAAAGCACATATATAGAAAGAGAGATTGAGACAAATAGTGAAGTCCCTGATCAGACGCCACCTTGAAAAGGCGGCGTCTGATCTGGGACTGCACTATTTGTCGTGGTGCATTTATGCGACTGCGGCGGTGAAAGGGTTAACTTATTTACAAAGTATACCTCGCTGGTATAATTTACTTACAGTCGATATCATGACGGATTACATGTATTGTAACACACCAATAAAGGTGGCTTTCAAAGTATATACATATATAAGAATTGCAGACGACAATAAGAAATTTGGCGCCGAAAGGGTTAAGTAGTCCCTGCCTAAGCATAGCTAAAGGCTTCTGTACGGAACGTCCGGTGTAGAGAGATATTACTGTACTCACGTTTAACCTTACAGTGCTGGACACGAATCACAAATATCCGCTGTAAACAGTATACACACAGATTAGCAGGCGCATAGTGTACCCTCTCATCAGGGTCTAAACTGTTTGTCATGTTACACCTTTATTTAGAAAATTCCCTATATATTCACCAAAAGCTTGACCTATTTGAATTATGAAAGAGTTAATCTGAAAATTCAGCGTTGTACGTTTGAAACCTTATCCCGCTAAGTACGAACCGACTTGGATTTTCCAACAGCTTGCGTTCTCATCAAGACCCTACAATGTACAGAACAACCTGTAGGGTCGTCCTACACTTGTAATTAACTGGGCGTAACGATATGACAGAAAACTACGTAAAACCCAGATACAAACACAACACAATCATCAGGATCAAAACTGTTTGACACTCAGTCAAAAGTTTCTAAAAGCCTAGACAAATCTGAAATAGTAGATCTACAGTAAAACCTCCCCATAACGACCACTCAATTACATCAAGTATTTGTGTTAAAGACAGGCGGCTGCTTAAAGCAATGTGAAAGTAAAACTGAACGCTCCTATAGGAGCGTTGTGTTTTACTTTCACCTTGCTTTAAGCAGTCACCTGCCCTAAATACCAACTAATTAACATAATTTAGTGGCTGTTATAGAGAGGCTTTACTGTATATGTATACTTTGCAACAGCTCGGCGTGTTTACAGACAACAATTTTACAACAGCACTTACTTTACTATATAGCATATGCCTTCCTTTGTATATATATATATATATACATGCAGATTAAGTACAGTCTGTCTATAACGGCCATATAATGAACATATATTGGAGTCTATATTAACAGGTAGCCGCTTAATGCAGGGCGAAAAAGAAATGCAGAATGCTCCTGTCTTAAAGCTTCAAAATTAAATCCGATTTTGTGTTCGCTGTAGACAATTTATACTGTACGGGCACTTCGTTCATAATCTGCCGCTCGTGTAATAAAATTATATGATATACAAAAGACAAAGATCGAAGCCTATTGTATATGTTTATCCATATGTCTTTATTGTATATGGATTCGTCTATAGATAACATATGAAATGGATCCTATATATAGGGACCAATAAGTTCGTGAAAATAAGTGTTTTAGAAAACAGGTGACAACTTGAGCGACAGGATGTTCCTATGCGAGTTTTCTGCATAACTTCTACCTGCCTTTATCTAACACCTGCCTCGTAGACCCGTCGTTACACGTGTTTTGTGACCCACCACCTGCCTCGTAGACCCATTGTTACACGTGTTTTGAGGGTAGTCGTTCTGAACCTTTGTTCCTTGAGTTTTTATCTTATCCTTACAACGCTGAATTTTCAAATGGAATATTCCAAAATTTAAACAGTCAAGGCTTATGGTGAATATTATGGGGCATTTCTAAAGCCCTCTCATCTGGGTCTACACTGTTTTCAAAGGTCATCAGTGACTCGTGTCGCACTGTAAAGGTTATGAAATATCATCGTTAATATTAATTATATTATATATTTATAATGCTATATAAGCACACGAATGTTTGCCTTGAGAGAAACAGTAGAACTCCACAAACAAAAATAGCAGACCCTGAGCAGACAGCTGATTAGGAGACGTTTTATTTGCGTCTACTCTATTTGCAAAGTTATTAACCCTTTCACCGCCGATGTTGCATAAATGCACCACGACAAATAGTGCAGTCCCAGGTCAGACGCCGCCTTTTCAAGGCGGCGTCTGATCAGGGACTTCACTATTTGTTCCAAACTCTATTTCTATATCTGTGCTTTATTCCTTTGAAGTTTGCACTTATTTTTCTTATTTCCTTATTTTACCGAATGATTTAACAAAATTGGATTGCAGACGACAATTAGAAATTTGGCGCCGAAAGGGTTAAAGGGCTTCAGTATCAGGTTTACGTGTTATTACGGGATCCATTTGGTGAACTACTTTCATAGTTCACGTTATTTGACACTAGTGTCTAAATGTCTGTAACGATAATTGGTTGTCATATGGGAGAATAATTCTGCATAATGTATGCTCTGTCTTTAGCCATCACCTGCCTCGTAACACTTATTGTGGCCTTTTCCTCATAAATATTCATGTACGAAATTGTGACATCCTGAAGGTTAACTAGATGTATGTCAGCAGAAACTGTAGACTCAGATCTTATATGATTCCTCAAGCGAACAGGACAGAGCTTGATAAGACGGCCTCTATACGAGCCGCCTGATCTGTGTCTACCCTGTTTGCAAAGTCGTTAAAAGTATCAGTATGAGGTAAAAGGTTAGAACATAAACCAATAAAGTATTAATTGTATGGTCCATGTGATAGGCTACTTATATGTACAGTATAACCCCTCTAATGCGACCACTTAATGAATAAACATGGGTGTCTTTATGAGCAGGTGGTTGCTAAATGCAGGACAAAAGAAATGCAGAAAGCTCCTCTAGGAGCTTTCTGCATTACTTTGTCCTGCATTAAGCTACCACCTGCATCTAGCACCCAGAAGTATACCTCTTTTAGGTGGTTGCATTAGTAGGGTTTTACTGTATAGTTCACATTAGTTTACAGGTAAGATTTGACACTAATATCCAAATGTCTGTACGGATAATTGGTTGGCAAATCAAATATTCATACCTGGTAATAGGAAACTAAACGTAGCCGGACTTTCAAACAAATCAATCGTGTCTAATGGTCTGTTTGTCACTATAGCTCAACGATTGTTCCTGTTATAATTAAGTATTTATGAATCGCAGAGTTTATGCTGCTCAGATGGCTAAACTATATTAAAATTATGTTGGCTCGATTCCACCTGTTGAAATAGTCATATCTGCTCAAATTCTAATCTGCTCAAAGTTTCTCTGTCTCATCTCGACCCGAACTGGTTGCAAAAGCCAGTCTTGTCACACTTAGCAAGGGAATGGTAATGAGCTTCCCTTTATTGACCAGAGGTCCAGCTAAGATGGGTTCATTCAAACATTTTCAGAAATAACTTCTTTATTTCTGCACCAAATCCTATGTTGTGACCACTCGTTAGAATCGTCTCTTCGAGACGATCGTCTTCGACACGATTCTAAAGATTGGTCACAACATTGGGTTTGGTGGAGGAATTGCGATTTTAGTACTTGAGTACGCACCTTTATCTGTTGCTGTAGTTGACGCTAAGCAATGATTCAGGAATGATATTGCTTATGAATAGAAACTCTCTATGACGACCACTCAATAGTCTGGGTGTTCATCCTCTACCTGATTAATATTCATGTCACCAACAGTGACGTCATGAATATCAGTTACATGGATTGCTATAAAAACAGAATGGTTTGGGTCATGAGAGTAACTGTAGAATAAGATATGCTTTGTTTCATAAGCAAACAGCTGTCTCTGATCATACGAATCCTATAGTAGTTTTTCAGATATGGGTCTACTGTGTTTGCAGATGCATCAAAAGGAATTTCTACCAGGTAAATGTTTAACCCTTCGCTTGCTATTCACGTCAATATACATACCTGTAAATATTGAAGACCCAGATGAGACAGCTCCTGCAGGAGCTGTCTCATCAGGGTCTGCACTATTTACAAGTTGATCGTGCAACCAGTGCACTACACAGCAGTGATTCAGCAAGAGAAGGGTTATGACATGTGGTAGATTACATCAGGACGAAAGTTATGTAGAATATTCAAAATAGATTTTCGGGCATAACGTTCGGTAACGTTCGTTTCGCGTTAACTCTTTCGCTGCAAATGTCGTATATGTGATCACCTGTACAAACAGTCTGGATCCAGATCAGACACAGGGTCACCTTGCTTGTATTCTGTTGGCGAAGGCGTGAAAGCGGTTTATATAAAGGAAATGGTTAGGAGAAGTTCTATTATATGTATGCAAGTGTTATGAGTTATTATTGTAATGAAACTGGAGTATTTCTGAAACATTGATTTTTCGAAATACGCATCATTAAACTTCGATCAATTCATTATACAGTATTATACAGGGGTATTTCAGTGAGGCAGCACTATAACTTGTCTCATGCGGGTGCCGTCTGCATATAACTCAAATACTGTTGGTCGGACGTTAAACCCAACTCACTCACTCACTCATTATACAGCACAACATTCTAAAACGGTTATTTATTTAATGAATATAGGAGTCTTAAAGAGCATGCGGTTGCTTAATACAGAATATTACTACCGAAAACTCCTTAAGGAGTTTTCTGTATGACTATTGGCCTGCATCAAGCTACCACCTGCCTTACAAGTCCATAATTAGATCTCCATTCCCTGTTCTATGTTTATTACAAATTTCAATACCTACTGAATATTCATGGACAAAAAAGTAACAATGAAATAAGGAAGGTAAAACATTGTAGACATTTTAGAAAGCAAATAAACAGATCTATCAAATTCTATTAGCAAACAGAGCAGACCCTGATCAGACGGCTCCTCTAGGAGCCGTCTGATCTGGGTCTACTCTGTTTGCAATTGCGTGAAAACACGTTTATATGAGGGAAAGGGTTAAAACAGATTCTACAGTACCCTTATTGGCGAATGGGTGTGGGTGCGGCCATGATACACGTCGTTTGAGTTTTTGGTCGGATAGAATCCTTTGTAAAGAGACTACAGAGGAACATGTCTTAAGCGGCCATCAAAATTATGGGTCTGTAAGGAAGGTGGTAGCTTAATGCTGGTTATATATGAGATTTCTACATTACGTTTGCCCTACATTAAGCAACCTCCTGTTTTTTAACCCATTACCTCATAGGCTATTTTTAGATACAACCTCTTTTAACAAATCTACCAAAAGGAGCATTAATTAGAGAAAAGAAAAATTTTAGAATTGTGTAGTTTGAAACCATTGTGATAAATAGAGCATTTGCTCCTATAGGAGCAAATGCTCTATTTATCACAATGGTTTCAGAAAGTACCTTTTACAGAGTCGTCAAAAGTCGTCAATATGAGGGAATGGGTTAAAGATGTTTTATGTTCAATAAATGAATAGCCATTTAGAAAGGTTCCACTGACCTAGGTGGGACAGTCTCTTTGCTTTTGAATCAATAAAGATCTATTATGACCCACACCTTCTGTGTTCATTATAGATATTCAGGTAATTCATTTTTATAATGTCATTAATTCTTTACATGAATACTAATTAGGTAAAATGTTAATATATAATCAATTATTATCCAGCTACTTACGATCAATCTGTCACGTGCAAACAGATTGGACCCATAAGAGGCGCCAATTAATTTGTTGTCTCATCAGGATAAAATCTGGCCGACACTCGGTCAGTAGTTTCTCTAAAATGCGCGTGTTCGCGCGTGCTAATTATGTTACATTTAAAACTGCAACTCTCAATGACTGACTCCTGTTAAATGTTAGCATGTCAGACAAGTGTCGCCTATACAGACAGAAAGACAGACACGTTCTTTATTCATCCAGGGTTTACTTATTCACCAGGGTTCATACAAGCTACTCAAGTTGTAGCAGTGTCGCTTCTAATTCATTTATAACAAAACAGTGTCACGCATTTTGGGCCAGTTAGATTCCTATGTCAATATTACTGGTAGAATGAAAGTTTTACTAAATGGTTAGCATAGGGTCTATAATATTTCAAGATTTTACCCTGATCCCACAGGACGTCAGCACAAAGTTGACCCCATATCGCAATGACATTGGGTCCAACCACGATCAGACGCTGTGTGATAACGTATATTCATCAGCTATTGTACATATGCATGGAATCGAAAAGAAAGGCTATTTAAACACGTAAGGTGTTTTCTAGCATATTTGCTAAACGCAAATTCCAAGTCCAATTGTGCGACCTTGACCCTGGATAAACATACCGAGACACACCAATGCTTCTGTAGCATGTTCATATAAATAGTGTGGTGAAATTGGAGAAGGATCCGACTAGCAGAACTTGAGTTAGAGATGTTACCGACAGACAAACTGAGGCTAACATAATTGCTGAACGCAAAATCTAAGTCTAATTGTGCGACATTGACCTTAGATATACGTACCATGCTACTGTTGCATGTCCAGATAAACAGTTTGATGAGATTTGAGAAGGATCCACAAAGCAGAACTTGAATTCGAGATGCTACAGGCAGACAAATTGAGGTTGACATATTTGCTAAGCGTCAATTGTGCGACCTTGACCTTGGATATACATACTAGGAAACACTAATACTACTGTATCATGCCCAGATAAATAGTGTGGTGAACTATGAAAAGGATCCACTGAGTAGAACTTGAGTTACAGATGTTACAGACGGACACATAGACGGACGTTCTCACGGATTGGGTGTATGTGGCTATTCTTTTGTTCGAAATAGCCACATAAACTGGAAAACCGATGAGAACAAAATATATTTTGTTTTCATGTAATTATCTAGTCCCATAAACAGGAACTGTTAGCGCGGACAGACACACAGACAGACGGACGAACAGACAGACAGTGCCATTCCATAGTACGTCCCATTTTTTCAAACGGGAGTATAAAAACTTTAAAACTGTCCTCCCTAATCAATATTCATGGAAGAAAAATGGCATCAGGAATATTTATTAGCTGTATATCATTTATAACGTAAATTTTCCAAGGGAATAATTTGCTCTTTCAAAAACTGAAATTCGACCCCTCGCCTAGCCAAGTCTTCGGGAGAGAATTTATAATCCAATGACCGGTGTATACGCTTTACACTGGGCATCTAAAAGAACCAGAGAAACTCAATCGATATATAGGGCAGCCCGGGGCATCGTACCTGGATTACTCTATACCCACTCCCTCTCTCTGGGGCGTCTAGAAACGGACGGTAATTAACACAAACAGACCAACAAAAACTGGAAAAGTCAGATCTATATCATGACATTTAACCCATTCCCTCATATTGACGCCTTTGACGACTCTGTGAAAGTCACTGTGTTAAACCATTGTAATACATAGAACATTTGCTCCTATAGGAGCAAATGCTCTATTTATCACAATGGTTAAAACTACAAATTCTAAACTTTTCCTTTTCTCTAATTAATGCTCCTTTTCGGTAGATTAATTCAAAGAGGTTGTATTTAAAAATAACCTATGAGGTAATGGGTTAAGCAAACAGAGCAAACCCGGTCAAACGGCGTTTATAGGATTTTTATATGTTTGTAAATGCGTAAGAAAGTGCTTATATGAAGGCAAGGTTTAACTATAAATTTCAGTAACAACTAATGCCTGAATAAATAATGGCACCAGATGCGTGTACTTACATCACATTAACCCTTAAGCTGCTGAATGATTAAAACTGCTTCCTTCCCTTTCTGTATATTTATTAAACAAAATAGATTTGTATTTAACTTAATCACTGTAGAAAGCGATTTTTATTACAAACGATGCATACCCTGATCAAAGAGTTTCGTCAGATTCCCTTCGATCTGGGTCTTCACTGTTTGCAATAATGTATATACTCTGTTCCCACACATTAAGGGTTCAGGTATTTACCTTTAAAAAAATATAAGTTCTTCATGATCCTCAAAATCCTAGTGTACAACCTGTTGCTAGTTTTCATACTACGTAGGTTGAATGACAATAAACAAACACATGTGGCCCTGGTTAATCAATACGTTACACGGCCCCTGGTCTGGAAAAGAATTATATGGAAAGTCAAAGATCCAATAAACAAGTCAAACAGTGAGATTCATCTGAACTTAGAAGTACGTATGAGTACATGTACTTATCTGTTTTATGAGACCGGCTAGACGCTTGAATGTAATGACAATTTCTCATGTGTGGACACAATAATTGGGAAAACACATCGTCGTAAGTACATGCACCGAATAAAGCTGAATAGTTCCGATTAACATATTTAACGCTTTCCTCCATAGGCTATTTTAGACCCAAACTCTTTGAATGAATCTACCCAAAAGGAGCATATACTAGAGAAAAGTAAAATTTTAGAATTTTGTAGTTTGAAACCAATGTGATAAATAGAACATTTGCTCCTATAGAAGCAAATTCATCACAATGGTTACAAGAAGTGGTTATTACAGAGGCGTATAGAAAGGCGTATTTATGGAGGAAAGGGTTAATTATTTTCGTGCTGAAAAATAAAGTATGTTCATTCATTCCCTCATAGTGACGCCCTTTGGTGTTTTTGTAAAAGTTACATTTTGAAACCATTGTGATAAATAGAGCATTTATGACATAGGAGCAAATGCTCTATTTATCACAGTGGTTTCAAAACAACACACTATCTAAACTTTTCCTTTTGTCTAGTAAATGCTCCTTTTAAGTAGATCTATTCAAAGAGGTTGGATCTAAAAATAGTATAAGAGGTAATTGGTTAATAGCCTGATCCAAATACCCGATTTGTTGCACAATTTAAGAAACTAGTGACTGGGTGTCAAACAGCTTAGATTCTAATGAGACGCCGATTGAGTCAGAGCCTAATATAGCTCCAAGCTGTTTGTAATGGTACTACTGTTATAAAGGAGTCCTATTCTGGGTATTTAAGGTACTTGGTAAGTTAAAGGAAAAATGTAATACAAATACATGTAACCCACAAATAAGCTTCCTGTATGAAACACTCTCCTGTATAAAACAACCGCCAACTTGTTAAGATTCCTGTGTTTATATTGTCCACGTCCCGAGGTTATAAAACGTTTTGCTTGAGTCTGAGATCATTCTCAAGCATCTGGGGCCATGCTTATAAAGCTTTTAGTTGAGTCCGAGTTTCGTTCTCAAGCTTTTCATTGGTCAGATTTGAGTTATCAAGCTTTTGATTGGTAAGATTTGAGCCAAAGGCTCAAATCTGACCAATCAAAAACTTGAGAACGAAACTCAGACTCAACTAAAAGCTTTATAAGCATGGACCCTGGTTGGTCACATTCTGAGCTTGCCCTGAATCTGAATAATCAAACACTTGAGAATGATCTCAGACTCAGACTAAGGAGTTTTATAACATTGGACCCTGGTTCATTATCAATAAATAGTTAAATATCTACATGTATTTTACCATCTTTAAAAAGATTAGTCTTATTCTGTGTATTAAATATGTTAGCGTAATGTGGGACAAGGGCGGTACAGCAAGCACCGAAAAGATCTTGCTGCACGGCGACTGGCTTTCATTAACCTTTTCGCAGCCAATGTATATTATGAGATTATAGTTTGAGTCCCATATGAGACGTCGAGTAAGTAGGCGTCTATCCAGTATCCGAAGCGTCACAATGGTTATGAAAGAAAATATATGAACAAGAATAGTTTCAACGACAACTAAAAAAAAACTTTGCAGATGGCAACATGTGATAGCAAAATAGTAAAGCAGTTCATCTGCGTTTGAAGAATCCTATGTTTAACCAGTCCCTAGGTCCAAAGTTATAAAAAATCTGAGTCTGAGTCTGAAATCATTCTCAAGAATCTGATTGGTCAGATGCTTGAGAATGATCTCAGACTCAAGCAAAAAGTTTTATAACCTCGGAGCCTGGTATCTGAAAACAGTTTTGACCGCACACTGTTCTCAAATTAGAGATAACATTTGCAAGCAAACTGGACTCAGAGCTCACCAGGCTTCAAACTGAATGACACTTCCATCGTGTTCTTGAAAAGATATACGAGGAAACGGATTTCTGAACTGAATTATTAAATACAAAATAGTTCAGCAAGTGAACTTTTCGCTGCCACGTTTTCTTGTCTGCAATATTTGTCACCTGTTCTAATTGTTTTCTTCCTTTTTGTTTCAAAACCAAAATCATAGTACCGAGCAGTTTCGGTCCTGATGAGACGCCGAGTAACTCGGCGTCTCATCTGGATCGAACCTGTGTGCAAGGGCGATGACAGATACGTCAATGGCAGCGAAAAAGCAGAACTTTAAATTTTAAGATTAAATTACTCCAATACACATATCTGCTGGTACCAGACCTGTTTACCCACTGCGTAATTGTTAGTGAAACCTGGATTCTCAACAGGAAATAATCAGGATATAGATAAATCAGAAGTTAAACGTTCCGTGCACGCGCTGATATAAGACATCGCTACCCTTAATAAGTTGAGAAAATATTTGTTGTCTGATTTACAGTAAAACAGCTCTAAACCGGGGGTCAATTTAGTATAAATATCGCACATTAAGGCAGGTTTCAGCTTAATGCAGGGTGAACGTCACGCAGAAAACTCCTGTATGAGCTTTCTGCATGACTTGTACTCTGCTTTAAGCAGCCATCTGCCTAAAAGTATCTAAATTCATATCTACTAGGGTTCCAGTTAAGAGAGGTTTTACTGATATATTTCAAATTCGATTTTTCATTCTTTTCCCGACACATCGATCAGTATCAAACGTTATTTGATTCTATTGCAACTAAACCTTAACACTGCCTCTGTCAAAATCGAATAAATGCTCACCTATAAAAACAGGAACTCGGTGTCTCGTCAAGATACACACTGTTTGATGCTTGGATTATGGATTAAAGAATAGGGGAAGAACATTCAACAATGGAAATGAAGGTGACGACACTACGTGGAGAAGATCTGCCTATCAGTTTTAAACAACTTGGATGCCGATGAGACACGGAGATCAAAGATGTTTGACGCTAGCTTATCAAGTTGTAATAAATCGAAAGAAAGTATAACTTGTAACACATCAGTGTTAGTAGGAGCAGGTACCATATTTTTCCAAGTAGGCTACAGGTTATCTCTTTCACTGCCGAATTGTGTCGTCTGCAAATCTAGTCGTCTGCTACAATATTTTTATTTTTCTTCATTTTTTATTTAAAAAATATTGACACTAACAAACCGTATGGATCCTGATGAGACGCCGAGTTACTCGGCGTCTCATCTGGATCCAAACTGTTTGCATAGGAAATTACAGATGTGACATTTACAGCGAAAGAGCTAAGTAGCAGGTATACGGTTATATATTTTAGAAACAAACAGTATCTATTCCACATAGCAATAAATGTTGACCCACTTTCTTTAGTGTACAGTAAACCCCATCTAATGCAACCACCAAACACGGGCATAATTCTGGGTGCTAGAGGTAGGTGGTAGCTTAATGCAGGACGAAAGTTACGCAGAAAGCTCCTATAGGAGCTTTCTGCGTAATAGCGTCCGTCCTGCATAAAGCAACCACATGCTTATAGGGGCAGATATGGTTATTCCTCAAGTGGTCGCATTAGAGAGGTTCTGCTGTATGTTGTTGGGAAGTTTCCCTGCAATTCTGGACTGTATAGGTTTGTACGGAAAGTAAACTAACATTGCTGAGTAAAGTTTCGATCGTTACAACCATTATTTCGTATCTGTTTTAACGCCTTTTAAAGCATTTGTTAACGGAGTAGACCAAGATAGAGACATTTGAGGTCAAAGTGACACAGGGTCTGCTCTGTTTGGTTATGATACTCGTATAATACAGATATGAGTCTACAGTTTCTGCCATGGCAAAACAATCATGTGTCCATATGATATTTCAACAACTTATCTAATTAATATTAATGAAGTCATTGTTTCTTACATGAATATTCATGGAGTAATACAATCCGAGTGATATGCAGTTTTGATCTTAATACGACCCCGGGGTACTCGGTTTCTCATCTGGGTCCAAATGTTAGCATAGATGATAAATTGAGGAAGCAGAGAGCAAGTGAAATATTTAGGTTTTTTGAAAACCCAAGCATACTTTACCTTGGTGAAATAGTTTCGACACTTATTTAATTAAATTCGAAAATAAAGTGATTATCGTTTAAAGTTACATTATTCAGGACACCATTTTTCCATGTGAAAAACTGAAGAAAAAAACGAGTGTTTATCCTAAGTTTGTTTCATATCACTTGCAAACAAGTATCGATGGTCGAAATATATTTATTTACGAAGAAAATAACGAGAGTTACTACGGGAATCCCGTGTTAGACAGATCTTCCACTAAATGCAAATGAACTACTCTTACGTAATTGTGCTCCAAGAAAGTGAATTAAAAATGATGATTAAAAGCCGTGAATTACATTGACACAGTCCGCATTCACAGCTGATATCAGAAGAGAATAAAATAAAGTAAAAAAGACTCCAGATGAAATACACCGTCGGTTTAAACTAAGAAAATGTTAGCGCGGACAGACACACAGACTTTGGTAGCAAAACGATCGCGGAAGTTGAGTCATATAAAATAATTGGACATTAACGTCTCCAATACTTTACATTTAACAAGTTATATACCAATTTCAAATGAGTATGAATGCCAATCTTTATAACAGAAAACAGCTAGTATCAATATGAGTCATATTACAGGTGGCAGCTAGTATCAATGTCAGTCTATATTACAGATGACAGCTAGTATCAATGTCAGTCTTATTACAGGTAACAGCTAGTATCAATGTCAGTCTTTATTACAGATGACAGCTAGTATCAATGTCAGTCTTTATTACTGATGACAGCTAGTATCGATGTCAGTCTTATTACAGGTGACAGCTAGTATCAATGTCAGTGTTATTACAGGTGACAGCTAGTATCAATGTTGGTCTTATAACAGATGACAACTAGTATCAATGTCAGCCGTATTACAGGTGGTAGCTGGTATTTATGTCAGTCTTTATTACAGGCGGCAGCTAGTATCGATGTCAGTCTTATTACAGATGACAGCTAGTATCAGTGTTAGTGTCTGTTGCAGGATGCAGTTAGTATCAATGTCAGTCGTATTACAAGTGGCAGCTTGTATCAATGTTAGTCTTTATTACAGGTGGCAGGTAAAGTATCAATGTCGGTCTTTATAATGGATGACAGCTATTATTAATGTCAGTCTTCATTACAGCCGGCAGCTATTACTTATGCAAGTCTTTAGTACAGATGACAGCTAGTAGCAATGTCAGTCTTTAATATGTATGACAGCTAGAATCAATGTCAGTCTTTATTACAGACGACAGTTAGTAGCAATGTCAGTCTTAACAGGTGGCAGCTAGTATCAATGTCAGTCTTAACAGGTGGCAGCTAGTATCAATGTTAGTCTTAACAGGTAGCAGCTAATATGACAGAAGGTGGCAGGTATTATCAGTGGTAGTCTTTACAGTTACAACACGTGACATATAGTAGCAATATCAGTTTTAACCGGTGGAAGCTAGTATCAATGTTAGTGTTTCTTACAGGTGGCAGGAAGAATAAATGTTAGTCTTAACAGGTGGCAGCTAGTATCAACATCAGTCTTTATAACATATGACAGTTAGTATTAATGTCAGTCTTTATAACAGGTAGCAATTTGTGTTTTCAATTTTCAATTTGTATTGATGTCAGTCTTTAAATCAAGTAGCAGCTAGAATAAATGTCAGTCGTTATAACAGATGACGACTACAATCAATGTCAGTCTTTATAGCAGGTGACAGGTAGTATCAATGTCAGTCTTAACAGGTTACAGGTAGTATCATTGTCAGTCTTTATAACAGGTGACAACTAATACTAATGTTAGTCTTTATACATGTATTAGGTTGCAGCTTGTATCAATATCGGCCTTTATTACAGGTGGTAGCTTCATGCAGAATAAAAGCCAGACAGAAGGCTTACACATATGTTTACTGTATGATTTGTACCCTGCATTAACCAATTCCCTCATATTGCCGACTTTTGACGACTCTGTACAAGTCACTTTGTGAAACCATTGTGATAATAGAGCATTTGCTCCTATAGGAGCAAATGCTCTTTTTATCACAATGGTTTCAAACTACAAAATTCTATTTTTTCCTTTTCTCTAGTTAATGCTCCTTATCGGTAGATTTATTCAAAGAGGCTGTATCTAAAATTAGCCTATGAGGTAATGGGTTAAGCAGACACCTTCCTGAAAAGAGTTATTTCTTAGATTTTCGGTTTCGGTCTCGATAGGTTTTACTGTATCACAACTTGTATTTTATGTTCCAATTCTAGTCGTCTATACTACGTGTACTAACGCTAGCAATGCAATCGCGACAACTGATTCAATATTAATACGATAAGGAAAAGCGATTATTTGATTTGCAATTCTAAACGTTTGTTTTCAATTGGACTTGGTTTACACTGCGGGGTAGTTCAAACAATGCCTTAATATCATATTTGTGTAATGCACAAAAAGTGCATCTATAAATACACTGTGCAAGGTCGATATGGGCTCAAAATGAATGGATTTGTTGATTAGACGAGTACGGTTTTGTAAATCACCAGGGAAAACATATTTAGAGCATTTTCAGTGTAAACAAATGCATTGTTTTGGCTCATGTATAAATTGTGTAGGCTCTGTCAATGTTGGGCGTCGTCAGTGGGTGGCTGACATGTGGCAGTCAGTATCAATTACAGAAATGTAACAGGGACACACATGTAACAGCGTCACAGATAATATCATTTAACAAAATAGACACATATGTGTCTCATAAATGAAAAAGTAGTAAAGTCAATCAGGAAAAGCCACACACAACACGCAGCCATCACCAAAACATCGATAGAACATTTAAACTGGATTCGTTTATACGATCTAAAGTGAAGTTATAGTAACGTTTACATAAGAAGAAACGAAATTACTTACTTAGCACCCTACATTACAGTGATGGAATGATTAAAAAGGCATCTCAAAGCTCCTTCATAAGTGACACTCCCTTATGCGAAGTGTCCAGTTGCGGTGATTATAGATTCCCTGGAGTGATCGAGCAGTGTCCAGTCAGGGTCCATGGCCATCAGATATGGCGTATCAGGCGTTGCAATATTGTATAAAATATATATTTATTGCATAATTGTATATCTTTATTGTATAAAAAATATATTTATTGTATATTTTTATATATTTATTGTGTATTGAATAAATATATATTTTATTTTATACAATAATTAGTGACTTTCACCGACAATATCAATATCAAGCTTGTAGAGATTTTTAGAAGATTATTATTTGAAAACATTGTGAATACACGATATCCATCCATGCTATCAGACCGGGACAATGCCTTAGAGACCAGTTATATGGTGTTTCTACTTGAATTATATCGTATTTCTATTTCGAACCTCAGAGCCAACCTGTGCCCTAGAGAGGTTGGTTGTCGCTTTGGCGACTCGTTGTAAAAGCATGTTAATATTCTGAGAGAAAAAGTAGATGACTGCTCATCAAGAGTGATGATTTCTTTGATAAATAAGACACAGTTTATGGAAATCAATGGTCAAATAAGCTTTCAAGGACGATCGCAGCGAATGAACCCATCGAATTTTTAGCAGATTTCGGCCGGAGTTGAAAACCTTTTACTTATTATATAAAGCAAGGGTGTTCGCGATTATTTTTTTAATTTTATAAGTTTTTGTTTTTTTTGTGGGGGGGGGGGGGGGGGGGGGGACTATATTTTGATATGTTTTAAATACTTATGACATGTGATTAAAAAAATAATGTATTTGTTATGGGGTTGTTGTTGAGAAATAGCATGCCAGGGGTACCTGTGATCCGAATGGAAATATAACGTTCTGTCCCGTAAAACCACCGATGTTATTCGCCCTTTTACAGACAAAAACGCCATTCGAGGTTTGCAAATAGAATAGACCCAAATCAGATGGCTCAGGTAGGAGCTGGCGGGCCATGGTCTGCTCGTTTTTGCTTTGTCTGTATGGAATTACATAGATATAATTCTAGTGTCTGCAATGGCTAAATATTTCTGTGTTAACATGCCAATATCAATATTCATCCAAGTAATATTCGTTATACATTATGTTATATGAATATTCATGAAAACAGTAAAGGGTTAGCTCTTACAGTGCGGGACACTAGTCATTAATGCCTTTCACAAACAGTGTAGACCCAGATGAGAGGGCTCCGAGAGAAGTCCTCTCATCAGGGTCTGCATCGTTTGTCATGTTACTATTTTCTTAAAAATAAATCCTAAATATACACCATTAGTTGACCTGTTTGAGTTTTGGAATAGTCCATTTGAAAATAGAGCGTTGTACATAATGGTTAATATGTACCTTTTCAACATTGACTCCTAAACTGTTTAATAATCAAAGTAGAATGTCCATCAGTGTTTAATGATAAGAGTTCAGTCCTAATGAAAGTTGTCTTTTTTAACTTGCTGGATGATTTGGAATGGTAGACAGTGCATACCAAGTTCAGAGGGCTCCTCCAGGATCTGGTTCTACGCTGTTTGAGAATGTCAAGACATTAATTCCAAGCATTCCAAGCAAGGTCCTGTAGCGTGCAAGACAAGACAAGGCAACATAAGATAACTTAAAATGTTGTTCAGCATTTCGTGAGTTTATTCTTTTATTAGCCCATTACCTCATAGGCTTTTTTTTAGATCCAACCACTTTGAATAAATCTACCGAAAAGGAGCATTAACTAGAGAAAATGAAAATTTTAGAAAATTGTACATGTAGTTCTAAAACCATTGTGATAACTAGAGCATGCGCTCCTATAGGATCAAATGCTCTATTTATCACAATGGTTTCAACAGGTGACCTTTTCAGAGTCGTCAAAAGGCGTCAATATGAAGGAATGTGTTAACCCTTTCCTTGTTCAGTACTCATGTATTCATGTAAGAAATAATGGCATAAATGAATATTCATTACCTTGGTTTTTATAATGTAATGTAGAATCAGATCTATATTATGTTATATAATATTATTTATAACATAAATCGTGGCTTCAGCGTGAAGTAACACTATCATTTATTTTTTGATAATCACGGGCATATATTCACTAGTGAATAACATTCGAACGACGGAGCTGTATTCATACGCGCTGTCAAAACAAACAAACTGACGGACGGTGACCTACATGCCAACGATTGAGTCACGATAGATGGCAAAGGACTGTTGGCACTTGCGCCTTAATTTCGATAAAATAATACAAATTGTAATCGCTGTCAGTAATTATATACAAAATGTATGCCAAAAAAGACCTACCAGCTACTCTGACCCATACAATCCATTCTACATAGAAAATGCCCCCACAACTTTGCATTTTCTTCACCGAATGTCCTTTTGTTTATGCAGATTTCTACTCATAAAAATATCTCGTCAATCAACAACTATAGTCATCTGAATCCAGCACAGCACAAACATATTTCAAATATGCTATACTCAGCTGATCGCGAAAATCTTCCTCCTGTTCCAACACATTTTATGCAGCAGTTCGTACTGAATCTTTTGTCCATTTCAAACATTTTCACTGAACTTGAATCGAGATTTTTTTCTCGGTGGAAATGTCCATGTCCATGTGTATACATACAGCACTAATGAAGGGCTTAATATACCAAAACGAAGGCGCATTTCGAATCCCATTGACAGTGAGTGTCGGACGTGTTGGCGACTGTATGTGAGTCTTCATGTAAATGGCGCGCTTTACATAGACACATGTTGTGTACAATGACGTCATAATGTGACGTGTTTGTAACTATGTATGTCAAAACTGTAACTCAAAAATTATTTTTACGTGTTTCTGTATGTTTTTGTATCATAAACTATCACAGTTAAATTGAATACCAGAGAGGTCTGAATTAGATCCTGGTTGATATGACAGTAAGTAAAAAAAAAGTTGGAAAATTTGGACCTACTTTGTCCCAGTAACCTAGCGAACCTAATAACACCTTTCATTCATCATTTCTAAATGTAAGGAGAATTTATAACAATCCACGTTACTGCTGAAATATTGGCTGCAAATAACATTTGTGTGTGTTATGTTATAAATAGGATCTTGCATTCGTGTTCATGATTATTGGATTTATTAAATCCGTCTTTTTAAAACGATAAAAAAAACTCGCTAAAGCTCGTTTTTTATCATTTTAAAAAGACTCATTTAATAAATCCAATAATCAAGAACACTCATGTAAGATCCTCTATATTAAGCAAAGAGAGCATACCCTGATCAGATGGCTCTAATAGGAGTTTATATGAGGTAAAGGGTAAGCTATTGGCCTGCTATAAGTATTATGCCTGCTTAAACTCTGAATTGTTACAATTTTCGATCACTTTCAATTTATTCAAGATTTTCAGAAACAATTGACCAAGTGCTAAACGGCTTGGATCCTGATTAGATGTTGAGTTATTCAGATTCTCATCTTCATCCAAGCTGCTTGCAAACGTCAGTCAGTTGCACTTATCATGCAAAGGGTTATTGTTAACCCATAACCCCATAGGCAAACAGTTTGGATCCTATTGATATTGTGTGAATAAAGCGTGCTTGAATGGCAAACAGTTTGGATCCTATAGATCTAGTGGGCAAAATGGCGCTTGAATGTCAAACAGTAAGGATCCTATTGATATTGAATGAATAATGTGTGCTTGAATTTCAAACAGTTTGGATCCTATGGATATTGTGAGAATAAAGCGTGCTTGAATGGCAAACAGTTTGGATCCTATTGATCTAGTGGGCAAAATTGCGCTTGAATGTCAAAAAGTTTGGATCCTTTTGATATTGTGTGAATAAATGCGTGATTGAATGGCTAACAGTTTGGGCCCTATTGATCTAGTGAGCAAATGGCGCTTGAATGTCAAACAGTTTGGATCCTATTGATATAGGGTGAATAAAGCGTGCTTGAATGTCAAACAGTTTGGATCCAATTGATCTAGTGGACAAAATGGAGCTTGAATGTCAAACTGTTTGGATCCTATTGAAATTGTGTGAATGAAATGTGCTTGAATGGCAAACGGTATGGATCCAATGTATCTATTGAGCAAAATGGCGCTTGAATGTCAATCAGTTTGGATCCTATTGATATTGAGTGAAAAAAGCGTGCTTGAATGGCAAACAGTTTGGATCTTATTTATCTAGTGGGCACAATGGCGCTTGAATGTCAAATAGTTTGGATCCTTTTGATATTGTGTGAATAAATGCGTGCTTGAATGGCAAACAGTTTGGATCCTACTGATCAAGTGAGCAAAATGGCGCTTGAATGTCAAACAGTTTGGATCCTATTGATATTTTGTGAATAAAGCATGCTTGAATGGCAGTTTGGATCCTATTGATCTAGTGGGCTGAATGGCGCTTGAATGTCAAATAGTTTGGATCCTATTGATATTGTGAGAATGAAAGGTGATTGAATGGCAAACAGTTTAGATCCAATTGATTTAGTGGGGAAAATGGCGCTTGAATGTCAAACAGTTTGGATCCTATTGATATTGTGTGAATAAAGGGTGCTTGAATGGCTTTTTGGATTTTATTGATCTAGGGGGCAAATGGCGCTTGAATGTCAAACAGTTTGGATCCTATTGTTATTTTGTGTTTAAAGCGTGCTTGAATAGCAAACAGTTTGGTTCCTATTGATCTTGTGGGCTAAATGTCGCTTGAATGTCAAACAGTTTGGATCCTATTGATATTGTGTGAATAAAGCGTGCTTGAATGGCAAACAGTTTGGATCCTTTTGATCTAATGAGCAAAATGGCGCTTGAATGTCAAACAGATTGGATCTGAATGGCATTTTGGATCCTATTGATCTCGTGGGCAAAATGGCGCTTGAATGTCAAACAGTTTGGATCCTATTGATGTAATGAGCAAAATCGCGCTTGAATATCAAACAGTTTGGATCTGAATGTTATTTTGGATCCTATTGATCTAGGGGTCAAAATGGCGCTTGAATGTCAAACAGTTTGGATCATATTGATATTGTGTGAATAAAGCGTGTTTGAATGGCAGTTTGGATCCTAATGATCTAGTGGGCAAAATGGCGCTTGAATGTCAAACAGTTTGGATCCTATTGATTTAATGAGCAAAATGGCGCTTGAATATCAAACAGTTTGGATCTGAATGGTATTTTGCATCTTATTGATCTAGGGGTCAAAATGGCGCTTGAATGTGAATCAGTTTGGATCCCATTGATATTGTGTGAATAATGCGTGCTTGAATGGCCGTTGGGATCCTGTTGATCTAGTAGGCAAAATGGTGCTTGAATGTTAAACAGTTTGGATCCTATTGATATTGTGTGATTAAAGCGAGCCTGAATGGCAAGCAGTTTGGATACTTTTGATCTAGTGAGCAAAATGGCGCTAGAATGTCAAACAGTTTGGATCCTTTTGATATTTTGCGAATAAAGCGTGCTTGAATGGAAGTTTGGATCCTATTGATCTAGTGGGCAAATGTGGCTTGAATGTCAAACAGTTTGGATCCTATTGATATTGTGTGTAAAGCGTGCTTGAATGACAAACAGTTTTGATCCTATTGATCTAGTGAGCAGCAAAATAGCACTTGAATGTCAAACAGTTTGTATCCTATTGATATATTGGTCAAAAAAGACGATTGAATGACAAACAGTTTGGATCCTATTGATATTTTGTAAATAAAGCGTGCTTGAATGGCAGTTTGGATCCTAATGATCTAGTGGGCAAAATGGCGCTTTAATGTCAAACAGACTGGATCCTATTGATGTAATGAGCAAACTGGCGCTTGAATATTAAACAGTTTGGATCTGAATGGTATTTTGGATCCTATTGATCTAGGGGTCAAAATGGCACTTGAATGTCAAACAGTTTGGATCCTATTGATATTGTGTGAATAAAGCGTGCTTGAATGGCAAGCAGTTTGGATCCTATTGATCTATTGGTCAAAATGACGCTTGAATGACACACAGTTTGGATCCTATTGATATTGTGTAAATAAAGCGTGCTTGAATGGCAGTTTGGATCCTAATGATCTAGTGAGCAAAATGGCGCTTTAATGTCAAACAGACTGGATCCTATTGATGTAATGAGCAAAATGGCGCTTGAATATCGAGCAGTTTGGATCTGAATGGTATTTTGGCTCCTATTGATCTAGGGGTCAAAATGGCGCTTGAATGTCAAAAAGTTTGGATCCTATTGATATTGTGTGAATAATGCGTGCTTGAATGGCCGTTGGGATCCTGTTGATCTAGTGGGCAAAATGGCGCTTGAATGTCAAACAGTTTGGATCCTATTGATATTGTGTGAATAAAGCGTGCTTGAATGGCAAGCAGTTTGGATCCTGTTGATCTAGTGAACACAATGGCGCTTGAATGTCAAACAGTTTGGATCCTATTGATATTTTGTGAATACAGCATTCTTGAATGGCAAACAGTTTGGATCCAATTGATCTAGTTGGCAAATGGCGCTTGGATGTCAAACAGTTTGGAACCTTTTGATATTGTGTGAATAAAGCGTGCTTGA
This sequence comes from Azorinus chamasolen, assembly GCA_963576725.1. Taxonomy (NCBI): domain Eukaryota; kingdom Metazoa; phylum Mollusca; class Bivalvia; order Cardiida; family Solecurtidae; genus Azorinus; species Azorinus chamasolen. Next base: position 23,951,211 of record OY755242.1, read on the forward strand.
ATTTTCAAACAGTTTGGATCCAATTGATCTAGTTGGCAAATGGCGCTTGAATGTCAAACAGTTTGGAACTTATTGATATTGTGTGAATAAAGCGTGCTTGAATGGAAGTTTGGATCCTAATGATCTAGTGGGCAAAATGGCGCTTGAATGTCAAACAGTTTGGAACCTTTTGATATTGTGTGAATAAAGCGTGCTTGAATGGAGGTTTGGATCCTATTGATCTAGTGGGCAAAATGGCGCTTGAATGTCAATAAGTTTAGATCCTTATGATATTGTGAATCAAGCGTGCTTGAATGGCAAACAGTTTGGATCCTATTGATATAGTTTGCAAAATAGCGCTTGAATGTCAAACAGTCTGGATCCTAATGAAATTTTGTGAATCAAGCGTGATTGAATGGCAAACAGTTGGGATCTTATTGATTTAGTGAGTAAAATGGCGATTGAATGTCAAACAGTCTGGATCCTATTGATGTTGTTTGATTAAAGCGTGCTTGAATGGCAAACAGTTTAGAGCCGATTGATCTAGTGGGCAAAATGTGGCTTGAATGTCAAACAGTTTGGATCCTATTGATATTGTGTGTAAAGCGTGCTTGAATGACAAACAGTTTGGATCTCATTGATCTAGTTAGCAGTAAAATGGCGCTTGAATGTCAAACCGTTTGTATCCTATTGATCTATTGGTCAAAATGGCGCTTGAATGACAAACAGTTTGGATCCTATTGATATTTTGTGAATAAAGCGTGATTGAATGGCCAACAGTTTGGATCCTATTGATGCAGTGGGCAAAATGACCCTTGAATGTCAAACAGTTTGGATCCTATTGATATTGTGTGAATAAAGCGTGCTTGAATGTCAAACAGTTCCTGTTGATCTAGTGTGCAAAATGGCGCTAGAATTTCAAACAGTTTGGATACTAATGATCTAGTGAACAAAATGGCGCTTGAATGTCAAACAGTTTGGATCCTATTGATATTGTGTGAATGGGGTGTGCTTGAATGGCAAACAGTTTGGATCAAATTAATATTGTGGGCAAAATTGCGCTTGAATGTCAAACAGTTTGGATCCTATTGGTATTTTGTGTATAAAGCGTGCTTGAATGGCAAACTGTTTAGATCCTTTTGATCTAATGAACCAAATGGCGCTTGAATGTCAAACAGTTTGGATCCTATTTATATTGTGTGAATAATGAGTGCTTGAATGGCAAACAGTTCGGGTCCAATTGATATAGTGAGCAAAATGGCTCTTTAATGTAAAAAAGTTTGGATCCTATTGATATTTTGTGTATAAAGCGTGTTTGAATTGCAATCAGTTTGAGTCCTATTGATCTAGTGGGCAAAATGGCGCTTGAATGTTAAACAGTTTGGATCCTATTGATATTGTGTGAATAAACCGGTCTTGAATGGCAAACAGTTTGGATTATATTGATCTAGTGGGCAAAATGGCGCTTGAATGTCAAACAGTTTGGATCCTATTGATATTGATAATGGCAAACCGTTGGGGTCCTATTGATCTAGTGAGTAAAATGGCGCTTGAATGTCAAACAGTTTGGATCCAATTGATATTGTGTGAATAAAGCGTGCTTGAATGGCAAACAGTTTGGATCCTATTTATCTAGTGGAGAAATATGACATTTGAATGTCAAACAGTTTGGAGCCTATCGATATTGTGTGAATAAAGCGTGCTTGATTGGCAAACAGTTTGGATCCTATTGATGTAGTGGGCAAAATAGCCCTTGAATGTCAAACAGTTTGGATCCTATTGATATTGTGTGAATAAAGCGTGATTGAATAGCAAACAGTTTGGATCCTTTTGATCTAGTGTGCAAAATGGCGCTTGAATGTAAAACAATTTTGATCCTATTGATCTAGTTGGGAAAATGGCGCTTGAATGTCAAACAGTTTGGATCCTATTGATATTGTGTGAATGGGGCGTGCTTGAATGGCAAACAGTTTGTATCTAATTTATATCGTGGCAAAATGGCGCTTGAATGACAAACAGTTTGGATCCTATCGATATTTTGTTTATATAGCGTGCTTGAATTGCAAACAGTTTAGATCCTATTGATCTAGTGAAGAAAATTGGCGCTTGAATGTCAAACAGTTTGGATCCTATTGATCTAGTAGGCAAAATGGCGCTTGAATGTCAAACAGTTCGGATCCTGATAATATTGTTTGAATAAAGCGTGCTTGAATGGCAAACAATGTGGATCCTATTCATCTAGTGGTCGAAATGGCGCTTGAATGTCAAATAGTTTGGATCCTATAGATATTGTGTGAATAATGCGTGCTTGAATGGCAAACAGTTTGGATCCTATACATCTATATATATATACCAGATTTACCAGCAAAGGATACACCTGTAACAAAAGGGACATATCTGTAACAAAGTGGAGACATATGTAACACAAGGGACACATCTGTAACAAACTGGAAACATAAGTATCACAAAGGAAACACCT
>OY755242.1:23953868-23978868 GCA_963576725.1 Azorinus chamasolen
GTAACACAAAGGAAACACATGTAAGTCCTTTGTAAATATCCGACAGGGTACAACTGTAATAATCTGGAAGGACACACTTATAAGGTATTGGCAAATGTCCGACAGGGTGAAACTGTATCACAGCGGACACATAACTGTCCTTTTTACAGCAATGGACACGGGTGTAATTGAGACTTTAACCGAAATCATTATAGATAACCACTACAACCACATTATCATCATCATTCATCAACGTCATCGTCGTCATCATATCACCAATGTCATCTTCAGTATTCATGATCAGCAGCAATACCATTATTATCATTCATTATTCACCACCATCATCAATAACAAAAACATTGAAAAAGGCGTTAACACTCACATATGTCTGGTGTGTAGATGTTTAAAACGTTGCTATTACCAAAAACCAAGTGCGTATAAATATGTAGAATTGATGAAGTCAAATAATTTCAAAACTATACAAATCTATCAAAATATGTTAATGAGGCGTTCACTATGCGGAACGCTGCGTTAAACTATCTTGATTGATTTGACATGGGATTGTTTAAGTGTTTATATACATGTATATGTATATATAATAGAGAGAGAGAGAGTGAGAAGGATATTTATATATACTAGATATCGTTTCATATCTTCTTATATATTTATAAGGGTTCAACCTCCCTATTCGTAATTTTTGAAAGAATTATAATTGAATATGATTTATCATTGTGTACACGTCTGTGTGTGCATTGTATGTGCGTGTGTGTGTGTGTGTGGGGGGGGTATATGTGTCTTTTGCGTATGCTATCAGAGCGTGTGTTCGAGTGACCATTATATTGGAATATGTATATCTGTTGAGTGTAACGAGGAACATGTAGTTCAAGTTACTGGAAATTGAATAAAGAATCTTGAATCTTGAATCTTTAAGAATTGAAAACCTGCACATTATGTCTGACATTACTATACGTCATTAAAATCCGAAGAAAACAATGGCATTGAATAAATGGACAAGCAGCAAGTCAGTCCGTTCTCGTTATACATGTATATTGATCTATTAACCAAGCAATATAAGGCATGATTTTACAAACACTACATGAACCTATTGGAATATCATAAAATGTTCATTTGTCAAATTTTGAAATTAAAATGTTAGTCAATTTACATAAGTTTTGTCCCTCTCGGTAGGTCTCTCATGATTATGTTGAATTAGTCTAAGATAGTAGCAAATAGCAAAGACTGTCATCAAAATGCTCCTTCACGAGGTCTGCGCCATTTACTCAGCCTCGTCTGTCCGAATACTTAAAGTTAAAAAGGTACACTAAAAATCTTCCTTACCGAAAATCTGGTAGAGAAGAAAATTCCATATTTTTAAACAGGTGGTTGCTTAATGCAGGGTGAAAGTCCCAAATGAACTTGCTGCATGTATTTCATCCTGCATTAAGCTGCCTTTTTACAGACTAGTGTTGACACCAACTTGAAGGTCCGGTTTAGACGGGTTTAAATGTACATGACTTTGGTGCTAACCCTTTACCTCGTGAATATTCATGAAACAAGTTCCAGGAATCATGAATACTTACTGGCTAAAAATTGTTACCGTAAACCCTCTCTATAACGGCCACTAAATCACATTATGTATTTTGTGTTAAAGGCAGATGGCTGCTTAAAGCAAGGTGAATGTAAAACAGAACGCTCCTATAGGAGCGTTCTGTTTTACTTTCACATTGCTTTAAGCAGTCACCTGCCCTAAATACCAAATAATTAACCCAAGTTAGTGGCCGTTATAGATACATGTAGGCTTTACTGTATAATGGTATATACACAGGACGTGTGGTCGTTGCAGAAACTGTAGTATAGAAATAAATCATTTATATAATATTTAGGCATGATTAAACAAGTAGAGACTATAACTTTAAAGGTCTGTGTTACCACTTCTTCGGGTTAACAATTCACCTAATTAATATTCATGTAACTAATACTGACTTTATCTATTGTAGTAATTACAGCGAATGAACATTATATGCATGATCATTTGACCATGACAGAATCTGTGGAATCGGATCAGTGTACAGTAAAACCCCATTAAACCGGAACTTTAATGGAGAATAATTTAGATACAGTTAGGCAGATGCTTGCTTAATGCAGGGTGAGCTTTTTGCTTGACTTCATCCTGCATTAAGCTGCCACCTGTCTCCAAGACCGATATTTATACTAAATTGAACGTCCGGTTTAGAGGGATTTTACTATATATCCCAAGCAAGAAAAGCAGGGCCTGGAGACAATGTTTGATCTTGATGTACCCTCTGATTATAAATTGATAAAACACGCATACACTATTTATACAACAGTCCAACATAGTAGACCCTGGTCAGACGGCTTCTCTACAGAAACCGTCTGACCTGGATCTACCCTGTTTGTAAAGGCGTTATACGAAGCATATTTATGGAGTATAGGTTAAAATACACTTTGAAATTTACTATAAATAGTTGCCTTTTTTCTATCATCGACAGAGATTGGCGAATTGCGAGTATATTTGATTCGTAATTAACAATATTACATTATCAGTTAGTAAGCATGTAATTTATAGAGTAAAGATTCGAGCTTTCAAAATTTGTCATGTTTTTGGTTATTAAAGCATAAGTCTTTTAAAGACATTATCCAGGTCCATTCAATGATTCCCCCCCCCCCCATTGTTCTCAATAGGCGTGAAAGTAACAGTAAAAGCATGATACAAGTGTGCAAAATATGGCAAGCCGTCTCAGTCTGTCTAGAGAGGCCCTGACATACAATTAGTCAAGGGAAACACACTCAAAAGACCATTGTTGGTCAGAACCCTATAGAAGTTCAACCCTTAAGAAGCCTACCACTAACAAACAAAGGGCCATATGCAAACAGGTTGGATCCAGATGAGACGTCAAGTAACCCGGCATCTTATCTGGATCCAAGCTATTTGACAGACAACATTTTCACAAATCTTTACAAACTATGAAGCACTTTCACATTTGAAGCAGACAAGCAATTTAGCAGATGAATATTTTATAAGGATTGAATACATTAAGTGTGGGTCAAGTACTTTCAGTGAAATAAAAGACAGATTACATAGGGCAATACTTCCAAAAGAGATGTCCCACAGAGTTATTATCCTTGGACACAGCTGCCTTTTCTCCCAACAAGGTCTATCAGAATAATATGTAAATACTGCTCAGAAAGTTATAATTTAACCCCTGCCCCCTGCACTTGATCTCAATGAGATATATTTGTATGTGGAGTGTCATGAATGTAGGTTGAGCACTTTAGAAGACATTTACAGGCCGAACGGACAAAGCGGGGCCTATTATGCTCCTTCTTATAGTTTCAGGGAGCATAATAAAAAATAACAAGATGTGTTTGTGAAACACTATGCCCCCTAGATATGATATTTGACCCTAAAGGATGACCTTCATCTTGACATGTCATCCCTCAAAATGTGCAGCTTCATGGGGTGCACATGCATACCACATATCAAGTCTGTATCTCTACTGGTTCAAAAGTTATGGCTAATGTTAAAGTTGGTGACCTTTGACCATGAAGGATGACCTTGACCTTGACATGTTACCCCTCAAACTTTGCAGCCAAATAAGAAACACACGTATACCAACTATCAAGTCTGTATCTCTACTGGTTCAAAAGTTATGGCCAATGTTAAAGTTGGTGACCTTTGACCCTGAAAGATGACATTGACCTTGTAATGTCACCCCCAAAAATGTGCAGCTTCATGAGACACACATGCATACCAAATATCAAGACTTTATCTCTATTGGTTCAAAAGTTATGGCCAATTTGAAGTTAATGACCTTTGACCCTGAAGGATGACCTTGACATTTCACCCCTCAAACTGTGCAGCTTCATGAGATACACAAGCATGCCACATATCAAGTCTCTATCTGTACTGGTTCAAAAGTTATGGCCAATGTTAAAGTCAGTGATTTGACCCATATGTATGACCTCTGACCTTTAAGGATGACCTTGACCTTGACATGTCACCCCTCAAAATGTGCGGCTTTATGAGATACATATGCATGCCAAATATCAAGTCTCTATATGTACTTGCTCAAAAGTTATGACCAATGTCAAATTCGGAGATTTGACCCATGTGTTTGACCTCTGACCTTGAAAGATGACCTTGACCTTGACATGTCACCCCTCAAAATGTGCAGGTTTATGAGATACATATACATGCCAAATATCAAGTCACTAGCTGTACTGGCTCAAAAGTTATGACCAATGTTAAAGTTACAGACAAAGAAGCGGACAATTTTACCTTTGACCCTGAAGGATGACCTTGACCTTGACATGTCACCCGTCCAAATGTGCAGCTTCATGAGATACACACACTCGCCAAATATCAAGTCTCTATCTCTACTGGTCCAAAAGTTATGGCAAATGTTAAAGTCGGTGATTTGACCCATATATTTGACCTCTGACCTTGAAGGATGACCTTGACCTTAACATGTCACCCTTCAAAATGTGCGTCTTTATGAGATACATATGCATGCTAAATATCAAGTCTCTATCTGTACTGGTTCAAAAGTTATGACATATGTTAAAGTTGCGTTAAAGTTACAGCCAAAAAACAGACAAGTTGACCTTTGACCCTGAAGGATGACCTTGACATTGACATGTCACCCCTCAAAATGTGCGGCTTTATGAGATACACAAGCATGCCAAATATCAAGTCTCTATCTCTACTGGTCCAAAAGTTATGGCCAATGTTAAAGTCGGTGATTTGACCCATATATTTGACCTTTGACCTTGAAGGATGACCTTGACCTTGACATGTCACCCCTCAAAATGTGCGGTCCTATGAGATACATATGCATACCAAATATCAAGTCTCTATCTGTACTGGCTCAAAAGTTATGACCAATGTTAAAGTTGCTGACAAACAAACAGACAAACAGACAAACAGACAAACAAACAGACAGGGCAAAAACAATATGCCCCCCAGATCTGATCTGGGGGGCATAAAAACATATACTGCATTAGTGACAATCTAATCATTTCCAAATCATCAAATGTAAGAGACGGGCCTCACATGGAACGCTCCGGTGGTTCTTGACAGGCAGACTGCTATAGCTCTTACCATGTGCCGCATGCTTTTTCACAGGTTAGCTGTAAAGACCCAAGCCGGCCAAGGGAATGTCTTTAAGTAAACATATAATCCGACTGTCTTGAACAGCTTCGATTCTTATAGGACGCCCATGTAATATCACATTAGCCCAAATCGCTCTAATCATTCAGACTGTGTGTGCAATAGATATAAAAAGAGTACGTGTCTTTATCTTTCGAATGCTTTAGCATCTACAGGTATAATATTTAATCCTATACTCCATTTAAATTCATGTTAGAATAATGCCATCACGAATATTATCTAGATAAATATTACAAATAAATCATAAACACATAGCTTGTTGGCCATGGCAGAACATGTACGAGATGTACATGCCTCGTAGAATAAGATTATTGTATATGCAAACAGAACTGGTCCTGATAAGCCATATCCTACAGGAGCCGTCTGATGTAGGTCTACTCTGTTTGCTAAGGCGTTTAAGCCATTCTCTCCTACTGATGCATTTTGACGCCTCTGTTAAAAGTACAAAAATGAGTCATGCAGGAAACACCACATACAGAACAAACAGTCGCCCGAACAACAACACAAGGAAACAGCAAATGTACATAACTATAAAAACATCAAGAGACGCACAAAGAAAAAACAAACATACAATAGGGGGAAGATGGAAGTACCGCCTTGGAACGGTCAGTGACAAAAGTCACTGGGGGGTTAAACCGGTTTATGGGCGCCCAACCTCACACTTATTCCATCCCAACCCTAAAAGACAAACAGTGTAAATAAACGTATACCCTCTCCGACTAAACTACAACAACCGCGATGGAAAATACAGTGGTAAAGTGCATGTATAACGAAAACATTTAAGTGAACAAACTGTATCCACCTATCGCTAGTGTACTCAATGACTGAGCTGCAAACAGAGTAACTGTAGAAAAGTAATAAAGGGTGCGACAAAAACGAAATAGTACAGATATCCGACGTTCTCCTTCCGTTTCTGGATTTAAGAGGTCGCCTTCATAGAGTACTAAACCTTTCTTGTCGACGCACATGCAAAGAGGCCAGCGTGATTGCCAACTGTAAAAGGGTTGACAACCAAACTTGCAGTATGTTGTAGTACTACAGGATCATATCCCTTTTTAATGAATTTTTTGACATATTTTATGAACAAAGTGAGAAAATGGGTATGTCCAATAATTTTACGAAGATTGTAAATCACATCATCATAAAATTCAGGATGTAAAATACCGTGTCGCAGAAGCGCCTTGAGATTACATTGGTACTTGCCAATAAGCGAGATATTTCGATAGCAAAATTTAGAGAAAGTTTTTCTTAGTTTAGGTATCTACATCCTTCCTTAAGCAGTTTTTCAGTTAAAATGAGAGTTCGACTGTTAAAATCGTCAATAGATGAACAAGTTCTAGCAAAACGAATAAGTTGAGATATATAAACCCCGTAAGATTGAGTACGGGGAACATCCCCGTCAAGATGAGGAAACTTTACAATATTAAAATCAAAATCATCTCTTTTGTCACATATTTTAGAAGAAATCATTCCATTATCAATTTTAAGTTCTAGATCAAGAAACGCTGCATAATTGTCGGACGGGTTAGCTTTATTCAATTTGAGTTCTTTAGGATAAATTGTAGGAATCAAAGCATCAAAGAAAGGGTTATCTAAGTTAAACATATCATCCAAATATCGACAAGTTTCATTGAAGGCTTTTATAACATCTTGTGATTGAGGATTCATGAAATCTCTCTCATAGCAGTACAAAAACAAATCTGCGACAAGTGGTGCACAGTTCGTACCCATAGGAATACAAATTACCTGACGGTATATAGCATTCCCATAACGTACAAATATGTTATCCAAAAGAAAGGTTAGTGATTCGCAAACTTCTGAGCAAGTCCAATTGGTTTAATATTTCATTTGCTCGCCAGTAAAGAAAGCTTTTTCAGCATTGCATGCCAGGAATGATGTTTTTTCCCGGGCAAGTCACCTTTTGAAACCATTGTGATAAATAGAGCATTTGCTCCACAGGAGCAAATGCTCTATTTATCACAATAATTTCAAAACTACACAATTCCTTTTTTTTCTTTTCTCTTGTAAATGCTCCTTTTCGGTAGATTTATTCAAAGATGTTGGATCTAAAAATAGTCTAGGAGGGAATGGGTTAAAGTATAGGAATAAGAGTATTGTAAACAGGATGCCAGTAATGTTAATTGCTAGTCTTCTATCCTATTTCCAATAATTAATGACAAGAACTAATCGGCAAAAAATCATATTCAGAAACTAATGGGTTCAGAATTAACCATTATACAGCGATTCGCGACCTGACCCGCATTTGTAAACAGATCGGGTCCAGATGAGACGCCGAATTACTCATCAGGATCTAGACCGTTGGACGCTTGGTCAATAGTTTATCAAACGCTTGGCCGAATCGGAAATAATCAAAATTGCACAGGACCCAAATTTGGGTAGACATTTATTTTTCTCAGCGGGATAAGAGTGTTATAGCAGCATGAGTGTATTGTTTTGTATCTGGACCCGCTATAATTCAGTTAGGACCCCCGTAGGACACTCACTATATAATGTAAACAACATCCTCGTGCTTTCCAATTACCATCTATAATAATGTCGTAAATTGAGCTTTTGATCAATTCTGTGGTTTAATATCTACAGTAAAGACTCTTTACCACGGTGTATAAATAAAGAAGACTGTAAATCATGCCAGGCCTATACCTCCTTAACCCTTTCACCGCCGCAGTCGCATAAATGCACGACGACAAATAGTGCAGTCCCAGATCAGACGCCGCCTTTTCAAGGCGGCGTCTGATCAGATACTTCACTATTTGTCTCAAACTCTTTTTTCTATATCTGGGCTTTATTCCTTTGAAGTTTGCATTTATTCATCTTATTTCCTTATTTTACCGAATGACTTAACAAAATTGGATTGCAGACGACAATAAGAAATTTGGCGCCGAAAAGGTTAATGCATACTGAATGTTATGTAGAAAGTTTTCTGTATCACGTTCACCCTGCATTTAGCTGCCACCTGTCTTAAAGTTCGGTATTAGTGACTATTCAATAAGTCCGGTTTAGCGCGTGTATGTTCTTGGTTTTCTCGAGGCTCCATGCAAGACAACTGGTTAAACAAAACAGAATGTTTATATTAATTGACAGACTCCTTTTAGAAAATTGTTTGACATAAAAGTATGGGCTTGTTACAGTAAACTGTTCACGTTACTTTTCATACATGTACATTTATTTCAGGTAATTGATAAATCAGTTACGTTTATATTACAATATATTTTTTTTATTTCTGTAGTTTGCAACATAAACGTGTAACAAAGAAACGGAGTGCTTAATAAAAAATAAAATACATGTACATGTACTTGTAACAGAGATTTGATATTTGTGAAATTAAGATAAAATGTGCTTTATATGTACAGTATATCATCATTATGCATGACTTTTGCCATGAATTAAACAACAGCCTGCTTTAAACCCTTCCCTTGATATAAATGTTTTTCACTCCTTCGCAAACAGGGTAGGCCTAGATCAGACGAACCCTAGCCCTGATCACGGTCTGCTTTGTTTGATTATGGAATTATATAGAGCTGATCCTACAGCTATTGTCTAAGCCAACAATGCCTTTTTAAAGTTTTACGTGCAAAATCATTTTTAAGAATATTCATAAATTGGTCAATTCACTATTTGCACTATCAGGGAAAGGGAGACAGACCCTCTTTTAGTAGATGAAGTGATGGATGTAGCGTGGTTCTACTGCCAATATGTATGATTCCTACACCCGGTAATAGTTATTTGTTTTATACAGGGTGTCCCTAAAGGGATATAACTAATTTAATATCGTGTCGCCCGAGTAATGGAGAGATTCCATTAGAATTAAGTGTCCTTTGCCATAATTAAATTTTTGCAAATACGTAACATGATTTCAAATAGCATTAGATCCTGAGTAAACAAACATAGTCCAACTAAAAATAAGACAAAAACAGTAAAAACTCGATAGTACGAACACTCAAATACGTACCATTATTGATCTTTTTAACCCATTACATCATAGGCTAATTTAGATACAACCTCTTTGAATTAATCTACCGAAAAGGAGCATCAATTAGAGAAAAATGAATTTTTTAGAGTTTTGTAGTTTGAAACCATTGTGGTTTATGACAATGGTTTCACAAAGTGACTTTTAGAGAGTCGTCAAAAGTCCTCAATATGAGGGAAAAGATTAACACAGATGATGGCTTAAGGTAGGGTGAAAATCATGCAAAAAGCTCCTCTATGATCTTTCTGCACGACTTACATCTTGCATTAAGCAGCCACATGCATACAAAGACATAAACTCTTCATTACTAAAATGTCGTACTATCGAGTTTTTACTGTATATATCATTGGCATAAAATAAGATGCATAAATGAAACCTTTATTTCTCCACTTAACACTATACTGTGATCACACCTTAGAAAGAGACCACTCGAAAGAGTTGTACCAACAAAGAGTTTTGTGGAGAAAATTCAACGTGATGTATGAAATACGCCACGTAACTGTTGTTCTGGCATGAAGCTATTTATGTACAGTAAAACCTCGATCATCCGGACACGGTAGTTCGTATCATTATCGATCTTTAATCCATTATCTCATAGGCTATTTTTAGACCCAATCTCTTTGAATAAATCTACCGAAAAGGAGCATTAACTAGAGAAAAGGAAATTTTTAGAATTTTGTAGTTCTGAAACCATTGTGATAAATAGAGCATTTGCTCCTATAGGAGCAAATGCTCTATTTATTACAATGGTTTCAAAACGTGACCTTTACAGAGGCGTAGAAAGGCGTATTTATGGTGGAAAGGGTTAAGACGGGCGACAGTTTAATGCACGTTGGAAGTCATACAGAAAGCTCCTCTGAGATGACTTCGATCCTACATTTTCCTGGACCAGCACGAAATGTCAGAGACGCTTTTCAGTGTCTTCCACCCACACGAGATTGTCTCCTCTCCACCCATGGGTTAAAATGGTTACCTGCGATGGTCACTAGCCGGTACTGCGACTGTGTTATCACGCCATATGTTAGCAGTGCTCAATGACCAGGGGAGTAAATGTACAGTCGTCTGAGCGGTTATTCGGGCTGAAAGTAGACTATAAAAAGGTACTTTACATAAAGCAGTCACCTGTCTAAAATAATCTAAATTCTTCTAATACTAAATTATCGAGGTTTTAATGTTTTAAACCATTATCGTCTACTTACCGGTGTTATATTACAGTTGGAAGCTTAGAACAGAACGAAAATAAGATTGTTCCATTTTATTTTCGTTCTGTTTGAAGCACACAATGCATGAAGCAGCCACGCTGCTTTGAAATACTCGCTAGACTGAAGTGGTCTTTTAAAAAGAAGTTTTGTGGCAGTTTTTTGTTTTATTCTTATTCTTAATTTGGCAAAAACGCGTGTCTGTCCGTTTTATTATTATTGTTCTAAAATAGTTTTCGGCACAACTTTGAAGGTTTCACCTGCTACATGTATAAGGTATCTCTTAAGTTTTCACCTGATATAGGGTATTTAGGGTTAATTCTATGATCATATGGTATCACGTTGGAACCCTAAACCCGCTATTTGCGATCTAAGTGAAAATTTTACGAAATATGAGTTATCTATTCTTCACTGCCTTGGTCAAATTTTAATGAAAATCGTCCATGGGTTTTGAAGATGCAGAACGTATATGAAATATAAGTATCGAATCGTAAATCTGGCCTTGTTACCGTGACATACAACCGACACTGCGGAAAGAAAAATTCGGAACGTCGGCTTGGCGAGATGAAACGTATTCAAAGTTGCATGGCAATCAGCAAAGGCGTTCTGACATATGAACCGTGTATAAAGCGGAAAGACGGGCTTAAATGTGACCATGACTTTCAACTGACATTGCTGAAACAATAGTTATGCACGTCGCCTTGACGGTATGAGTATTTGTCAGCGTTTCGTGAACATGAGATATATGGACCGTATACGAAAAGTGTACGGACAGGAAGACAGACGGAGACCATTCTTATGTTTTCTTAAATAAATACCCAGTTTAGTAAAAAGATTGAAATGCAAACTTTTTCCACTAGAAATTAGTTTCATCCATGATATTTCGTTTTAAGTTTTATATCTGACTCAAGGTAAACTACTATACGTTGAACAGAAGCAGATGACTCTTATGTACCCATTGACTGCCTTCCAGACCACGCTAATCTTTATATTGATGACGTATAATTCAAGCTAACCTTTTGCAAACAGTCTGCACCTAGAGGAGACGCCGAGTTGCCTGACGTCTGGTCTTGAATCTGTTTGATATTCTCGATTTGTTGTTCAATTATTCAAACACGGAGAAAATATTTTTGTTCTGGTATGGAAAAGGGCAATTCTGTCGACTCAACAAGCTAAAGATTAACAGAAAGAATTTTTATTGTCTGTGCTCAGCAAGTGGCTATAAAGCATTATTCTGGATATTTCAGGGGCATATATCTGGGGAAATTTGTGAAGAACAGACTTAACAGGAAGCATGATTGATAAAGATATTTAACACAATAAGGTTTTTGCCACATTTCCACAATAATGAAGTATTTGACAATACAGTAAAACCTCTCTATAACGGTCACTAATTTGTGTTAATTAGTTTTATTAAGGACAGGTGGCTGCTTAAAGCAAGGTGAAGGTAAAACAGAACGCTCCTATGAGAGCGTTCTGTTTTACTGTTACCTTGCTTTAAGCAGCCACCTGCCTTTAACACAAAATATTTGATGTAATTCAGTGGTCATTATAGAGGCGTTTTACTGTATAACACAATGTAGATTAGTCCTAATTCCGCAATCCATGTCTTCTATATGCTAACACTTTGACACTCGGTCAATAGTTTCTCAAAAAGGTTCATGGAATCGCCTGATTCTAAATTTAAGCATACATTATTTTTTCATAACGAGACAAGGGAATGCTTTGTCCATATATTAATCGCAATTACTACTGATATATGTGTTTTTGTGGACTATGTTATACCGTAACCTGTTTCATAAGTATTTCATTGCCGAATGGATTTATTACCTTATTGATTAATGGCATGCTTAGCGCCACCTGATATTTATTTGCAAACTTGGGCGTCTCATCTAGATGATCCAGGTTGTTTGGAACTCGATCAATGGTTTAACAAAAGCTTGTACGAATGGGAAATAAGTGCAGTAGAACCTGTCTCAAGTGGTCACTGTATATTTATAGATTTGTGTCTTTATATGCAAATGGTGGCTAATTGCAGGATGAAGATAACAGAGAAGGCTCCTGTACGAGCTTCTTTTGTAAATGTCGTCAGGCATTAATACATTTGCTCCAACGATCCCATATATGGGATGTAGGAAAACAGTGAAGACTCTGATCAGACGCCGCATAATGCGGCGTCTGATCAGAGTTTACACAGTTTGCTGATAGGAAATTCAATATAAAACAAAACAAAAATGAAAATTTAGACCAGGCATCCCTTAGATAAAAAATAGACTAATCCAATATATAAACATGGAAGAATCAACTGGGAGCAACTGGGTTAATCTACTAACTACCTTTTAGACCTTTTGACAGGTCGCTAAATAGAGATAAAGCATAATAAAAAGTAAACATATCAATGTAAGAATTATTGCTTTACAACTTCAAAATTGACACAGCAGAATAGACTCAGTAACGATAAGCAAACAATGCAGACTCTGGTCAGACATATCTCACAGGAGCTGTCTGAGCTGGATCTGTCTTGTTTGCAAAGACGTAAAATGTGCGATAAATCAAGTACAGTTAACCCTCGTTACAACTGAGGTGTTTGTTTCCAGACATTTTGCTGGTATAACGAGGTTGTCGTTATAACGAGTTTAAATATGAAAGGAGCCATATGGCTAGTTTTAAACTAGTACCAACAGGTGAACGCTTAATGCAGAACACGAGAAGTGCAAAAACCTCCCTGTGTGAGCTTTTTGCGCTTCTTGTGTTCTGCATTAAGCGATCACCTGTCGTATTGGCATTGTACCTATTTATTCAGTGGTTGTTTCAAAGACTTAACGGTAATTTCATTTCAATGCATACTGCCGGTATAACGAGGGTGTCATTGTATCGATTGCCGGTATAATGAGGGGTCATCGTAAAATGTTCCTGTATTGCATGTTCTTACACTCTCTACACTAAATATAATTATACGTCTGTACCTGAAAGCAATTGTATGTTCTACCGTCAGCATCATCGTCCGTTGTGAATCATTTATATATCAATGATATTCTTTCGTAGAATCTTTGGCGTGCTGACCAGTCGCTACCTGCCTGAAAATGTCGCATCTCTAATGTCAAAAGAATGTTTTCAATCATTTCTGAAGAGACGGACAGATTGGATCCCGATGAGACGTTGAGCAACACGACGTTTCATGTGGATCTGTATTGAATAAGGTCGATTTTTTAAACACCACGTTAAGCTTAAAACGTAGGTAAAGACAGTTTGTCCCGATAGACAATACTTCAGAACAGATATGACGGCAACCTCATAATTTATAGAACTAAATACTTCGTTGAACGCCGTGCCAGGTCAAGTAAACCGTTTCAATTGATCCAATCTATAACAGCGACATGTTTCGATGCTTCCATGCCGATAATAAATAATTTATGTTCTTGTTCATAACCGTGCAGTTATAACGAGGAGATATATAGATACATGTACATGTTGCTATAACGCTTTACTCCATAAATACACATTTCTACGCCTTTGCAAACAGAGTAGACAGAATCAGACGGCTCCCATTGGAACCGTCTATTTAGGGTTTGCTTATGATATATTCTACAGCTTCTTTCATTAAGACAAGAGTGTTCGGAGGAGCACATGTGTCACCTACTCGCAGCTGACACAAAAACTTATTGTTAATATGAAAAATGGAAAAAAAACTCAAAAAATATTGATGCTAGAGTTGTGACCCTTGTGCATGACACCTCCTCTCACCATGCTTGTTGCATGTGTGAAATTTGAAAGCTCTATAATGATTAGTTTAGAAATGACAGCCAAAAAAAGAAAGTGTTACGGACAGACAGACGGACAGACAGACAGACGACGGAAAAGTGATCCCTATGTGACACACTGCCTCTCAGCAGGTGACACAAAAAAGTATCTTGTTTATAGTGTTATTATAAAGATTTAGTTGATTAATATTCATGATATCATTATTTCTTGCCTGAATATTCATGGAGTAAATGGATATTTAACGTGTGATGTTTTGATAAATATATTTGCGCTGATGTGCATTTAACGTCACACATGTTGATGCATTTATCGCGACGTGATTATCATTTGCAAACAGCATGGATCCAGATAAGACCGAGAAATGTGGCGTCCTATGAAAAATTGAACGAATCCGATGGAAGTAAAAATTGAAACAGATCAGGGTCAAAGGTTATAAAGCTTTTTAGTTGAGTCTGAGTTTGTTCTTAAGCATTTGCTTGGTCCGATTTGAGCCAAAGGCTAAACTCTGACCAATCAAAAACTTGAGAACGAACTCAGACTCAACCAAACATTTTTATAAACATGGATACAGGTTTTTAGCAGACGTTATCTTTTTACTGCATAAATACGAATTGAATTTCTATACTTTGAAAACAGAGTGGACCCAGATCATAGGCTCCTATAGAAGCCGTCTGATTAGGATCTACTCTGTTTGCTTATGAAATAATATAGATATGAGTTCACAGTTTCCTCCCATGGGCACACATTCCAACATGTCACGGTGCCATTATAAAAATTGAATTCATTGATATTCATTATTTGATTATTTCTCACATGAATATTCATGGAGTAAATGGTTAATTTCAGTTGATTTGTAAGAAACTCTAATCGCCCCATCCCACTCAGTGCGAACTGCACAATGTCTGATCTGGATCAAAAACGTTCACACAGGTGGTCACGTATTCTCATAAAGCATACTACATGTAAGGGTCAAACACTGTTTTGTCTGATGAGAAGTCAACTTGATGTTCAGGACACATCAGCCATTGTACTTCTCCTGAATAGTTGCTTTAGATATTCACTACTGTCCTCTTTGTGTCTTTTCGATCAGTTTTCCTGAAACAACAATAAGTTACACACATGTTACATTAATGGTGCTGTTACATAGTATAAAAACATCTTCCTCTTTTATCATTATGATATTAATAACTCTAAATGACCCTAAATTCTGCATAAGCCATAATTGATCCTATGAAATAAGCATTGATATAAATACAGGCAATCGATATAAAGGTTATAGCTTATATAAAGACAACCATGTTTACGTCGGCAATTTAGTGAATAGACCTACAGGCATTGTACCTTTAACCCTATGATCGTATACAGTAAAACCCCTCTATAATGGACACTAAATTACATAAAATAATTTGTGTTAAAGGTAGGTGGCTGCTTAAAGCAAGGTGAAAGTATATATCTTATATGAGCGTTCTGTTTTACTTTAACCTTGCTTTAAGCAGACAGACAGAAAGATTCAAAAGACATAGAAGGACATGGTTAGAAAAAAATCGAGTTAGTTTGATATAGAATCCGGTCGTCTTCTCCAGCTACTAATTGTTCGAAGTACCAGTTTTGATTTTTTTAGTTTCACTTCAAGAAAATAATTTCAATTTCACATACAGTAAAACCTCTCTACAACAACCACTAAATTATATCAAGTATTTTGTGTTAAAGGCAGGTGGATGCTTAAAGCAAGGTGAAAGTAAAACAGAACGCTCCTATAGGAGCGTTCTGTTTTACTTTAACCTTGCTTTAAGCAGTCACCTGCCCTAAATACTAACTAATTAACACAATTTAGTGGCCGTTATAGAGAGGTTTTACTGTATATAAAACCTATTCACGACTTTATGCATATTAAGTAGATTTTTTTACAATGGCGTTGCACGTAAGCGAATGGTAGAAACTGTAGAATGAGATCCTTATAGATATATAATCACACATTATAGATATCGATCAATCGTTTGGAGTCGTCCGATCTGGGTCTTCTCTGTTCCCAAGGCGTTAACATGCGTAGCTGTTGAGTAAAGATTTAACAGCTGCTACCTGTTCAAATTTGGAGATTTCTGAATTTCTTTGAGAAACGAAGGGGTAGGGAAGGGGATGGGAGGGGAGGCAGGGAGTAGGAAGGGATAGGAATGCAGGAGAGAGAGTGAGAGAGAGAAAGTGGGTAACAGAGAGAGAGGGGAGATGGGGGAGAGAGGGTGTCTGTTCTGTCCCCAGTTTTATGCGATGCACAGAATCACACATATCGTTTTCCGTCTTACTTTTATAATAATCTTATAATATCTGACTAAGAATGAACGCATATATCATGTATGAAAAGAGCGCTATATAAATGTGGTATAATAATAATAATAATAATAATATGATTATCATTTTTAACTACTGTATTTAAGTCACCTGGTTTAGTCATATTACAAAAAAAAATGAACTATTAATGCAATGCAGGTAGTGGAGTTTATACACCGATATACGCCGGGGAAATACAGTTTGAAACAGTGTAGATTCAGATTAGTCGCCGCGTTGTAACATATCGTAGGATCTAGGTCTACACCTTTTGTAACTCATTAGCAGTAACACTACTTTGTTTGCTGCTGCTACAAACAGTGCAGGCAATTATCAATCGCCGCGTTATAACGCATCATCGTATCTTGGTCAACACCTTTTGTTACTATCAACAAACAAAACATGTCCTGATCAAACGCTGCTTTCAAATCCCCATCTGATAGTGGCGTATTTGTACATTGTTTTTCATAATAGTTACGTTACAGCTAATGATGAGAAAATATATACAGTTAAACCTCTCCATAGCGACAACTTGTGGGCGTACACATGCGTGTCTTTTAAGGCAGGTAACAACTAATTGCAGAACCAAAGAAATATGGTCAGTTCTATATAACCTCTGTGCTGCGATAAGCTACCATCTAGTTTATTCAACTTGTACCGAGTGTTCAGTTTAAACCCGACATTAAGCTGTCACACGACTTTAAGCCCAGAAATGATATTTGTTTAACGCATTCGCTCCCACGATCCCATATATAGGACGTAGGCAAACACTGCAGACACTGATCAGACGCCGCATAATGCGGCGTCTGGTCATAGTCTACACTGTTTGCTGGTAGAAATTTCAATATAAAACAAAACGAAATTGAAAATTTAGCCAGGAACCCCTTAGATAAAAAATGGACTAATCCAATATATAAACATGGAATGATCCCCTGGGCCCAAATGGGTTATTGTTCATAGTAGCGATGTTTTATTGTAATAATCAATTTCTAATTCGATAGATCGACATTTCGTTCTCATTACGTGGCAGCACGAGATTCAGTCTTTAAATCATTTAACAACTAAATACCGACGCATGTATACCGTATATATATATTAACCGAAAGTGCATAGAATCATTTACAGTAGATACATGTATAGATGACAAATTAAAGTTTCAATTGGTTTCAGTTTTCAACGCATTCGGTCGAGACTTCGTAAACTATGTAATATTTATAAACATAAGACACTTTGTCGGATAAACAAATATGAAAACAACGCCACACATTGATTAGTTCCTGGGTAAGTTAGTGTATTCTCGTATGTCTGTCACAAATTACATGTATAAATATTTTAATGAGTTGCTCATAAAACCGTGACCAGATTATGAGTGCTGTATATATTACCTGACTTTTAATCATATTAACGTCTTTTGAAGCATGTGCAAACAAAGCAGACCAAGCTCAGATAGATCATGTAGGAGTTGTCTGATCAATGTCTGCTCTGTTATCTTATGGAACAATATAGACATGGGTTTACTGTTTCTGTAAGTGCTAAACCTTTCTGTGTTCATATGTGCCATTATAAAAGGCATCTAATATTTATGATGTAAAGGGTCAAACGATCATTAACTAAATACAGTAAAACCTCTCTATAACGGCCACTTTATTGTGTTAATTAGTTGGTATTTAGGACAGGTGGCTGCTTAAAGCAATGTGAAAGTAAAACAGAACGCTCCTATAGGAGCGTTCTGTTTTGCGTTCACCTATCTTTAAGCAGCCACCTGCCTTTAACACAAAATACTTGGTGTAATTTAGTGGCCGTTATAGAGGGATCTTACTGTAAATATTATTACCTAAAATAGCAGCTGACTGCTTCATGTACAATAAACGTAATGCAGATAGCTCAGTTTTTATTTTATCTAATTTTGAGGGGTTTGTAATTCTGAATTTCCGTCGTCTTCCATTGGAGAGTTTTCTGTATTGCCTTGGTCTTGCTTTCACATAAACACCTTTCTTATAGACCAGCAACTAGACCATTTGAATACTGAGCTGATAGCGATTATAGCGATCACGTGACCACAAATACAAAACGTCACTCAGATACGCCACGGAAAGCCCTCAAATGTATTCATTTGTTTATTCCCAGATCATTTGCAGATATTTGCTATTGTAAAGGAAACAATCAAAGGTTACCTGTGGGGAAATAGCTAAGTAGCGTTTGTATTTGAGGTCACGTGATAGTGAATATTTATCGCCAGTGTTATCAGGGTCTAAACTGTTTGAAAATAATTTACATCTACATTATTTTATAGTTAAACTCCTCTAAACAGGACGTTAATTTTTTTTTATAAATATCGGTCTTGGAAACAGGTGGAAGCTTAATGCGGGGTGAAGGTGATACAGAAAGCTCCTCTTGAAACTTCCTGCAAGACTTTCACCCTGCATTAAGCAGTCATCTGCCTCAAAATATCTTAATTGTTCTAGTCCGGTTTAAATGGGTTTTACTGAATTACCTTATTTGACAAACAGATCCTAGTACTTATCATAAGACCATTCTCAGGTTGACTAGTTGAGATATTCCCTGTTCGAAAAGCGCCCAACCTAAGAAATTTCTCAAATAAGCGCTGTTGCGCCCGGATAATGTCCCATGGTATATATTTAAATCGGAACCCCTCAACGATAACGGTCAAACATCGCCTATATGGGTTGCATTTATTTTAATAAGGTGCCCCACATACAGTTAATTGCGAAATCATTCATTTAATCCTGTTGAGAAGTTTGTTAGCTTTTTCCACTGTACCTGATGCCAACTTTTAAAAGCTGGCACATATATCTAATTAATACACTCTCTGTTTCCTGTTTGGTATGCTTATTGTTGTATTTTATAGAGGTAATTGCAACTGCAATCAATGTATCTATGATTTACACAGAACCTTACGAGTACCAGACCATTCAAAATGAATCTTTCTGTATTTGAACCCTCTCCGGGGCGTCTAGTACACGTGCCCACAGACTATGGACGTAACATGTAAGTATCTCGCTGACAATGACGGTTCTGTGCTTACATTTTCAAATAGTTTGGATCCAGATGGGACATCGAGTAACACTATGTGTCATATTAGGATTTAAAGTATAGTAAAAACCTCTCTATAACGACCACTAAATTGTGTTTATTAGTTGGTATTTTGTGTTAAAGGCAGGTGGTTGCTTAAAGCAAGGTGAAAGTAAAACAGAACGTTCCTATAGGAGCGTTCTGTTTTACTTTCACCTTGCTTTAAGCATCCACCTGCCTTTAACACAAAATACTTGATATAATTTAGTGGTCGTTATAGAGAGGTTTTACTGTATGTGAAATTGAAATTATGTTCTTGAAGTGAAACTAAAACAAAAGTACCGCATACGGTACATAATACGCCCACTTGCAAACTTTCTCTGATTCAACATGCCTTATAAGCGTTGGCATTTTCTAATATGTGCTTCAGATCTTGATTTCCATATTAAGGTGATACTATTTTTAAAAAAGTTGAAGTGAATATCTTATTAAATAAAAAAGTTATAGCTAATCCTCATATTTGCAGATTTTTGAAAAGTGAAACGGCCATAACTCTGTAAAGACAAACTGAATGAACCTCAAAATACACTCAGCTTCAGATTTTTGTTGCTTAAAATATTTCTGTTAAGTTTCATTTATATCATTTTATAGTTTTCCCAGAAAATAAGAGACAAACTAAAAGCTGACAGACAAACAAAGCAACAAACACACAAAGTTCAAGGACCATAACTTTAGAATAAAATGACTTGCCAAAAACCCTGCAATATATGTGAAAATTCATATTAAGGTTTAACCATATAAAAAAATTGAAGTAAATATCATTTCAAATGAAAAATTTATGGCCATCCTCATATATATTTGCATAGATTTGCATTATTTCTTTTAAGTGCAAGGGCCATAACTCCGAAACGACAAATCATATGAACCTCAGAATCAACTCAGCTTCAGATCTTGATACATTAAACATTTGTGTGAAGTTTCATTAATATCTGTCAAACAGTTTTCCGAGAAAACTGACTTAGCTTCAGATCTTGATGCATTAAACATGTGTGTGAAGTTTCATTAATATCTGTCAAACAGTTTTCCCAGAAAACAGCGGACAAACTATATGCATATATTTGCATTATTTTTTAAGTAAAAGGGCCATAACTCTAAAACGAAAAATCAAATGAACCTCAGAATCGACTCAGCTTCAGATCTTGATGCATTAAACATTTGTGTGAAGTTTCATTAATATCTCTCAAATAGTTTTCCCAGAAAACAGCGGACAAACTATTTGCATGTATTTGCATTATTTTTTAAGGACAAGGGCCATAACTCTGAAACGAAAAATCAAATGAACTTCAGAATCAACTCAGCTTCAGATCTTGATGCATTAAACATTTGTGTGAAGTTTCATTAATATCTCTCAAATAGTTTTCCCAGTAAACAGCGGACAAACTATTTGCATGTATTTACATTATGTTTTAAGTAAAATGGCCATAACTCCGAAACGACAAATCAAATGAACCTCAGAATAGACTCAGCTTCAGATCTTGATGCATTTAACATTTTTGTGAAGTTTCATTAATATCTCTCATATAGTTTTCCCAGAAAACAGCGGACAAACTATTTGCATGTTTTAAGGACAAGGGCCATAACTCTGAAACGAAAAATCAAATGAACCTCAGAATCAACTCAGCTTCAGATCTTGATACATTAAACATTTGTGTGAAGTTTCATTAATATCTGTCAAACAGTTTTCCGAGAAAACTGCGGACAAACAAAATGTTGACGGACGGACGAACGAACGAACGAACGAACGAACGGACGGACGGACGGACAGGGTCACGCCAATATACGACCACCTTTATTAGGTGGGCGTATAAAAAGCCAAAACTAGTAATTCGAACAAGCGACACATTTTGTAACAACAATTAGTAGCTGGAGAGGACGAATCGATTCTATATCCAGCTAACTCGATTTTTCCTAACCATGTCCTTCTATGTCTTTTGAATCTTTCTGTCTGTCTCTGTCTTTGTGTAGAACTTTCTCTATATACCTCTTCCTGAGTCTTTCCCTGTCTCTTACTGATTCTCTAGTTAACAGGAAAGGGGGCAATTAAGAAAAACAAAAGAAATAAAAGACAAATAGATGTAGGAAGACGGGCAAATAGAAAATATTAGGAGAAATGAAAGACAGAATGACTAAATGAGAGAAAATGAGAGAAGATGACACATAAATGAAAAAGATAGCTGTATAACTACAGGTACCAATATGACGACAAAGGGGGAAGAACGAGACAAGAAGAATCAGGAAAAGTGGAGACTGGAAGACAGAATGGGAAATATATGTATATGAAGTTAAAGAAAGAAAAGCGAGTGGGAGGAGAGATACATTGCTGGACACAGTGAACGAACGAGAACGAAATGTAAAACAAACAAGAGACAAGATAGCGCATGTACATGTGAGTCAGAGACAGAAATAGATTTTGCAAATTGAAATATTATTTGGAACTTTGTTCAAAGTTGAAACTTAGATCAAAGTTGTTGAAAGTCCCTGATGTATAAGCATTGTCAATTGCACGATCTTCCTCGATTTCCATTTGTTCGTTTGTATTTACCTACGAAATATATACGAATACATTTTACTTTTTATCAAAACCATTTGAAAAATAACCGACGCTGAACAAAACAAAATCTGATGAAAGTTTATTTTCTAAATGCATACGTAAATGTGTACAGTTGATATCTACGTGATACTATGGCGACTTGAAAAAATAGAAATGTATTGTATTCCATATGATGTACAGTGTAGACCAAGGATCATACACGGTAATGGAAAGCAGCGACTGACCAGGGTCTGCTCTGTTTGCATTAAAAACTACTCTGTATTCAGGACCTCGTTAAAATTAAGTACAATGTATACTTCATAAATGCTTCTAGGTGACTGTGCGTTTTGTTGTTGTTTTGTTTTACTGTAGGATCCGCAGCCTGGTGTTTTTTGTTCTATTTCTGTTTCATTCAACAGTCTATTGTAAAAGTAATACCGAACGTGTACAGTACCTTAACCTTTTCCCTGTTCTATAAATTATTCCAAATTCCAATTCCTACTGACTATTGATGGATAAATTAGTTACAATAAAAAGTGGAAGGTGAAAAATTGTAGCCATTTTAGAAACTTAACAAACATATCTATCAAAATCCATTAGCAAACAGAGCAGACCCTGATCATACATCTCCTATAAGAACCGTTTGATCGTGTCTACTCTTTTGCGGATGCGTGGAAAGGCGTTTATATACAGAAATGGGCTTATTGGAGAGATCATTAGGTCTCTCCTCAGTGTTGGAATTGAATGTCGGCGTATTATGGGATGGTTTACAATTTATCCCATGGAGTTTTGAATTGGGATAGTAAAAAGAATATCGCCGTCTACCGGACGGGACGAGTTGTGGCTATTCGCATGCGCGAGTTTTGGTGATATAAAAAATACGCAGTAAAACTATCACTAACCAATAAGGAGTTTGAATATTAAAGTATTTATAGAAATCGTGATTGAGTTTGAACAATAGGATCAGTGGAATCCAGATTGTCGATATTTTAATTCAAATAGAGATGATTATTTTATCCCAGAACAAAGTGCAATCATTTTTGCATTCCGTGTAAAATTCGAGTAACGGTCGGCTCAGTTTCGATTTTTAGATTGACCTCGATGGAGCTGAACATATTATTTAGGTCTATTTCCAGCCGCTTTAAGAGCTTCTTAATCTAAATAACATGTGAGTAGAATGGAAACATGTACTTTTTTTCCATTAATCTTTGCTTTGATTCTTATTAAACCGCGTTTCTCCAGCGGTGGATTAAAGTCGGTATGACTAAACACCGGATATGATTCTCATATCCGCGGATATGAGATTCGCAGCCTAAAATCGGCCACAAAAGCATTATTTTTTATTAGAAAAACATTTTACCGAGGTGATTGAGTTAATAAAACTGATAAATCGTAACCAATTTAACCAAATAAATTCTCTGTTTTTTTTCTGTTGTCTTATTTGTATATTTCTATTGGTGATTTTCCCGTTATTTTATCAACATATGCATATTTACAGAAAATTGGAATACATGTACATACATTGTTAAGGATCAGTATGCCTTAGAAACGGCTAGTATTATCACTAACCTAATAAACCTTCTGGATACTACCGGAAGAAAACTAATAGGAGGATCTAGCTTATTTGGAAGTGCTTGCTAGATGCATAAACCTATGTTTTGACTGGCGTGTCCATGTGCCTTAGAACTTCACGAGGAAACAAGTTGAATAAAATGTATTGTTGTTTATACGTGATTTACCAATATGTGTCTAAGATATTATACACATGCTTTAGTTTCATGTCAATTATGTCAATCATAAATATTTTAGTATGCATTCATTTGTAACCCGAGAGGGTCCATGGTTGGTAAATAAAACCTGTTCTAATATATATTCTATTCTATTCTAAGAAACCTAAGTTTATCCGCGCCCCTTTATTACGTCACTAGAGAAGCTTGCTGACAGGATAAATTCCAATTCAAAGATTGTTTTTCAAAGAACTACATACATGTACATGTAACGATTAAAGCATTATATATCTCCTAAGCAGTGACGCTTGATATTCACCGTCTTCGTTCTAATTATAACGCACGTACTACTTGATATGCACAATAGTTATTTATAGAAACCTATTTACGATCCAGTGCCAAAACATTGTCAAACGGCCCCTGTATATAGCAATTGTTAGATAAAAACTGCTGCAGGTCTCTCATTGGCTTCCTTTTAGAAGGAAGCCAACTTGTCCAGATCCAGTGCCGCTTCATAGATTAAGTGTCTTATCAAGATTTTCACGGTGTATATCATTTCTGAACAGCAAATTGTGATAACCAGTGCCGACTCTGATCACATATTGCATTCAAAACATAAAGGCTGATGTTAGTCAAATATTTTCGCAACTGTCTGAATTAGTTATTTTGCGAAACGCTGCCAATTAAAATAATTTAACATGTACTTTTGCAGCTGCAAATTTCAAAGTGACTTGCTCTTTACATTTTAGTTTCGAAGACATGTCCAAAGTTTCAAAGAGTGTCTGATCCCTAAATGACGTCACATCTGGATCTGAACTATTTGCTACGAGTTTGAAATTGCCGATTTAATCCTTTACTCCATAAATACGCTTTACCACGCCTTTACAAACAGAGTAGACCCGGATCAGACGACAGACGTAGGGGCTGTCTGATCAGGGTCTGCTCGGTTTGCCTCTGACGTAATATCGATATGATTCTACAAATTCTGCCATGTTCAAAAGTTCCTGTGTTCACGTGCTGTTATTAAAATTAATCCAATTCATATTCATGACGTCATTATTTCTTAGATGAATATTCATGGGGTGAAGGGTTAAATGTTCGATGTTAAATAAATGGTAACGCAGCTTCAATAATGTACCATCTACCATTGCGTGTATTTTCTCACGGTCCTTTATCAGTAAACGACGTTTATACAGAAGCAGGTGATTA